>CM028858.1:24464220-24479472 GCA_016801935.1 Platichthys stellatus
CGTTCCAAGTGGACCAACGTTGCCACTGAACGTTTTCTGATGAGACTGGGTTGTTATGAAGTGAGTGACATTTCTAATTCTCATCTTTATTCAGAGGCACAACAGGCGCTTTGTTGAACAATAACACAAATGTGATCAAATGTCAGATCTGGTGGAGGGCGGTGCCGGGTGTTAGTGTTTGCGAGGAGTCGTGACGCGGCCCCAGTGGTTTCCATTTAAATTTCCCTTTGGTCCCCTCGCTGCGTCTCCTGTAGCCGCCGCCGGCCCTGGCGTCTCTCCGCAGCGACACGTGGCGCCTTCGGGAGCTCACTGCTGTTTTAATAGCTTGTCCACACAGAGTCAGCTCCATGGCCAGGTGCTGACGTGGCGTTGGACACATCGAGCAGCGGGGAAACAGAGCGACAGAGCGACTTGCTCCCAGAGCTGCGAGTCCATTAAAGTCAAACTGCAGATTGTTGTGTTTGATCCATTTAAGATTCACTTTAGATTATCAACGGCGTTCCACCATCTCTTTGTTAAAGTTCATGTCTCACTCAGGACGTGTTATCATGAACTTAAATCTGGAGATACACTTCAGAGGTTTCAGGGATAAACAGCATTGCAGCCAAACTGCCAAAGCTTGGTTGAACTAACCCTTTAACGGACTCACGTTCCTTCTAAAACATGTGTCCTGTGGTGTGCCCTCTAGTGGAAACCTCCAGAAACACACACTGTACACAGTGAGCTTAGTGTGGCCGAACAGGAAACTGTGTGTGTTGGGTTTTGAACACAGCCTGCAGGATTTAAGCAAAGTTTTGAATTATTCAGTCTCAGCAATATTCCCTGTCATTGTCCCGACACTCGCTACAGGGGGAAGTGATTTCATAGGTCAAAGTTCAACGCAATTAAAATCTGCCTTGATTTAGTAACTGACATTTGCCTTAAACTTGGAAGAAGAGTGGAGATAGGTTCATGGGGCTTGAAGACGGCGCTCTGTGACTCTGTGAAAAACTCCACTTTGTTTATCTTGTAGCTTTTAAAGCAGACTTGTCATCATTGTCAGATCATAATAAATAAATAAATTAAATAATGATTGTCTACTGTCCTTGTTCAAGAGAAACCTTAAAAGATTTCTCCTCCTCCTCCCACCTGCCTTCTCCTCCCCCCCTCGAGACCTTGTGTGCGGTGAGCTGTTCGTTGTTTGTCACATCCATTAAGAGGAAGGCGAGGCGGTGGCGGACGGCGGGGGGAGATGATGCCCTAACGGTTGATCCACTTTGCCCTCCACGTCGCGGGGCGGCCGCGGCAGAGCCCTCGGGGGGGCGGTGGACGTCTGGCTAGGTCCTTGCCTCGACAGTAATTGGTCGGCTCCGAGCTCCGCGAAGGGGCCCGCTCCTGACAGCTGGTGGGCGGATACTGCACCAATTAGAAGAACATAGAGAGAGACAGGTTAATACAGGGGGGGAGAGAGAGAGGTTGGTTGGGGGGGGGGGGATCCACTGTGTCTCTGTGATCACATGAGAAAAGTGAGAGTTGCTGAAATAGTGAAGAGACGAAGAGGGAACAGTTTGTACTTTTACCTTTCAAATCCATTCTGGTTGTCGTAAGTGAGTAAGTGACAAACACACACACACACACACACACACACACACACACACACACACACACACACACACACACACATACTTGTTTCCTCCCTCGTTCTCTCTCTTCGTCTCTGAATGCACAATATTTTCTCATAAGGACTGACCTTGTCTTCAAGGCTCACACATGCTGGCACTGAAGTATTCAAAGTGAAACTGTCACAGACACACAACTTAAACAGGCCTACACACACACACACAAACACATATGTAAACAAGCAGAAGTTAGCCGCACACTATTTAATGATATTCAATCAGTACCAGTTCAGACCTTAGTTCTTTAAATCATCCTGGATCAGCCAGTTCCTACACTGCTCCTCCACATTGGGCGAGAGACACCTGCAGGTTATTTAAAGTCAAATTAAGCTGCATGTCTTTGGACTGTAGGAGCAAAACTCAGTGAGAGCATGCTAACTCCAAACAGCTGCCAGGTTCAAACACACACGACCCTTGCTGTGAACACTAGAGGGAATTTATCTAAATACTGAAATCGGAGGTTTCCTGCTGCAGCCGGCCTTACTCTTTGGGAATAATCTGTGATTGGCATCACTAAACTGGGATGTACTGTCACACGTATTACTGCCGGAGAAGGTGTCACATCCTGTGTGATATTTGTGATGAACCCTGGCAGAGGATTAACATGGCTTGTGCTTTTTGACAGGGGCAGCCTGTGTCTTATAAATAACAAGGACACGTTTTCCAGGGGAACAGCTGAATTAATGATGCATTTCATTTTATTGTGAGTCCAGATTTTAGAGTCACTCTGTTGCATCCCATGATCCCACTTTATTTTTACTCATCTCTGGACGTTCTTACACCAACGACCAAATAGTTTCCTCACGGTTCAATTCCCCTTCTTCTCTTCAACCTCCTTCTGCAGGACGGACACCAGGGACCCTGTCGGCCCCCGATATTCACTTTGGAAAAGGAGTCCTGTTCCTTTCTGAGCTTTTTTAATTAGTTTAACTTTTGAGATGTAGGACTGGGGACTCACTTTATCTCCCAGCAAGCCACTGTGGTAGAAGTCAGATCCCATTAGTGCAATATCCTAAAAGTGACTCAGGCAAAGTCCAGCATCGAACCCGGGAACAAAGAAAGTGTCTGTTCTGTGACATGACAGCCTTTGTTTGAATTTCTCTTGAAGAGTTAAAATATGAGCTTTTTTACAATAGAGCCTTTTTTCACTTCAAGTGGAAACACCAAAGAATTTTAGATATACAAGTCATAGGAGGTGAATTCAGTGGCAGCGTATCTTTCTTTTAAAATGCTCTAAAATCAAGAGCTCAACATGAAAACCTTTCCCAACAGAGTAGATGACGCAGTAGAAATTTCCTCACATTTAGGGGTGATTGTCAATGACGGGGTTAAAGCATAAAACAACACACAAGGCACTCCAGGTGGTAATAATTGCTTAATAGGAATTAATGTCCAGCTGTATGAAAAGGTCAAAGGGAGACAAAATCAGTCTCATGTGTATTTACACTTATATCTTCAGTTTAAAGGAGGTTTTCTCCTGTTATTCCCCTGCAGAAAAAAACAGCTGACAGTAGGTTTCTTTCATCGAATCCACAGGTGCATCACTGCTGCATCAGTGCGTCTGTCAGTTAAATCTGAATTCCTCCATGTGTTTGATAAAGGATGAAAGAAAACGTCTTTATTTGTTGGATTTCGTCCTTAAAAGTCCCAAAGTGCTTCTCTTCAGCATCTGGCAGCAAAAAGGCCATTTGGCCATGATTCGTTTTCTGGGACTTTGAAGGTAATGACACTTTTTATGGTCGTAACAGAACAAGCTTCAGTGCAGAGGAGATGTTCTGGTTGCTCCGTCAAACACCACAAGGTTTATCTGCAGATCCTTGAAAAACACATGCATGCTAGAGGCCTGATTTGAGATTCTTTTTATTAGCACTTCTAAGGAGGTTTTGTCTTCACCTCTGTTTGTGTGTTTGTTTATTTGTCATCGAGATACAAACGTATTTGGAAAGATACGATAAGATAATAGCTAATTGGCTAACGGCATGATTTAGAAGCTCAAAGTCAAAGTGCAATCTGACTAAAACTATTGTAATTGTTCGGAACATGTCTGCAGTAAGTTTCACCTTCACCTGTCAGTCTGTGGTGCTATTGGATAACATTGCACTGTTCCCTAATGAGCAATAGTTCATAAGTGATTATTAACGGACGTCCAGACGAGTCAAGATGCTCTTAAAGCCCAAAGTAGTTTAATTTACGACTCTACAACCTGGAGGGTCCATCTGCGAGGTGCATTAAATCCAGATTAATGTGGCCTGATGGGGTTTTGGGGGAAACACTGAACACTTCTCTGTTTAATATTTGGGTGAACGTCCGTCGAGAGTTTGTTTTTAAGTTTGTTTTTAAGTGGACCCACAGGTGAGTGAGCATCTCTCAGGTCAGGGGTTTCTGATCAGTTTGAAGGTTACTGGACCTGATCTGTGGCCATGTTTCAGTCACTTCCTGGTGTGAATGCGGTCGTCAGGCTCTCGATGCCCCGGTGACCTTTCCTCGAGCTGTGACTCCACTCCGCAGGGGCCCTGTACAGTAAACCGTGTGAGCTGTGTTCACTTCACAGACGGAGTCTGTCCACTGTTTCTTTTACCGACGGGATTGATGATATTCCATCTTTATATCAAATTATGGATCAGTGTGGGCGCAGAGGCCAACTCTTCAAAATGTCATTAAATTTGGATCTGTCTCCCTCCTTCTCTCTCACTTCTTTCCTCCCTCTCTTCTGGCTTTGCTGATCAATCGCTCTCACAAATTACATTCCATGGTTCCATTATGAATGACGACAAGACACCGAGCGGCGCTGGTTCGGAGTGGGGGGGAGACGTACACAGCAATGCATCAGGAGTCATGTCCTGAGCTATAGGCGCTCCCCTGGAATTAGATTAGCCAGCGAACAAAGTGACACATATTGGTGGAGCGAACCATCCTGGCATGCTGCCAGGGGACAAGGTAGCAAGTAATTGTGACCGTACTCCTCAGTCAACCCTTTTTGGTTTGTGTTCAGGATCAGTCCCGTTCAAAGAAGAGTTTCCTCCTTGATAATCTTCTGCCAAAAAAGCAGCTCGGCTGCAGAGATGACGGTGCTGCAGCTGCTTGGTCGGCCAGTCTGTCAGAATGTATCTCTGCCACCGCTGGATGGATTGCTGTCGTTCATGGTTCCTGACGGATGAATCCCAATTACCTTGATCCTCTGAGTAACATCAGCAGGTCCAGTTTCACATGACCGGTGAAATCTGTCATGCTCATCACGAATACACTGAATTGCATGTGTGACACAAGGAAATGGAGGATTTCAGTTTTATCTGCCACGTTCAAACGAGGTGTTGTCAGGCAATAACAACGTGATAACAACTTGATGTGTTATCTAATGTGACAACGATGATAATGTGGTATATTTAAAACTCAGGGGTTTTAATCTTATCCAATTATTTAGTCGGAAAGTCAGAAGCTACTTTGTAAACGGATAACGAGCCCAATGCCAAAAAAAATCACTTTGTGCGAGAAGCAAACATCTGTTTATCCGTTTAGACTTTTTTGATGGATTTTTTAAATGAAATGTTTAGATTGTTTATTTTTTATCTGCAGCATCTGCTGACTTGATGGATAATGATTAGAGAGACTATCCTCTTCACACACTGTTCTAAAGAAGTTACAGCTTCCCAATTAAAGTTAAAGCATGATATTTTCTGCCTCATTACTCCCAGAAAGTTAGTGTCGAGAGAGAGAGAGAGAGAGAGAGAGAGAGAGAGAGAGAGAGAGAGAGAGAGAGAGAGAGAGAGAGAGAGAGAGAGAGAGCGAGAGAGAGGAATCCCTTTGAAATCACAAATCTTCTGTCCCGTCTCTAAACTATTTTTGTTTCCCTCCAGGAAAACGTGTGCCGTGTTTTCAGAGGAAGGTTTTAATTGAAAGCACTTGTCTGCAGCTACAGCAGGTTTCTCTCTCACTGTCAGACTCAGACTGATGAGGACTTTTTCATTTGAAAGAAATAATAATAAACCTTAATATCTCAAATAGATGAAGTGCGGATGCAGAAGAAGACACTTTGATATTTTGACTGTGATTGGCTGATCGGTGGCAGCTGTAATCAGTTTATAATATAAAGCATTAAACTATTCATTACTCACTGTGTCAAATCCTTGCTTAAATTTTAAAGAGTTTGATCAAATGGAAGAAGAGATTGAAATCATTTAAACAAAGGACATTCATACCATATCATTTTCAAAGGTATCATGGAAGATGGACCAGCTTTGGTTCCTCATCAAACATCAGAAGGTCCTATCTTACCAGACATCTCATGAAATGTGATGCATGGACCTGGGTCGTTAACTATGAAGCAAGTTCAACATGTATATGAGAGCGACAGGATATGAATGAAACACAACAAGATGACACACAATCAATACATTGGTTACATAAAGTTGACTGAATATGTCTCATAACTTGACAAACGGACGTCAGACACATGCACAACTGCAAACCAATCAGTGAAGTGTGTGTAGACTCACACGCAGGTGATTCTCAATCCTCAGTGTGTTTGAAACTGTAGAACTTTGTTTCCTGACAAACTTTACAAACAGTTTCAAAGACTCTGAACTGAATAAATCATTTAATGAACCGTGAGCGAGTCTGAATTATTCTGAGTTGCACTTATTGCACTTTGCATGCAGATGAGTTAAAGTAATTGTGCTCATGAACAGAACTTTTTTTCCTGGAAGGGCCAAGAAGTGATGAGGCTATAATACAAGCGTTCATAATTTAAAGACTCTAATATAATGTTAATAATAATTCATACCATTCATTGAAAGTCCATTAAATATACAGAGACACTGTTCTAATCATATGATTCATTCGCTTCCACTAAACTGCAGACATCTGACAGTGGGAGTATTTTATTTAGTTATGTGAGGCGTAACTTTTTGTAATTAAAGATTAAACGTGTTATTTTCAGGCTTTCTTCTTCTTTGAAATCTTCAGGAAGACGTTTATGTTTTTTAAAAAACCTTTGAAATCCACTCTCACATCATTTCCTCATTCTGTTTACTTGTAGCTGCGGCGGACTTTTGTTTTTTTCAGAAGATGATGGTGATTCTAATTGAAAGTGCTCCTCTCTGATAACAGCAGGCATCTTGAATTTCATCTCATCATGGAGATTTGATTGGGGTGGGGGGGGGGGGGGGGGGCTGGTGGCTGATGGGAAACCATATGCCAATTTGTTCTGGAAACCATTTTTTAAATTCTACTTAGTGAAACAAAGTCGGGTGAAGCAGCCAAGTCGACCAGAACTTCACTTTCTCAGCCTGACACAGACGTTAATCTGCAGGTCGGAGGATCCAGATGCTCGTTGACATACGACTTTGATTTCACCAGGAAAATCTATTCAGTGGGAAACTGCTGTTCAGGGATTCATTAAAAACAACAAACATTTAAAAAACAAATAACAAGGTGGTGACGGGTTTATGTGATTGATTTCTGAAGCACTAAGGTGCTAAATCACCTAGACCCCCCCTTGTGGCTGCACACAGTATAGGTCATAAACCCTGCCTCCTCCATGTTAGCAGATGGGACGAAAAACTCAAATTTCTGTCAATTATGGTTTCTGGCCCTTTAGGTATAGTTCCTATCACACTGATGCATGTTCAGGTGTTTGACAGCCGTGATTGACTCACACTTGGTTGATTGTGTGTTGTTGTAGGGCTTTGAAACCGGCTGCACAGGCTCTAGACAGCAGAGTCAATATCTGGGATATTTTGATTTCCTTTCTTGATAATGGAAGAATCTGTTGACACATCCTCCATTCTCATGTACACTCTCTGATCCCATCGTAACAGTTTCCACTGGGGGATTTTCTACAGCACACACAGCATCACCCCAATAAACCAAATAGACTCAATTACATCACATCAATTTCTCTATTTGTAAATGTGGTTCATTTGCTGATATAAATCCTCAGGCAAACCAACCAGACGTGTGTGACAGAAACTAAAACCAGGACCGAAGAGCCAGGAGCAGATCAGTTGAATGTTGCTCTGCTTGTTCTCACACGCTTGTGTTTAATCGTGTTGTTTAGTTGTGTTGTCACAACACGACACCACACACGACTCCTTCCTCCGCGGCTGTCAGATCCAGCTCGTCCATGCAGAGCACGAGGGCGAGCGTCCTCCGCTCCGCCGGGTGCTCACGGTGAAACTCAGTGTCAAACAAACAGTAATGAAAAAGCCAATGGTCACACTGGTCGATCACATGATGCTGGTGGTGGTAGCGTTGGCATGGAAACAACCCGGGTGCAGCTCTCCAGAGATTTTCTGCCAAACAAACATTGTGAGTCGGGAACATGTTCTAATTCAAAAGACATGTGTGTCTCACAGCTGTCTGCAGAGCAGCCCCCCCCCCCCCCCTTTGTGCTGCTGCTGCTGATGTATTAAAAAGTGGAAGTTGCAATAAAGAAAACAGACTCAGCTTCTGTTGAGGTGCAGGAACCTTCTCATTTAATCCAATTTAAATAAAATATCCTTCCGTGATGATGTTGAACACATCTTCAGCCTGATGATGACCAGGTCTGTGGAGCAACTGGAATCAAACTGAGGGGACATATTGGACATCATGACCGTGGACAGTGTCTTTCTCACCTCTCCGGCTCACGTCATCCTTTAAATCCTTTTAAAAACCATGATCATCTAACATCTTCCACCACGAAGCTCCTCAGAGGTCGTGACCAGGTGAACTCCTGATTTCTAAAAGGCTCATTAATGCTCAACGTTAGATACGTGAAAGAACGTGGACGGACGCCAACATGTCCTCACTGCTCTGTGTATTCATTCTAATGACAAACTCTGTGGTCTCCGGTGTGTTGGGAAAATGTGTTAGTACATTATTACCTCACGTTATATAATTGGAAATGAGGCGTTAAGACATATAGGACACAGGGGAAGGCTCCTGCTGCCGGGGGCTGACCTCACTATTTACTTTTTGTCTGTAATATAAATATAATTTCTATCACCCATCAGTCCCTGTGTGTATCACTTCTATGTGTGTGTGTGTGTGTCTGTGTGGGCGCTGTTGTTGTGTGGGCGCTGTTGTTGAGGAGTGGTTAATGTTGTGTTAACGGCAACAATAAGATTTATGTTGCATTTAATGTAAAGTCATAACAGTGATGGCTTAGCTCAGTAAATAAAAGCAGAAGGAACGACACGGCTCAGTGAAATAACGTCTGGGGAATCACGACTGGGTGTGAGTGTGTGTGTATGTGTCTGTATGTGTGTGTGAGTGTGTGTGTATGTGAGTGAGACTTATTCAAAAAAACTGAGTACTCGAAAGTATGTGTTTTTAATAAAGAACACGTCGGTAAAACACACCCATGTTCCCAGGTACAGATGTGTGGGGGGGGATCAGGCCGGTTGTGTGATGTTCAGCTGTGTGCACTGTCGTGTGCAGCCTGCAGGGATCGGCCTCAGGGATTCACAGCTCCTGCTCCTGTGGCCGATGATCAGCAGGAAGACGATGGCGGCTCCTTAATGAACTCCAGCTTCTCTTCTCCCCTTCCACTCTTAACTTTGTTGTTTGCTTCTCAGGACCGTCCACCAATCACAGAGCCCATTAGCTGTCATGTGACGATGATTGAGCCTCTTAGGGTAACTGACAGTATTTCAGAGCTTCTGATACCCGAGCTCAGACTCTTTCTTCTGTACATTGCATCAGAAGGTCAGATCAGTGGTTTGATTCCGGCATTCCGAAGTGTCCTTGGGCAAAACCCTGAACTCTATACAGTCTTTCCCCTGACATTGTATGAATGGTGCCTGGTAGAACAAGAGCTCCTCTGAGTGGTGGATTAAACCTCAGACAATTAAATAAGGAAACGACTCTTGTTATATATGTGAATTTGGAGTTGTTGTATTGACTTGTTTCTCTCTCTCTCAGTCCGGTTCTCTCTCTCCAGGTGTTAACAAGCTGATTGGCTTCCACCTGAGCCGACCAGTCACACCTGGTTCCCTCCGACCGAGCCGGCCTATCGGTGTCCAGGGACCTGAGTGATGCTCTGTCTCTGTCCTTCTCTCTGCTTGTAACCTGAGTGAGCTGCTCCTGCACAAAGACCTGGTGAGGAGCACCTGGAACACAAGAATAAATAAAAGCAGAAGGAACGACACGGCTCAGTGAAATAACGTCTGGGGAATCACGACTGGGTGTGAGTGTGTGTGTATGTGTCTGTATGTGTGTGTGAGTGTGTGTGTATGTGAGTGAGACTTATTCAAAAAAACTGAGTACTCGAAAGTATGTGTTTTTAATAAAGAACACGTCGGTAAAACACACCCATGTTCCCAGGTACAGATGTGTGGGGGGGGATCAGGCCGGTTGTGTGATGTTCAGCTGTGTGCACTGTCGTGTGCAGCCTGCAGGGATCGGCCTCAGGGATTCACAGCTCCTGCTCCTGTGGCCGATGATCAGCAGGAAGACGATGGCGGCTCCTTAATGAACTCCAGCTTCTCTTCTCCCCTTCCACTCTTAACTTTGTTGTTTGCTTCTCAGGACCGTCCACCAATCACAGAGCCCATTAGCTGTCATGTGACGATGATTGAGCCTCTTAGGGTAACTGACAGTATTTCAGAGCTTCTGATACCCGAGCTCAGACTCTTTCTTCTGTACATTGCATCAGAAGGTCAGATCAGTGGTTTGATTCCGGGATTCCGAAGTGTCCATGGCCAAAACCCTGAACCCTATAGAGTCTTTCCCCTGACATTGTATGAATGGTGCCTTGTAGAACAAGAGCTCCTCTGAGTGGTGGATTAAACCTCAGACAATTAAATAAGGAAATTACTCTTCTTATATATGTGAATTTGGAGTTGTTGTGTTGACTTGTTTCTCTCTCTCTCTCTGTCCGGTTCTCTCTCTCCAGGTGTTAACAAGCTGATTGGCTTCCACCTGAGCCGACCAGTCACACCTGGTTCCCTCCGACCGAGCCGGCCTATCAGCGTCCAGGGACCTGAGTGATGCTCTGTCTCTGTTCGTCTCTCTGCTTGTAGCCTGCATGAGCGGCTCCTGCACAAAGACCTGGTGAGGAATAATAAAGAGGTGAGTTTGACCTTCTCTCACCTGCTTCATGTTAACAAACATCCAGTGTTTGGGTTTGTTTCATGTCTCTGTTGTTTCGGTCTTTTGTCTTTTTGCATATCTTGTTTTTCTTTTTGTTGTTTCTCTATAACATTTTCTAAATGCTCAGATTACAGGAGATGAGTTCTGAGACGGAGCTAAAGTAATGATATCAGTCCCCTGTAGATGCCTGTTTTGAAAACAATGTGAGGGACAGTGAAAAAGGATTCCTGGCCAGACAAACAGTTATAAGGGTTAGATTTAAATATGACCTCCTTCAATGGTGGTAATGAAAGATGTTGATGAAGTCGGGACAAACATTTTGAAATGATGCTCATGTCTCTGGCTCAGTCGGTCACTTTGGCTCTGAGGATTTTTCTTCGGGTGAGTTTGCCTGTTGGGCCTCAGAAGACATTGTCTCCATTTCCCCATAATGTCACGGGCATTAAAAATTCAAGATGTTGATAAGTCAAACTCTGCATGTGCACTTTCAGACGTATTACTTATTAATATACTTTTAATACTATACTTTGTCCACTAGCAAAACTCCAGGATGAAGCGGGACGGCGGTCGCTGAGAACATCTGTCAGAATAAATCATGGACTCACCTCCATCTGAAGAACAGCTCTGAAGAACAGCTTCACAGGTTTACAGGTTTCACGCCTTGTTTTACCCTCGCCGTTAAAAAAAGGGAATTTATCACTGATCATTCTTTAAAAGTAGAAAATCCTCTTCCACGGACGTAGGTTAGTTCTTTACAGCTTTTAGTTTTGATATCGCTCTGCACCTTTTTTCAAACTGGAAGATTTAATCCTCAGAGAAACACAAACTTTGTCACATTCATGCAGTTGTATTTAAACGTCGACGGCTCGGTCTTCCTAGATGTGTGTGAACGAGAAGCTGTCAGGAGTTGAAGAATCGTGTTTAGAGCAAGAGAAAAAACTCCGGATGATGATATGCTGTTTGAAATGGAAAGTTAACGTGTTTGCTGTCCCATTAGGTTACACACATCACTGATACACATTAGTTAAAAGCCTGGAGACTTGTGTGAAGCTGTTCATGTTCTTCACATGTTACGTTGTTATTAATCTGTCCCTCTGCACCATAGACTGATGGAAACAGATGCTACTTACCACTGCTTGGGGATCAGCTGCTGCCCCAAGTGACGGAGTTTGAGTATCTCGGGGTCTCGTCCACGAGTGAGGTCAGCAGGAGATGGACGGGCGGATCATGCTGCCTCGGCAAACCTCCAAACTAATGCCCCTAAAGTGGTGGAATAAACAAATCCCCGAGTGGGAGAGTGTGGAACAGCGAGTCCCATCTGTTCGGATCACGTCAGTGTGAAGAGGCTGTACCCAGGTCAGCTCCCCGGCGGCCGCCCGGCGCTCCCAGGGTCCGCAGCTTGGACAGCAGCCGTGACTCACACTGGTGCAGAGCGATCTGAGGAGCCGGAGCTGAACCCGACAGCCGGCACCGCTTCAACCCGATCTATGTGTCCTGAGGTCATTTGTTTAATCACAGGCTGAGAATCAGATCACTAACCGTCATTTTTATTTCCACAGGGGCCGGAAAATCATATCAGATCTACCCCACTGATGAAGATGTCCTTGTTTTGTCACAGAGGAACATGAGGGTTTGAGCTCTTTTACCCAAACTGACACTAGACTGAACCCCCAGCGCCGCCTGCGAGACTCAGCTCGGGGCAGGAAGGCTGTTTCCAGTCTGTTGAACTGGAGAGAGAGTCGGTTCTGGACGAGGATTCTTCACTGAGGGACAGAGGAAGGAAAGAGTCGGAGGGAGATGAGAGACAAACCTCAGGGAGAAGATCCACTTTATCAATAACGATGTTGGCACCAGTTGCTTTCTGCTCGTTATTGTTGAATCAGTAGAATAACGGAGCAAATTTTTTACTTGGAACAAACTAAAATAAATATTCGTATACATTTTCTCAGAAACAGATAAACTAAATCTGTCATATCAGCGATCGGCAAAATCCTTCGTCAGCTCTCGTGCATCAAGACACTTGTTTGAGTATGTCATTTAGTGATCAAATCATTATCCTAGTGATTATTAAAGTCAAACTTACGTCACAAGGAAAACAAAGAACTCTTCTTTTGAAAGAATCTGACTCTTCAGATCTGGAAGAAGAGGTCGTCCAGGTCATCCAGGTCCTCCAGGTCGTCCAGGTCAGGTTTCAGAGTTGATCTTTGATATTTTACTCTCAGTCACTTTCTGAATGTGCTGCCTCAGATCCTCAGGCTCCTGACTCCAGACTGAAGGTGATCAGCTCTGGAACTCGCTGCCCGAGGATCTGAGGCAGAATCAGCAACGTCCTTTAAATCACTTCTCAAAACTCATCTTATTAAAAAATGCCTTCTATTCACTTTTGGGAGATTCGGGGGGGGGGGGGCTTTCTTCTTTCCTTTCATTCACCTTTGTTTCTTGCTTCTTTATTTTTTCCATTTTAGTTCCTGGATTATTTGCTTTGGTCCTGAATTATTGTTGTTGTTGTTGGTATTATTATTATTTTACATAAATTGACCGATCGACATTGATTTGTGCTTCGTAGATCTTTTTTCACTGGCTTCATTTTATTCAACATTTGGTTTGTTGACTGGATGAAGTCGGGTTCGACTCCACCTCAGACAAACCGACTCTGATGTTGTTGCTGAATGTGGAGCGCAGACGAACCGAGCATAATGGAGCAGGGACTTAAAAAGACTTAATGTCATTAGACTTGGGTTGGTCTCTAATATACTGTAATCCAAGCCTCACCCGTGGTTCTAATTACTAAAATAAAGACTAGCGTGGGAGAGATAATGAGACAGATAGGATGCTAATGCCTGTGGAAGCTCGGTGCCGCATGCAGCGCTCAGTGGAGGGAAGAGGAAATAGAGACGAGCGGGTGGAGGACAGACGGAGGAAGAGGAGAGAGGAGGAAGAAACGACTGGATGGTGCAGTTAGTAGTGACAGCGGAGGAAGGAGAGGAATATGTAGACATCAGGAAGAGGGGAAAATGGAAATGACAGGTATAAAGAGAAGGGCATGAGAAGAGAGTGAGTCAAAGGAGAGTTGAGGAAGAGTAAAGGTAGCAGGTCAGAGAAAGAGAGATGGAAGCCAGAGGAAGGGAGAGTAAGAGTGAGTCATCCATCATTCCTGCTGGAGACGTCTCAGGGGAAAACATCTTATTATAGGGCCGTGTGTAATACTGTGCGTGTATCATGTGTAATACACACTTCAGTACATGCTCCCTGCACCGTGAGCGTCCACACATTGTGTGTAACCGTCTCACCTGCAGACCACACACGAGGACACAACCCTTCTGTTGTGTTCGCTGAGGAAACAGAATTCAAATGTTTTTATTACATTTTTTCCTTGAGCAGGAAGGAAATATTTAATTCTCATCGGGTTTATACCTCGTTACTTTGTATGACGGAGTATTAAGAGCTTGGTGAAGAAAACTAATGCGATTTCTATAACAACTTTAAAAGTTAATGTTATGCTATGAGTAGAGCTGTAATTCTAAAGTATTAATATTACAACAATAAAGTTGTAATTGAGAATTAAGTCATAATTTACATGAGTAAATCCGCAATATATAAATAATGTATATAAATAAAGAATAAAGTTGTAATTTAGAAGAAGACATAATATTTAACTATTTAAAGTCTTGATTTAAAAGAAATCTGTAAAATTACAAGAATCAAGTCGTAATATAATAAGTGAAAAGTGGTAATATTAACACAGTTAAGTCTTCATTTAAAAGGAAGTGGTAATATTTTAAATATCAAGTCATAATTGAGTATAAAGTCGTAGTAATATGGACTGTAAACACTAAACAAATCTAAACAAGAAGATGGTGAAATGCAGCTGATGAGCCAAAAGAACAAATATTTCATAATTTGTGAACCTTTACTAACAAGATGCTCCACGAGCCTCATTTCAACAGAGGCAACAGACTGATCCTGTGAAATCCCCCCCTCTTAAATGACAAATAGCCTAAAAATTACCATTTTAAACTGGCGGAATTGGGACTTTATTCTCGTAACACTCCGACCTTATTCTCAACATTGTAATTCTCACTCATTAATGGCCCTAATGTTCCGTCTCGGTTTCTGCCTTCATCTCACTACGCCCCAAATTTGGAGAAAGTGCACTGAAGTGGTCTCAGCCTCGTTAGCTGGAGGATGAGAGGGACGGGTCCTGCATGGCTGATGTAATGACACTCTGTCGCAGCTCCGGCTCCATCCTGTAGAGTTTTGAAAGCCCCCCGAGCGTCGGGCTCATGTCTTTTTTAACGTGAGCATCGTGAAAAGGCCAATGGGGCTCTGTGAGTATAGAGCTTCGGCATGTAGAAGCTAACGCAGACGACACGATCAGCCTAACGTGACTCTAATTACACTGTGAGCTGATGGGGAAGAAAGGGATGCACAGAAACCGGCTCGGATCTCTTTCATCTCTCATCTCTCTCTCTCTCTCTCTCTCTCTCTCTCTCTCTCTCTCTCAGGAGGTGGAAATTATTCA
>CM028858.1:24480005-24502323 GCA_016801935.1 Platichthys stellatus
ATAAAATTAGTTTATGTATTCCGTCCAGGCTCCCAGGGACGGACTGGGACTTTAACTCCAGTCTGATCAGCTTCCTGTTCCTGTCCATTTTGTCTGGTCAGCGTCGCTATGAGCTGCTCGTTAACTTCCGGCACCACGGTTCTGTTGTGTCTGGTGGATCGTGGTTATTTTTCTTTAATCAGACGTAGAGTATTAAAATGTATAATACATGACATACGCTGTATATATTACATATTAATTGTAAAAGCAGTAATGATGACATTTGATAAACTTAAATAGTACTTAAATAACAAGGTGAAAATGAAGAAAATGGGATTTACAAACAGTAAATTATTAACAAAAGAGGAAATCAAATGAAGTCAGAAGTTTTCAGAGTAAAAAGATGATGATACAGATTTTCTCTAGAGTCTTATTGAGGTGATTCCTCAACAGCTTCTGCAAACCACTGGAGTTGGATTTGAGGAGATGAACCTCATTGTTTCACGAGACATTTCTTTACATGTCGCCTCAAAGAATTGACCTGGATTGAGATTTGTTCACAAGTCTTTGCTCCTGTTTGACACCATTTTCATCCCCCAGGTTTTTTGTTCCCACCCCCCACCTGTCTGCAGATTTTAATGTTGCACATATTTTGAGAAAAACAGATAACAACGCACTTTACGCCCACCTGCAGATAAACGTTTACTAATTTCCTGTCTTTGGCGCCTCTCTGTGGTTCAAATAAGACATTGACAGTAACACTGAAAACAACTTTCATTAAGGTTTGTCCAACTTCTCTGCAAACAAACGTATCCCAGCAGAGTTCGTTTTAAAGACTCGCTCGATAGATATTTTTCTCCTGTGGGCTTTCACTTAAGCAGAGAAGCATTTAATGTGCGCAGCCTCGTATTAGTATAACTCTATTATAACCACAGTGTGGTTGCCTGGTGGAGTCTGTAACTCACCTCGACAGGAAACGAGTCCCCGGCCCTGCGCTCACCCGTCCCTCTCTCTGGTCAGATGAGCTGCAGCTGATGAATGAACTCACTGAGCAGCCGCTGATGGATGTGACGTTTAAGGTTGTGTGCTCAGCAGGTGACTCGGCTCATAGGAGGCTAACAAGCAGGTCGATGATGAAAGGTTCGATGAGGCCTCTCGATCACCTGATCGCCCATTCATCTGGCTCCTAACCCCTCCCTCCTTCCACTCCTCCGCCCACTCCCCCCCTCCTCCTCCATCACGGCCCTCAGCTCCTTTCCACTCAGGTCGAAACCCTCTCACCGGCGAGAGAGCGATTTAACGTCAATGCAACATTTTTCCCAGGTGCCACTTGACGCCGGTGGAGGAGTCCTGTGCTCCTCCCCGGCTCATTCATTAGGACGCCATCGACCCGCGGCCCGGTCTGGTCTGGTGACCGCGCCACGGGGAACCGAGAGGTTATGCACACGCCAAAATACACACAATTGCACATTTGCAGAAGCACACACACACAGACACGCATATGCAATTTGCGGTTGTATAGCAAATGTATTGATTCAAGAGGGAATGTCACCGTATTTAACAAGAAGCTCCCACTGATTTACTGTGAGCACGTATCAGCGGGGGGGGGAGGGGCAGCCGGAGCTCTGATGCTGTTGTGACAGCCTGTCAGTGGTTTCCATCACTGCCCATAAACCTGTCACTGGTAATGTGGCTGCACCGGCATGTCAGGAAAGAGCGGACCAGTAGAAACACAGCAGTAAGGCTCAGGTCGTATAAAAACCACCTCCTGGGGATGAAGGCTGTGAAATAATTTGCTATATGTTCGAGCTCAAGGGTTTTGTAATTCTTTGATCTATACACAGAGATTCTATAGTTTTATGGTTTATATTTGCTTCTTACCAGGAACTCATCACATAGTTCTGATCCATATGTTTTGACATGGAGATAAATCTTCTTGAATCTTGAATGACAGCTCCTCTATAGTGAAGCCGAATGGTCACAGAGGCCCCCTAGTGGCAGGCTGCAGTAAAGGTTATAAATCCTGCCCCCTCCATGTTAGTAGATGGGACTCGTTGGTGCAAGATGGCAGCGTTCGTCTTTATTTCAGAACAGTGGTAGAAAGTGAAGACACGTTGTCTTTATCTTTATTTACAGCAGACGGAACAACAGCAACATGACAGGGGGCGTGGAGAAACACTTCCATCAAGCAGAAGTCGACATTAAAGTGTTTGTTAGATCTTAAGAATATACACAGTTTATTTTTGACATCTTTCTAAACAATATCCCAAGAACCAAAGCAGTTCATGATATATCTAGAAATATAAAGTGCAGATGGACCTTATAGCCGACAGGTGCGTCCTAATTGAATGTAAACGCGGTGATTTTGTCACGTGTGACCTTCTTTAATCTCTAATCTGAACACTCGCTCTCTCAATCCTGTCGGCATCGAGATAAGCAGCAGTTGATTCTCTCTGGAAGTCACCTGAGGGCAGACCTTTAAAGATCCTGTGTCTTTTCAGCCTAATTAACTCCCCACGTGACTTCCTGGTGGGTTCAGGTTCAGACGGTGCACGTGGAAACTGGACGTGTAAGAGCAGATACTGGGAAATGACACTTCTCACACAGCCGAGCAGGGAAAAGCCCTTTTTTTCTTTAATAACGTTTCACTGCGATGGACAAAGGAGTAAAGCCTACAGGCTCCCAAACAGGGTTTAAAGCTGTTCTACACCATGGAAGGAAAAAAATAAAATCCATTAAAAGAAATCCTTGAAATAAGATTGGGCTTAATCCTCGTCTGGGAAACATCCTGCACGATCCTGAAGGAGCGTAATCCTGCCCAGGCAATTTAGAGCGTCGGTTTATTGGAGAGTACGTCGGCGATGTTAACAAATTGTCCACTCCGTGTCCCCGTGTGGTGTCTGATACAGACAGAGGAAACCGCTTTTTGCCTCTTCTATATAAATAGATATATATACTGTATATATGAACATTAATGTCTTTCTGTTATTATCGAATGTTCTTGGATAGTGATCGATCGCTGCACCCAGGACAGAACCAGGCTCAAAAAATTTTAAAACCTCCATTACACTCCCTCACCATCAGTTATTGTTGATGGCCCCATATTGTATTAGTCACCAGATGAGGTGGTGTGGCAGCCCTCGATAATATCGTCCAACTTTTATCTCCATGTCTGCCCTGGGGGGGGGGAAGAGGGGGTATCTCAGAGTTTCCAGCTCAATAACTTCACTAACAACTCGCTCGGTCCCCGCGTGGGGCTATTTATTTTCTTCCTGCTCCCGCCCGCCTGCCTTCTGGGAGTTGACAGATATGACGTCTGTTTGTCCCGTGCTGTCGTCTGCAGCTCGTTTGGATTTTGATTTTAATTAGTTGCGGTTTCCCTCCGTTAAATAGAAAAAGCTAAAGAAAAATGGAAATTAAAAAGAAGATGTGCTATTACTCTGAATTGAGTTAGTTTTTTCTATAAATACAATAAAGAGCAATAATATGTTTTCATTTAAGTCGTTGATTGTCCTCAGTTTCTGTATCTGCTGCTAATTTTACACTGTAATCCAATTTCTGCTGTTGCCATGTCCTTCCTGTGCTGTTTGTTCCTTTTAACGAGTAATGAAATGGTGTAATTGTCATAGTTCCAGTGAGATAATGTGCTCGTCTCAGCCCGGGTCTCATTCTGTGTCCTCAAAACCTGTTCTGTGCAGACGAGCTCCAGGTTAAAGGTGTTTAATTATGATGAGTCTCAGCGAGAATTTCCGGCCTTTTTCTTTTTAAACAAACCACTTTAAGACACAATCATGGTGTCTAGTGTATACATTAGTATTAGTATACAAAACATCATCTTCTCACCTGCAGTATCCTCCCTGTGGAGCAAAGGACTGAAACGCTTTTAAATTCTTATTTTTGGCCGATACAAATATAGGTGATATTTTATTTTACCTGAACAAACTTGTCACTTGAGATGTGAACGTGTCGAATGCACAATCGATGCTCTGCTGAAGAAACCGTCCACCTGAAGGTTTGTGTGGTTGTCTGTACCTGAGGATGTTCCACGTGTGAACGTGCAGATCCCATGTTGTGCAGGAGGAGTTGGGCGTCATCTGCATAAAGCGCAAAGCCAAGGAAGCACAAATTAGCTCAGAAACAGCTTATGAAAGAGTTTAGTTAAGTATAGTTGACGTTTTGGTAGAAACAGCCCAAAAGTCTGTTTTGTTAATAAGATCTTTGATATCACAACATCAAACATGTTATAAAGTGTTTTCAGGAACCCACTTCCGACCTGGAGCTCAGCACAACACTCACTCCCTGATCACTAAGTGAAAGGAAGAATGAAAGCAGGACTTTGTCAAATATTAATGACGGCACCGCAATCGTCTCGTGTTCAGGAGCAAGTCAGGGCAAACCTCCCAATTGATGCTCTTCATCACAGTGAACAATGGAAAGTAGAAGCAATTACTCAGGTCTGATAAATCCATTTGTTGTGGTGACGCTGCGATCAACAGTCGAAGAGATGGCTGATGAAGCCGTTTCTCTATTTGGTGACAGTAAACCTTCATTACTTTACTTCTGTAGTTGTAACGTTTGAAAATAATGAGCTGTCGTGTATATTGTTTTAGTTTTTGTCTCGTCTTTATCAAATCGATAAAAGAAGTTTGGTTTTTCAGAAGATGGAAGTTCTTCAAATTAACTAAAGAAACACTAACTCACTGTTTAGAGCAAAAACTGACTGTGAGTAATAAATGATCCTGGACCTTCTCACTCCTCTTTTGTTCAATCAACTTCTTTTAATTCATGTTAGCTTTCGTGTGACATCAGCCACGAATTAGAAGCACTGTGTTACCATAGGTGAAGGCTGCTGGATAATCAAAGTGGGCCGTCAACGCATCACTGGTCTGAGTGGCACCAGGGGAATCGTCGATAACGGGAAATAAATGTAAAGCATATATGTCGCTGTTGTTGTTAAGCAGAAGTGACCATTAATTGTCTGTCCTTGGTACAAACTGTACTTTCCTCCATGAAAATGCAACCGGACCATGAAGCACCTGGAGTTCTCCACCCTGACTTTCCACCTCACTGCATTGACAAGACCAAAAATCCTCTGACCCTAAAGTAACCGAGAGGGGCCGGGGTTTGTGAACATATTCAAATCCTTCCCCCAATTTCTACACATCTTTCCCGATTTTTATTCAAGAGCGAAACATTAAAAGCGTAGGAGCTGAATAAAGCAGCTGTACAGACTGGGACTCTTCTCTCTGGGGAGCTGTGCAGATTTGGAAGTTGAGGCTTTGTTGCTGAAGTTCCGTCAGTATTGCAGCCCTCCCAGCGTGACTCCACATGTCGAGGCGTTGGTTTAGAAAAGAGATGATAATGAGACGAGGGATGGGAGTAAAATAAATCTCTCTCGCTCTCTCTATCTCCGTGCTATCTATCTGCCTATCTTTCCTTCTTCTCATCTCTTCATCTGTCCATCTACATCCACACCGGCCGACTCGGAGAGATGTTATGTCTCTCGCTTCGCTCATTTTCCTTTTCCATCCTTCTTCCCGCTGCTTCTCCTCCTTTTCCACGTGGCCCTGGCATCAATAATTCACAGTCCCCTGCAGAGTAAACCGCCCGGTGCACTGATTAAACATGATAGAGCGAGGGAGAGGGAGAGGGAGAGAGAGAGAGAGAGAGAGAGAGATTGCCGAGGTGCGAGGAAGATGAATCAATGTTTGAAATGCACTAAATATGAGATATGCAAGTGAGTAGAAATTAATCTGTGCTTGATTCGTTTCTTTCTGTGACTTTGTGGCTTCGTGTACTTTGGGTTTTTAGGCCTTGAGGCTGAGGAACAGCCACTCTGGACTTTGAGAGGAATAGTTGGTCCGGCTAATGGATCAGATTATAGGCAGTGAACGCTTCTGTTAATGGAAATCTTTTGTGTGTGTGCCTGTGAGTGTGTGTGTGTGTTTGATGCATCCATCCAGAAAGCCCAATATTATCCCCATCACCCAGTGGGCGTAGGCAGCATAACTCAACCACGTCTGATTTACGGAGCCTCACTAATGCTCCGTCCTCAGGTGAACGAAGCAGCACATTGTCTTCTCTCTTTAAAAGCTGCTGCACCCTGTTCCTCATTAAGCTGTCGCCCGTAAAGAACCTTGTTTCCTGGATCCCGGGATGTTTGTGATTAAACTTCCTGTCTTTGCATCGATGATTTAAACACTATAGATGGACAGGAGTAAAAAGTGGAGTTAGTTATTTGATGAATGTGAATAATTTGGTTTCATCAGTGGAACTTTGTTACTGTGGCTCCAACCCTTGTTTGCTGCTGCTCAGTTTCTGGCTTCAAACGCCCAAGATGGCGTGTCCTCCATCTTTATACACAGTCTAGAGTTTGATGTTTATCTATAAATGTAAATGGCACCAATAAGATGTTCAATTTCGTTTTAAAATTTCTCTAAATCACTTCATCACAGATTCTGGCTCCAACAGAAGATGGCATCTCCCATACCAGGGACATTTCAATGGGAGGAAGTGGAGATGTGTCGTCCATCTTTAATCAGAGTCTATGATGTGAGCAGAAAAACAAAATGCTCTATATACCTGTGTGAGTTTAACACTGTGCTCTACCACAAAGGAAAGAACTGGCCTGATGCTTTATTTTACATCCAACAACCACCAGACTTTCTTCTTTTATGTGTTTATATTACGTGCCGTGTTTTTCTCTGCTCCCCCTCGGTGCTTTGACACTGAAATAGAAATGATTCATATGTTTCATGAATAAATGATCAAACTTATCAGTGTTGGAGGTAAAGAACAGTTTCACCGCCAACTCACGTGCGATGACATTTGTTTCATTTTTGCAGTTTTCCTTTTGAAATATACATAAACTGCTCTGTGGAGCCAGATTGTGGGTTTTTGTCTTTAATGCACGTTGAGGGAGAATTCACGTTATTCACCTGCAAAGCCTCACTGGGATTAAAAAGTAATAAAATGCATTTACCCTTGTGGCTAATTTTAAACATTATATAAAATGTTACGCTACATAAATACTCAATAGATGCTTAACATCAATGAGCCATGATCAGACTCACATTAGAGTGAAAATTAAACATGGCTGTTGCATGAGGAAATACGGGTTTCATTAAATATGGTTGCTAATGTTCCCAAACTTGTTGGGACATATTTTTACTACTATTACTATTTTTATTATTTCAGGAATTCATTGTACAGAAAATCAAAGTCTGTAACCTGCAGCAGCCGTAAGACCCAGAGCTGAGACTCAGGACATTGATTTACCATCAATCAAATGCAGCCTAATGAAATAGATGGTTTTAGTAAACTGAAAACAAGTCAATTAACAAAAGGGAGATAAAGAATTAGAGGGTGACAAAACGAAATGAGAGTGTATTAATTAATTCTACCGTCATTTATTCACGGGGAGCAGCTCCCTCTCTGTTGCATCGGATGTGACGCAGAAAGTGGAGAGTTAGGAGCATCTTAGAATTCTTGATAAACTATGTTTTTCTGCCACTGTAGTGCACAGAGCGATGACTGTTCAAGATATTTCAAACTTTGTCAGTTAATAATTCACATAAAACCAAAATGAGTGAGGTTAGTAAGTCAGACCCTTGAAAAAGTATGGTTTAAATATTTGAATAGATCTTTAAAATGCTGCAGTGCACCGTGATGCGTCGTCTTTGCCTTTTCACGAGAACACAGCAGGAGGTTCTCTTCTCAAAACTCAGAAGTCTGGGGAGCGTTCAGGCGAAGGGGGTTGGTGCAGGAGGCAGGATGCAGGAGGCAGGAAGCAGGAGGCAGGAGGCAGGAGGCAGGAGGCAGGAAGCAGGAGGCAGGAGGCAGGAGACAGGAGGCAGGAGGCAGGAGGCAGGAGGCAGGAAGCAGATTCTGTGGAGATCAATTTGAGGCCGGCATTGGGCCGAAATCTCTTGAATCTTGATATCTTTTTAATCCTGAGATGCTTATACCCTCCATGTTTTTCCAGTTTTGTATCTGTCTGGTGAAACGCTAGGGCCACATGAGTGTGTGCATTCATCTGTTATTCACACAATGAGGGAATGTGAAGGAGAACTGGTACTTACGGTTTCTGGAATTATTCATGCATTTTGCTGCAAGAAAATAGGTGAAATCCTAGAAGAGTCTCTAGAAGAGCAGGACCGTCATCGATGTCCCTTGTTCCCAAATGTGTCCACTCGGATGTTATCCAGAGTTTTTACCTGGGGACTGGAAGGAGAATGTCTGGAGCCTTTGAATCGGACGTCCTCACTTACATTCCCTCTGAAAAGCTGCAGCTTCTGAGTCCTATGAAAAGATAATGCCCTGCGTGGAACAAGTTTCTACACATGGAGAGGAGCCATATTTGTCTTTAGTGGAAGAGGAAGTTTGTCTCTGAGAGTCTGGCAGCCGCCATTAACTGAATCTGTGGCCTGATGGTTCTGGATGAGAGGAGAGTGCACTGTTTAACGAGGGGCTTAAAAGATGGCACCTGCTCGGGAGGCGGAGCAGAGGGATTCATATTTATCTGCGGTGCCTTGGAAGCTTTGGCAGACGATAGAAAGTTATGTTTTCATGAAGTTTCCCCTTCTGCTTATCAAATTTGTACAAGTGGCTGTTAATAATTCATATCTGCACAAAAAACTACACACAAACACACACACACACACACACAAACACACACACACTTATTGTAAATGACTTGAAATGCATCTCTGTACAGAAGCACAGTGACATAATAAAACATTTTGCTTACTCTCTCTCTCTCTCTCTCTCTCTCTCTCTCTCTCTCTCTCTCTCTCTCTCTCTCTCTCTCTCTCTCTCTCTCTCTCTCTCTCTCTCTGCATCTTAAACGCACCACATACAACAAATTTTCACAAATCTACCGCTACACACACACACACACAGTCGAGGCCACCTTCACATGGCTGTGAGGCCTCATTTCCCCTTAATGAGTCCTGCCAGTGCCTCGGGCTACAGATATATATATTTGCCTCATATCGGGAGGAAATGGAGAGAATTCACCCAAAGGGGCCGAATGTTTCCATCTATTTGTGCGCCCACGAGAATGTTAATGAATCGTATCTGACATAGAAACTGACATTTGGTGGAACCGAGCGGACGCTAGAGGCGAGCGTGGAGGGTTGCTCACAGGTAACACTTCACACTTCTCCATTTTGACGAGACGCTGTCAGAAAGTGTCTCTCTGCGAACTCAGGGGGGGGAATCCTCTGATCTAATGCTTCCAACAGATTTTATCTTTTAAATCAACCCGATGCAACTTCTGTAGGTGAAATGATCGGCTTGATTAAAAGGAGTTTGATGTTTGAGTGACTGTGAACATGGAGAAAGTTTCCATCTGTTCTCTGTCACTCTGGAGAGTGGGTTCGATCTCCTGTGAACAGAACTGACTGAGAGTCTCAGCTTCAACCGTCACAATCAGCTCCAGTTAAAGAGTGAAGCTGAACTGAGATCAGTTAAAGAGTCTCAGCTTCAACTGTCACAATCAGCTCCAGTTGAAGAGTGAAGCTGAACTGAGATCAGTTAACCCCTTGAGGATGAATGTCACAAATTTGCCTCAAACCCCATTCCGGTCTTAATGCCGCCAAGGTGATGATTGTGCCTGATGGTGCAAATACTACACATACCAAGGAAGGTATTGGAAGCACTCTGCCGCCATCTAGTGGTCGGAGTGGAAAATACACACTAGCCCCTTGGGACTGTGCAGCAAAGTTATTTCGAGGTATTAAGCTGTATTTGAAATACTGTTATGATGGAACAGCAATGATTGTACATAAAACATATGTTGTTATTCAATTTGAAGCAAAGGCAGCAACAATATAATAGTCTACATACCGAAATTTGTTAAATTAAGGTTATGCCCCACTTAATAATTTAGCATCTGTATGACAGGCCAAAAACACTTATATTAAATCAAGACGAGTTTCCTCCGGTTAAGCCCGAGAAGCTGGAACCACAGAATTCAAGCTGAACATAAAACATGATAATGAGGTGAAGAAAATTGAAGCTGGGAGGTAAAGTGGTTTATTCAACATATTTTGTTATATAATTGGAAATTAATTCAGGCAGTAAGCGGTTAAAGAGTCTCAGCTTTCGCTGTCACAATCAGCTCCAGTTGAAGAGTGAAGCTGAACTGAGATCAGTTAAAAAGATTCAGAAGTTATTAAAAACCAGAGTTTATCTCCAATATTCAGCAGGAAACTGTTAAAACATGAAGAATTCTGAACAGAGTTTGAGGGATTTGATAGGAAGCAGAGGATCATGGGTAATGTCAATCTTTGTGATCCTTTTTATACATTTAAGTTGTTATATAGTAGAAATGAGTGTTTCAGTAAATGTCACAGAACTGTTCATACTCATGCAACCATCAAAGCACAGGCTATATAGCTAATGTGCATATGGATGGATGGAAGTTTGGTATCTGGGTGTGTGTTTGTATGATTCTTTGTGTGTTTGTATGATTATTAATGTGTTTGTATGATTATTTGTGTGTTTATGTGATTATTAGTGTGTTTCTATGATTATTCGTGTGTTTCTATGATTATTTATGTGTTTGTATCTCCCTCTGATCCATTATTGAACATCCTCTGCAGACGGCCTCGGCAGAGTGTCGGTTTAATTCACTCCCTCATCAATAATGAGTTG
Organism: Platichthys stellatus; assembly: GCA_016801935.1. Taxonomy (NCBI): domain Eukaryota; kingdom Metazoa; phylum Chordata; class Actinopteri; order Pleuronectiformes; family Pleuronectidae; genus Platichthys; species Platichthys stellatus. Next base: position 24,490,644 of record CM028858.1, read on the forward strand.
TGGGGTCATCACTTTGTGTTCTATTGATAACACAGAGACGAGAGCTGATTAACATGAGGAGAGGGAGCGGAACGTCGGATTGTTGCTCGTTGTGGTGAACGATTTAAAAAGAAATATGTGTTTATCACCACGGAATCGTTAGATGTCGGGGGGGGGGGCGAGAGAGAGAATATAAGTTTTATATTTTATATTTACGTTTTTAAGTTAAGCTTTAAGTGTTTAAATTATGCAAAACATCTCAACAATTCTTTCACTTTGATGATTAAACTTAATTAACTCTGTCGAGGAGGTTATGTTTTCACTTCTGTCTGCTCGGAATAAAAAGGAATATTAATGCATAAGTTAATACAATAACTGGCTGTGAAATAAGAAAGCTTTGAATATGAAAAACAAAAACCAACAATAATAAATAATAGCAATAATATGCATAATACAGGACAATAGAAGTATATTTAGGGTGAGTGCTATTCAAATTTAATAAGACCATAACTGTATAGAGATAAATGCACACAAGACAACACAACAATTGAGAATATAAGTACTATAAAAAAAAGTGCTATAGAATGAACATAATTAAGACTAATCTCTGCACCTTAAAAACGCACGTAACTCTTTAACTGTATATACTGTTGTTGTTTTCTTATAATGTTCGATATTGTTGTTAATTTGTTGTTTGTTAAGTGCACCAACCACACCAAGGCAATTTCCTGTATGTGCAAATATACATGGCAATAAAAAGAATTCTGATTCTGATTCTGATTCTGACTATTACTGTCATAATAGTTATGACAGTAAAATGTCATAACAATTATGTTAATATATGTATATTTGTGTGTCTGTGGGGAAATCAATTTGAAAACATCTTTATTCATCTTATGTGATAGATTCAATAATAGTGTTGGGGTTAGATGTTAAATTATAGTTAAATGAACATAATTAGTTAAGATATAAATGTGCTGTGGGAAGACCTGAGAGCCAAATTCAGATCGGGACCCCTGTTACCTAGAAACAAAGAAAGAGAAATGAAGAAACTATTTATAAATGTAAAGTGAAGTTTATTTTTCTCAGGTAAACATGTGTTTCCCCGCATATTTGATGTTCTGTAAACTATTCACATGTCGATAAAGACGCCGTCATCCAGTGTCTTTGTTCAGTCCAATATCTTAGAGTTACACCGTGAACACAGGATGTGATTTCAGCAAATCGCTCTGATAACAACAGTTTATAAAGTTGCTCGACACGAGGAATCATCCTGAAAAGTTCCATCTTAGATTCACCTTGTTTGTCTCATCGTGAAAAACTCTTCTCCTGTCGCCTGTTTTGCTTCTACTTGGATTTCCAGTGGTTTAACATTTATAGTTTCTTGACATCATGATAAATGACCACGTTTTTAAACATGTTTCCGTTTTGGCAGAATTCCGAGCGGTGAAGCTTTTAGAGCGGGGCGGGGAGGGGGGGCGAGATAAACCACTTTACCTCCCAGCTTCAATTTTCTTCACCTCATTATCATGTTTTATGTTCTGCTTGGACTCGGTGGTTCCAGCTTCTCGGGCTGAACCGGAGGAAACTCGTCTTGATTTAACAGTTTAATTCAGACAGTTTAAAACCGCTGCTCTGTAAAAATACCACAAATGCAAATATGAGTCAAGTAATTTTGTTTTAAATTGAGCAATCAGGTGTGAAAAACCCGGAGCGGAACAAATTCCTCGGCCCTCAGAGGAATGTAACTCCCCTCAATAGAAAGAAGAAAATTGAACATCACCAAAACCCAAATTATAAAGATTAGTTTTAAACGTCCCCTCGTGAAAACGCTGCAGGTGGAGAACTGAATCCAGCCGGGAGGTAACAACGTGCTTCTTCCAACTCACTGATTCCTCACAACTGACTCCACGTCTCATCAAAGACTCCATCTTGTTCACCACATGGGCCGTTTGGAAGTGGATCAAATCGTTCATGATCCACATCTCGGCTCCTGAATAATGTAGAGCTGCAACAACTCAAGTTCTGTAGTGCAGTAGAAAGTGGATGAGAACTTCTATACCTGAAAATAAGGAAGAACAACAATATACCAAAGTTTCTTAGAAAATATATATTATATTATATGTCACAATTACTGCCTGTGTTTACCTTTTATTGGATTTTCAATTTTCGTATCTCTAGTTTTAAATTTTAAGCTTTATTCTTGCACTGTTTACTGTTTTCATGTTTTTTATTTAAATAAACTTACATCTGCTCTTCCATCTATCTATCTATCTATCTATCTATCTATCTATCTATCTATCTATCTATCTATCTATCTATCTATCTATCTATCTTATTTATCTATTTACGCTTTCATTTGCAGATAATTTTCAAATAAAATGGATAAATATGCTATGACCTTTAGTGGTGAATTTTCCTTATTAAAGATTATACAAAAATTATAGCAACTTATGATTTTATTCAATAACCTGAGTTTATTATTCCTCGGGAAATTAACAAAATGAAACTGTATAAATCAAACAAACCTGAGGAATATCCCACATTACTTATTAACATCATACAAAGTGGTTCCTCTGTAACAGTTTGTGATGTTTTCCACCACTTATCAAATCAATGTCGTGGCCTGGCCCTGAGAAATGATGAATGATTGATGGCCTGAATGTTGAGTGGCTCTCATTGTTTGTTATTTCAATTAAACTGAGACAGGCAGCAAACAAATCAATAGCTCTGCTTAGAGAACCGGGGATTAAAGGCTGTTTTTGAATGAAATATAATTCTGTAACTTTTTTAAGGGCGTCCAGTCGATATCGGAGCGGAGCAATGTCGTCCAAACGGAGGGAAGAGCCGCAATTTATTATTTCTATCCGCGTTAAAGCTGTGATAGATGGGGTCGCTGTCAAAACCTGCGCACAAATTGACTGATTCAATTGAGGGGAGGATCGGTGGATTAGGCCAAAGAGACAATTCTGTAAGGATCAGGTCACGGGTTTGATTCCCTAAAGGAACTAATGAGCACAAAAAACTGCCTCGAGAGCGCTCACTGAGTGATGGTGAATCCGAACAGAAATCAACCACCGGAGAAGACTGTCAAATTAGAGAGAAGGAACTCGGAGGCAGACGATTAAAGACACAGGAAGTTTGGCTTCTTTTTTTTTACTGTGAAGCAGTGAAATGTGTCACTAATCCTGATCTGAGTCCAGATCTTCTTGAAATACTTTTCCAAGGTTCACATTATTTTGACGAGCTGTTCTCCTCGACTGAACATAAAGTAAAGTTTGTGTTCATCCTACCTGGTTTATCTGCACTTTTAAAAGTCCATGTTTTTTTAATTTGTGTTCACGTGTTTGGTTTATCTATAAGTTTCAATAACTTCTGTTTTCATACATTGCATGTCAGCTTAATCTCTGAGGTCTGTTGAGCAACCAACACATTCTTCTGACCGGAATTCACTACTTTTCAAAATAAAAGCTCTGTAATTCAAGTGTCGGATGTTTCTGGCTCTCAGGCCAATATGGTGAAATTAAAATAATCACATTTTCACCAACCGATTAACTTGGCAATTTAATATTGTACTTCTATATAAACGCAGTAATTTGGTAATATTTTTGCTTTACTATACTTTTTTACATTTACACCTTCATGACTTTTTTCACTTACTACTCTATCCCTTTTAGACTGTGACAGTTTTAAAATCTACTACACACTTTGTTTTGCTTATTTGTATCACACTAGCATATAAATAAGCAATGTTGATGGATCTTGGCCATAAAATGTATAAGATTTTAACACGTACTCAATTTAAAATGATGTTGAGCATCTACACGCTGGATGGGATAAATGTTTGTGAGAGAAATGTGTCAAAATCCCCCAGAGAACCAGTCGGAGGACTCAGAAAAATGACTTTATGAGGAAAACAGAAACAGAAGAAATGATTTATTCATTGTGACTTTAAACTGATAAAAAAACACACACACTTTTCAGCAGCACTCACACAAATCAACCAAAACACCTCTGACATAGAATGTAAAAGTGTGGGTCATGCAGATGCTCCTGCTGCATGAGGCCATCGGGCTCCCTGAGGCGTTTGTGGAGCAGACCTGCTAAACGTTTTTTCCAGGGCAGGTCTCGGCTCGTTGGCCGGTTGCCACTGGGCTTTCACCTCTCTGTCCTTAGATGCCGGGTCCTGGATGTACACACAGCTGCACAGAATCCTGGTGAGAAAAATATACCATCCACAGCAATGTGCACGTGGAAGTCAGATGAGAAAACAATCCTACCCAGCCGATATATAATCAGAGAGCTGGGACAGTTTACTTCCAGGTGTGAAAAGTCATGCATAATGTATAGTGAACAATGAATCCTGGGATGGGTTTGTCCAGGAAGGATCCAGAGGTCATTACTCAGAACGGTTGGATGCATTTTGTAGAATCCAAGCTGACAGCAGGCGAGAGGCGGGCTGAGCCTGGACAGGTCATTATCGTATCGTAGGGCTAACACGGCTTTGGCTCAGGAGGCAAAACGAGTCGACCACTTGACCTGAGCTTTGAGTGGTGATCAAGACGAGAAAAGATCTATATGAAAACACATATATACGGTTAGTCCTCGATCTGAGAGGGAGAAACTGGAGAAAACAGACATGGAGCAAACCTGCAAACACCTCAGGGAACCTTCTTGTTGTGAGACCACTGCACCCCCACTCCTCCCACAGCTAAATCCCATCACCAAATCAAGTAACCAATAATGAACTCCCAGGGCTTTTCACACTCCTAATCATCGTCCCATTCGTCCAATCACATAAACCAAACCACACCTTCCAGCGACGGATTTATAACTGCTCACGATCTTTCTTTCAATGTGAGTCCATTTATTAATGTAGAAAACAAACAGGAGCCCCCCCCCCCCGCTGTCAATAGAGCAGAACGCACGTATTACTGTGATTATTAACGACTCCTGAAGAGCTGGTACCAGTCAGCACTTTACACACATCACGGGGAAAGAGAGCGCGTGCAATGGACTCAGAGCTTTTATCCACTCATTCATGTTTAGACTGATAGAAAACCTCTGTAATAACCTTTGAGCTGACGACACAGAGACGTTTAGACAGTCACAAGTCAAAGTGTTGTCTTTAAATCAAAGATGGATTTTATTCCACCATCCACTGAAGCAACATCTGTGAAAGTCATCGGCACTAACGTCACTAACGAGCTTCCTGAAGCGATTGTGGATAAAAACAACCCGAACCCGAGTGTGTGTTGTCATGAAGTGATGTGAGCTGAAATTCCTGGCAAACTTCTCGAGAACTGCACTTCTGTAATCTGTCGGTTGTACACAACAGCTGTTCCGCAATCCATCACACACACTCAACCACACACACACACAGAAATAAGCACCCACACAGACCCACACACAGCTGTAATGAGGTCTCCTCTGACAGTGACTGTGGCCTCTGTCCTGCGCTGGACCGGAATAACACCTACTTTAAGGAATCGATCAAAGCAAAGTGGCAGGAGTAGGAATTACTATGTTAAGACCCTGATAAAATCCATTGATATGTGAGAGCAGTCTGAGCTGTTCAATCTTCTTCTCATTGTTCTTTAAGTATTGTTTTTTTTATAGCTGATTATTTTTATGCTGCTTTCAGACAAGCACTCAACTGATTTCCTGAAACTATCCCTGAGGGGCTGGATGAGAAAACAAACGTCCGTGTCACTCTCCAGAGTTTTCACCCGACAGCTGATGTGAGAGTAGAGCAGGACAATGTCCGGGACATTCCCAGCGAGCGAACGTGAGACATCATTAACACGGATGTTTCCAGCAAGCCATGGACGAGAAACTAAAGGAAAAGAAACATCTCAGGATGATGAAGAGGAGCCGTACACGTTGGCTGAGGAAGACAAAGTTCTTCTTCTATTGCCCTGTTCCTCTAAAGCAGTGTGAGTGGTGTTGTTCTGGGCTACTGGGCTTGATGAGCAGCACCATCTTGACTGTGGGCCTCAGAACCCGCCTGTGCACTCAGCTGCTGCTCATTGTTAACGATTGGCTGGGGGGGGGGACCACAGACCAATGAGTCTGTGGGACTGTGAGACTCATGAATCGAAGTGAACACTGCACCAAGATCTTCAGAGAACAAGAGGTCATATTTTCATCTGCGTTCGTCTCTTATTTAGCAGGATTGTGCAAAAGCCACTTGGCAGATTCAAGTGAGACTCGGTGGAGGGAGGCAGTTTGAGTCGGAGAGGAAACCATTCAAATGTGGTGTGAATCCAGATGAGGGGGCGGATCCAGATGTTTTGTTTTTTCCACATAATGCACAATTAAATCAACTTCAGAGTTTAAAAGATTCCCTCCAGAGCAAACAGAACGTATAACCCCAATAACAACGCAGAAAATATAGAGACTAACACAATACATAATATTCAGACCCAGGTGAAGATCAGCCTGAACGTGTTCCACTTCATCTCTTACCATTGTAGCCTGTGTGTTTTTTCTTCACAACACTTTGATCTCATTCCCGTCCGGTGGATTTGCAGTGAGCAGCAAAAATTCCTCTGTGATGTAACACTTACTTGATGCTATTTAAGATTTTTTAATACCCACAGTAAAAGCCCCAGGAATTAACTTCTGATGATAAATCCACACGGTCCAGATAATAATTGAACTAATGAGACTCTGGATTTATGGCTGTTCTCACTGATTACAGACTTCCGGCTCTAACGCCTTGAGGAGGAGAGAAAGAAATCAAATCCTGATGACACGCAGCAGAAGCTCTGCGGCGTCTCCACCCACAAAGTTCATCTAAAAGAAATCAGCTGAATTATTAACTGTGTTGTGCTACTGTAGATTAATTTAAAATATTTGCTTTGGCTAATTAGTATTTGCAGCGATGCAGATTATTGCTCAGCATCTCTGTGACACATTATATTTAAAAAGGAATGAGTAAAATAATTAATTCCACAAAGTTTTTATAGGGTTTCACGCAGTTTTGAGGACACGAGCAAGAAAATGAATGAAAAGAGAGAAAGAAGAAAGATTTGACACGGGCTTGTAGGCTGTTGGAAATAAGGAGGGATGGTGGAGAAAACATGGAGATAAGGATTATTACCATCAAAGCATTTATGCCGGAGAGAAATAGAACTTAAAGGGATTTTGTGTCTATACATTTCTACACGTGGATGAGCCGTAGATCGAATAAAAAGATAGAAGACACATCTCCACTCGTTCCCGGTGTATAAAAACGGAGCTCGAACAAAGTGTTGGACCAATCAAATTACATCGTATACACAAGAACCACTGAATTTGTTCAATTAACACATTTGTTTGTAAGTGAACAAGCATCTTAACTTGCAGTCATTTAGAGATTCGTTTTGAGTTGCTGGCCTCCTGGAAGCTGAAAGTAAAATCCTGGTTCAAAAAACACTTGACATCTTGGAGAGAGAGGAGAGAGATTGGAGAGAGGGAGGTAGATGAGAGAGCGAGAGAGATATAGAGAGAGAAAGAGAGAGAGAGAGAGAGAGAGAGAGAGAGAGAGAGAGAGAGAGAGAGAGAGAGAGAGAGAGAGAGAGAGCTGACAGATTCCGGAAGGAGAGAAAACAGAGAGTAAAGGATTCCGAGCTTGATGCAGAGTCACATCTTGGCCGGTGAGTCGAGCTCCTCTTGGTCCACTCGGTTTCTGGATGATCCCTGAAGAGCTGGACGACGAGAGGAGTGTGCTTGTGTGTGTGTGTGTGTGAGAGAGTGTGTGTCTGTAGTGTGTGTCTGTGTGCGTGTGTGTGTGTGTGTGTGTGTGTGTGCAGTTGGCAGACACATCACAGCTGAATCAGGGAGAAACAAGGCCAAAAGTTGGACCTGCCTTCACCTAATGAAGCTGCTCCATAAATACAAGAGACAACTTCCTCTCTCTCTCTCTCTCTCTCTCTCTCTCTCTCTCTCTCTCTCTCTCTCTCTTTTGTCAGACACAACTCTCTCTCTCTCTCTCTCTCTCTCTCTCTCTCTCTCTCTCTCTCTCTCTCTCTCTCTCTCTTTTGTCACCATGGTCTCACATGAGCAAAGGATAGAAGTTATGAATATTGAAACTGCACTGGCTGTAGGAGCCACACAACCGAAGAGCAGTGATTCTAGTTAGGGAGTACAATGTAAAGTAAATGTCTCATGGTGGTGACACCGGGTTCATCTGTGAAGAAGATGAGCTGGTGACCAGCAGGGAAAAACAGAAAGCTCCCAGATCACTGCTGCCATCACAGTTTGATCCAGCAGAGTAGGATCAGGCCCACAACAGAGAGAAACTCTCAGTTCCCAACAGAGTTAAAGAGTAAGACACAGATTCCTGATCCTAGCTCGTATTTTACTGTACGACCAGATTTCCCATGAAGTCCACTACGCCAGCGTCTGCTTCACCCAGAACCGGGCAGATGACCTCTACTCCAACATAGGTCGAGTTCAACCCCAGAGAGGAACTGAGGAAGAGGAGGAGGAGGCTGAATACAGCGCTGTTTCGATTTGACAGAGCAACAGGGTGAGCAGCTCCACAGGGGAACATTTTCATCTCTACACTTATTGAGGTTAAAACTGTGGGTGTGAGTGGTTTATTCTGCCTTCACAGAACAAGACGTGAGGAAGAGGGGGATGATTGTGGATGTCATGGTGTGTTCTACTCTTGATATACAGCAGCCTAGTGCGTGAAGGCTGTGCTCTCCGCTGCCACATAGTGGACACAGGAAGCATGTACACAGCTGAACACTCAACGCTGGAATTAGAAATTTTCTCAATCCTGCAGTGTCGGGCGGTTGAGAAAAGTCAACGGCTATGTAAACTGCCTGGATCGGGGGGGGGGGGGGCAGGCCAGTTCAGCATGGGAACAGCCACTGAAGTCATTCCATACACTCTGTAAAATGAAGACATCACAGTTTGTACAAACCACAAGTTACTTCTTTGTTTTAAGTTGAGTCTTTCACCATCGAGCTCAGCAAGCATGTAAGTGGAAAGAGGAAGGAGGGGGGGGGGTTGTTTAACAGTTTTTTTTACCACATTATTTATCTGTGGACGTTTTTCTTGTTTGAAGTCACAGACGAGAGCAGCAGCTACTATGAGTGTAACTGCAGCAGCCAGTGGATTTGTTGCCCTTCTTCTCACTGTGACAGGTACTGTACCTCTACATTCATGTTGTCACTCTATTTAACACTCAGACTTCTGATTCACCTGAAGAGAGTTTGAGAAAGAAAGTAAAAATATAAATGAACCATTCATTCATTTTCAGATCACCACCTGTAAAGTGATGCAGAAAGAAAATATATGAAGGAATTATCAACAGTATTAATTTGCATCTTTGTTTAGAAGTTTCTATCATCTAGAGCTCAAAATATTAAACAGTCTGCAAATTATTATAATTATTATAATCATTCTCATCATGACTGAGTTCCTCTCCTGTCGATGAGGACTTGTCATCAGTGTGTGGAGTCATTAGTTGAAATGCTATGGAATGCTGCTCATGGAAATGTGTTTCTTTTCTACAGAAAGTAAAAAGTAAACTAAGTGTTCTCTGGTGTGGTTATGAATCTGATTCTCTGTGTTACAGTGGTACAGTGTGAGAATGGCTGGGATGTGAGTTACACTTCTACTGAGATCTGTGCCGTCAGAGGATCAACAGTGGACATTACCTGTACCTACACATACACATCCACATTTAATAACCATGATACTACAGTTCAGGAAACTTTCTGGTTCATTAAAGAGAGTAATGGGATTCACGTTGATCTAAGGACTGATCCGGAGTATTCAGGTCGTGTGGAGAATCTCTGTGGAAACAACAAGTGCACTCACAACAAACCAACGTACTGGGAGTTTAACTGGTTCAGCTGGAGTCACTCTGTCTGTCACAGGTAACATTTACATCTGAACATTCATTCATTTATTTCCTACATCTTGTTTGGTTCACTTGAGTGTGTGTGTGCACTTTTATATGCATGTCTGTGTTGTCAGTTTGGACTGAAATGAATTCCTTATTCTCACACACAGATTTGCATGTGCAGGTGAGAAGAATATTTAAGTATGACTCTTCTATCTGGGCAGAGTTCAGGTGTCAGAGCAGTTGTCGTCTTCCTGATCATCTGAACTACGTCTGGTTCAAGAGTCAACAGAAGAAGAATGAAGGAGCATCTTATAGAGGTTATTTCTATCCTGAAGACAGTGTTTCTTGTGCTGTTAAAGGACTCGAGGAATTCCGCTCTCCGTCAATGTGTGAGTTTAATCTACAGTATTTCACTAACAGCACCATCTGCTGGAGTATTTGAGATAATGCATTGTACCATAACTTCATGTATCTTTTAATACTTTTTTCTGCATGGGCACATTGAACTCTTGGGATACTACTGTCAGTACTGACAAACTAGTGTAGTACTAGTACTAGTATTCTGCTTGTGTAAATATAGATTGAAGACATAACTGCTCCCTAGAAGTCAAGCCAAAGCATTGTGATCGCCCCCTGGTGGCTGGCTGCAGTATAGAACATACATACTGTCTCCTCCATGTTAGTGGGAAGGACATGGATCAATATAAAAAGTCAAATACATTTTTCTCAAAGATGGTTTGTGTCATTTTAGGTCGTTCTTATCACACTCTATTGTTCATGTTTTTTCATAAATTTGGTTTTAATTAGTTATTTGACGATATGAAAATAAGATTAAACTTCATGATTGACAGCTGAGGCTGACTCAGGATTGGTCGAGCTCATGTATGGGCGGGACCTTGATACTGTGGCTCCATCTCCAGATCACTACTGTGCAGACTGTGGTTCCAAATGTGAAAGATGGCAGCGTTGGTATCCAGGATATTTTGGCTTCATTTCTGGAGAGTGGGAGGAAGTGGAGACGTGTCGTCCATCTTTGATCGACTCTGCATAAAAGACACAGATCATTTCCTCCATATTGACCAGTTTGCTCCATAATAAGAGCAACTTATACAAGGTCCCTCATGTTCCTCACCTCCAACAGTGTGTTTCACCCTCACACTGAAGTCTAAAGGGAACTTCACTGTGTTTTATGTGAACTGAAAGTTTCCTCATCTTGGCATCGTCATCATCTTAAAATGAAAACCTGCTGACTGGTGATTCACCAGAGAAAATACATGGAGCTAGTTTTATAAATGTATAAGTTTATCTTCTGATTCTCTGATGTGCTCTGTGTTACAGTGGTGATGAGTCAGAATGGCTGGGATGTGAGTTACACTTCTACTGATATCTGTGCCTTCAGAGGATCAACAGTGGACATTAACTGTACCTACACATACCCATCCACAGTTAATAACCATGATACTACAGTTCAGGAAACGCTCTGGTTCATTAAAGAGAGTAATGGGATTCACGTTGATCTAAGGACTGATCCGGAGTATTCAGGTCGTGTGGAGAATCTCTGTGGAAACAACAAGTGCACTCTGAGAATCTCTAACCTGAGAGAGAGCGACTCAGCTGTGTACAAGTTCAGGTTCACAACAAACCAACCTACTGGGAGTTTAACGGGTTCAGCTGGAGTCACTCTGTCTGTCACAGGTAACATATTCATTAGAGCCAGTTTGAAATGTTAGTGTGTATGTTGAAATAAAATCACATGTTTGTTCACAGACCCTCAGCTCCAGGTACATGTGAGGAGATCAACAGCCAATCCATCTTCTACCTGGACAGAGCTGACCTGTCACAGCAGGTGTCAGC
>CM028858.1:24526791-24537191 GCA_016801935.1 Platichthys stellatus
ACCTGTACTTTTGTAGTGAGGTCGCAGTGTTATCATAGAAAGCGGCGTGCCATGTGTGTGCATCTTTGGTGGGTCCGTCTGGCATGCTACGTGATGTAGCCTAGCACCGTGAACAGATGTGCTTGCCTGAACACCAAAAGCAGCAATGTTATTCATGTTTGTACTACTGTCATGCATACAAGGATACAAGGACACATTTCCCCAAACTAGGGCTGGTAATGAATAATCGTTCTATTCCCGCACATTATGACAACAACATCCTCCGGTATCTTGTGAGCGCCCGTAGCAGAAGCTGTAGCTGGAAGTTAGGTTCGTGAGTGTTGTGCTCTCCACGCTCTTTCCCCACCCCTCCGCTCGCGTGTTCTCCCGTGAGCACTGTGCCGCTGATTTTTTTCCACGGCAGCAATGGGCTGGAAGTTAGCTACAGCGCCCGGAGGGAAGCCGCTCCGGCCGGCGCTCGTAGCGAACTTCCAGCCCAGTGCTGCCATGGAAAATACGCAGCGGCACAGTACTCACGGGAGAACACGCGAGCGGAGGGGTGGGGGTGGGAAAGAGCGTGGAGAGCACAACACTCACGAACCAGCCGTCCTTGATTAATTGTTCAATAACGTTATTGATAGTCGAACATGAAAACTCCTGTAAAGTCTCTACCTATCCCCAACAACTACATACTAGCCCCCCACCCCCTCACACACGCCACAACATGCTAACGTCACTAGCCTCCACACAAAATGTCTAAAAGAAGCAAATACCAGAAAAATACTTACGTTTCCCTCGTCTTCAGTATTGCGATGGAAAGATGGCACCGACCCCTCTTTCATAACAACCTTATGGAGAATCCGGCGCTATATTGGCCCAGGTTGTTAAAACACTCCGATACAGATATTTGCCAACTCTTGCAGGAACGTTGCCATCATATATGAACTCAATCCATCTCAATCTTGTGTCTTCTGAAGCTGGAGTCACATGAAGACATTTGTGCTGATTTGTGCAGCCGACCACAGAGCATCTCGGTTGTCGAATTCGATTCATGCTGCTAGTTAGCTTATCCAAGTGTTCCCAAGGCTTGCAAGAATGAAATGGTGGCCGGACACCGATAGACTGTCTCAAAAGTGGGTGGGTCCATCTATGGGTGGGTCAAGTGGTAGTGGGGGAGTGCATAGATCTATGGGGGTGGGCTAGTTGCGACTATGACGTCTATTTCGGTTGTAATCCCATTGGAGGCACTTTAGCACATAGTTTCTGAAATAGAGGAACCACAACAAATCGCCGGAGTTGTTTTTTTCCAGAGTTTTTGGAACGGTAGACATGCCAGATACCCAATGAATGTGTAGAAGCACTACAAAAGTGGAATTTTCATAATATGTCCCCTTTAACATTTTAAGAGACACGCCCACAAACAGGCCACTCTGAACAGAACACTCCACACGTTTTATGAGGAAGAAATTGTGGAAAAGGGTCATAATATGTCATGTTTAAGTTCATGTTAGATACTGGACTATGGTTTGGGAATCTGTGGACATTCAGGGGAGTCTGGAAACAGTAGTGCAACAGGAAATCATTGAAAAAAAACTCTCAGTTAACAACAAGAAGAATTTACCTGTGTCAGTTTAACAACTTTGCTGTCGTAACTCAATGAAAATACTCACCTGAACACCTTTGACTTTAACACATCGTACCATATATGTCCGCAAATGTTAAACACAATGTCTGTCATCTGATATCATCATTCTGTTTTCACACATACAGATGCTCCAAAGCCTCCCTCTGTGTCAGTGAGTCCCTCTGGTGAGATCATGGAGGGCAGCTCGGTGACTCTGACCTGCAGCAGTGATGCTAACCCAGCAGCTAACTACACCTGGTACAAGGAGAACCGAACTCTGCTTCAAGGACCAGAGGGTGTTTATCGTCTCTCCTCCATCAGCTCTGGGGACAGCGGGGTCTACTCCTGCAAGTCTGAGAATCAGTACGGACGGATCAACTCCACGTCTCTACACTTAGACGTCCAGTGTGAGTAGAAAACATCCACATGTCCATGAAACCCAGCACTGTCTCACAATCCTACAGAAGGTTCCTGGGTCCGCCCCCTTATCTGGATTCACACCAAATTTTACTGAGTTCTTCTCTGACCCGTTCCTCATCCTACCTCCAAGTTTCATGCTAATCGACTCAGTAGTTTTTGTGTAATCTTGTTTAAAATCAACAACCAACAAACAAACAGACTGGGTGAAAACATCTGTTGTTGCATAGCTACACTATATGACGACATTTTCTAAACTCATAGTGACGACATTCCCATCATATGATCATAGATTATTTTTCAAGGTATATAAGCTTCAGTTCGTCTCTATAGTCCTATTAGAGGCAGGAATACAGCAGAAAGGCAGTTTTAAGGATTCATGATGTAAATCTCTAACTTCTTTATGACATTACATAAAAGTCATCTATCATTATATGATTTGGATTAATGTTCTGATCAGTATATGATTTTGTTTCTCTACTATTATGGGAATATCTTTGAAAATGTGTCTTTTGGGTCAAATCTTTGCTCATCTTGACCTCTAACCTTTCACCGATCAGCTGCAAAAGTTAATATTCACTATAATATTCAGTAAGTTTGGTTCATGTGTTGAGTTATTTTGTACAATCACACAAATGGGCTGAAAACAAAACCCTAATGATCTCAGAAGACTATTTAAAAAAAATCTTGTCTTTTGTTTAAATTCCTCTAATTAATATTAAAGACGGATGACTTGGATTGGCTGTGAATTTGCTAATACCCAATGAGAAATGCAGAAACTGAATGACTGACACACAACTGAGAAAAAGTTAGATTTCACATAAAAAGCACTCAAATCAATAAGTCTCTCGTCTTCTCAATCACAGAGCCTTTTAACCACACATCTATTTATTGATTTACTTTTTTAACTGTAAATAGCTAAACTTATTAACTGTACATATTATATGTATTACATTTTATCCCGTATTTAACCTTATTTTAACTACTATTTTTAATAATATGAACTTATCTAATTATCATGAACTTTCTCTTTTAATACAACAGTTGTTATGTTATTTTGAGATTCATTTTATGCACTGTATCCTAATGATTTTAGACAGGGCTACATATATTTAAGAAGCGCTTATCAAAACCAGAGATTGAAAAGTTCTTCATTTAGATTAATGGATATTTCTGAGTTGATTTCATGATCTTGCATGTTTTACACCAGACGCTCCAAAGCCTCCCTCTGTGTCAGTGAGTCCCTCTGGTGAGATCATGGAGGGCAGCTCGGTGACTCTGACCTGCAGCAGTGATGCTAACCCAGCAGCTCAATACACCTGGTACAAGGAGGACGAGGACTCACCAACAGCATCAGGACAAATCTTCACCATCACTAATATCACAGCTGAACATGGTGGAAAGTATCAGTGTGAGGCCCAGAACACACACGGACGAAGTAAGGCCACCTTACATCTGATTGTTGGAGCAGGTGAGTCATGTGAAGTCCTAACACCTTTAAAGGTTCTGGAGCTGTGGATTGACTTTGGCCATTCTTTGTCCTTTACTTTTTAAATGTGCAGATATTGGTCGTTTGACTTCTGCCCCATAAATATTCACAGTCAGACCATCAGCAGCTCAAAGAGGAATCCACCCAGCGTCAGTAAAAACATCCATAAAGCTTTCACCATCCTCAGTAAACTTGAAAGATATTTCCTTCACTGTGCACATTCACGTGACGAGCAAACATCTCTCAGCAGACAGACAGTGGTGAAAACAAAACCCTGCTCCTGTGCAC
Source organism: Platichthys stellatus (assembly GCA_016801935.1). Classification (NCBI taxonomy): domain Eukaryota; kingdom Metazoa; phylum Chordata; class Actinopteri; order Pleuronectiformes; family Pleuronectidae; genus Platichthys; species Platichthys stellatus. The sequence continues at coordinate 24,530,589 of CM028858.1, forward strand.
ACGTCACACATACACCTCCCAGCAGGGGGAGCAGTGGCTCATTAACAGTTTGAGAGACGCCAACAAAAGGCCTCTCTGAGAACTTAGAACTCTTCAAAAAGTTTTATTAGAAAATAAACTGTCTTTATATTCAGTCAGAACATCGAGACAGGTTTAGCAAACGTGACAAAAAGTTGTTTTTGTAAATGTATCGTCCAGCACCTTTAAGTTTTGTGATTTCGGAAAATGATGAAATAAAACTTATTCCACTTATAGTGTTACCTGCATCAGCACTCATTGGATCAGCTGCTGCAGTTTTCCTCGCTGTGACTCTCCTCTCCGTGTTCCTACTGATCAGGTGAGCAAATCTGTTCAATTAAAGCTTTGTACGATGAATTCCTGAAAATCTGTCCTGTTAAATTAAATCAACTCAATTATTCTGTATATTGTTTGTTGTTTGGTTCAATTGATCAGAAAAAAGAGAAACTCTCATCAATCTGCTGATCCTGGGGACAGACTTGACCACAGTGAGCAGGTGAGACACACAGTTCAGCTTCAATCCTTTCAAACGCCACTATTTCTCACGTCAAACCCTTTTCTCTGTCATGTGAAGATTAAAAACTAGTTATTAAAATCACAGTCAAAGTTGTAAAAACAATCATCTGGTGTTTGAATTTCCTTCTGGTAATCTATCCATTTCAGCAAATTGCTAAGTGTTATAATTTTCTGTGGTGTGCAGTTTTTTCAACCGTTTTTACTGAACTCTGACACTTAATGCTGCTCTAAGTTTGTTGATTTGTAACATGTGCTGCTTTAAATCTCGTGGAAGTTTGTGAAAAATTGGTTCAGATATCTTTAGTGTGGAGCACTGTGATCTGGAGCAGATCACCACTGGGTGTCGCTGTGTAACACGTTGATTGTGCGTTGTTGTGTCTGAGACTCAGTGTGTGTGAGACTGTTGTTCATAGTCTGTGTCTTTGGGACAAATAAAGTCAGTGTTGGCTGCGTGTGGATGCAGTTCTATAATTAAAGGTTGATCACAGAGCAGTTGTGTTCTTTCATATCTGTATTTAGTGAGTATGTTGCCCTTTGACATGAATTTGAGGTAATTGTGTTACGGGTTTGGAGAGATAGCGTTGTGTGGTATTGTGTGTCAGTGAGAAGTGTGCGGTGCATCGGCGAGACCGAGAGTTGTGTACTCGTTTCTGGTCAGGACAAGACTGAGACAAAGGGGTGTGGCCTATCCCCCTTCCTTCTCGCTCCTTCTAGTTTCTGTGAGCCTGACTTTTCTTTTTTTAAGTGCCTCTGTGTCTTTCGACCTGCAGTTGTATTAAAGTGTTATACAATTAAATCATCCACACTATACACCCACAATATAGTGCTCAAAGAGTTTTGCTCAATGATTTGCTGACAGATAGTTTTGGGGTCTAGTGATTATATTGTGTGTAGCTCGACCTCTAAATTAAATGATGTTACACAACTCGTTTCGACCAAACTTGGCTGCAGTACGTGAACATCCAGCTCCCTGATGTAGTATTATCTGGACACAACCGATGTGAAAGCACAAACACAAGTGGCTCACAGACACACTAAGGGATAAGTTTGTAGTGTTCGTGTTTGGAATTCAAACTGAAGACCTTCCCTCCTTTTGGTTTTTAGTAGAAACACATGTTTCCTGTCCTTGAAACACGTCTGGTGTAGAAGGAGGCGTTTTAAATAAATCATTAACTGCTATAGTTGGACTCTAACGTTGTCCATTCTGTCACATGTACAAAATTCAAAAGAAAATCTGTGTTTGCAGCGTCTACACAATCAGTCTGAGGAAAACTGTGACCTCAACTATGCCAGTGTCCACTTCATGAAGAGTGAGATGGATCCCGTCTACTCCAGCGTCAGATCAGCTGATCCCAGCGAACACAAGAAGGTGGAGGAGGTTGCGTACGCTTCTGTCAAATTTAACAGATCTGCCCCGAGGTGAGCAGCTCTTCATTCAGAACCATTATCCTCACTAACACCACAAAACATCATAAAACAGAGATTTATCCTATAGAAGTCATTTATTTATATACTTTAATTTTCTTGTATTGTTTAAAAATGTATTTTTGTTAAAGGAAACATATTCTGCTCATATTCAGTTTGATCATTTTAATTAATGTTGTGACGTTAAAATGTTTAATGTTCAGAAAACATCACTTTCCTCAGACTGTCTATTGCTGCAGCTCCTCTTTTCAGCCTCTGTCTCAAACACTTTGTTTTAGCTCCTGTCTCTTTAAGACTGGTCTGATTGGTCACCCGACCCACTCTGTTGTGATTGGTTAACCACTTCCTGTACGTGTAGGAAATCCTCCACTCTCACTTTACGAGGGACACATTCAATCTAAAATAATTTCTCATAGTTTAACTAGCGTTTCCGTGGTGAAGGACATGTTTGTTTGAACCTGTGAGCAGCGGGCTCTCGTCTGGTGGGTGTGTCAGAGGTGTTCACCAATCAGCAGCGACTGTTTTAAAAAGGCAGTGACACAATGGATTCTAAAGTTCTCTCCAGATGCTGGTGTTAGAAGCTATTGTTAGAAGTATTGAAGCATTCAACACGTATTTGAACTCACATCATCTACCTCCGAGAGGTTTTCCATGAGAACCATAAGAATGACCTCCTCCGCTAACATTGATGAACCATTTCGTAACACATCTGTTTACGTTTAAATATTGCTAATGCTACGTTTGCTACAGCCCTGGCTTCTGCCGATGATGCAGAGGTATGGGCGGGGCTACTGGTGAGGTGTTTCAGGAGCTTCATGTTTTCTGTGGAGCAGAGGAGCTCGTTTTACCAGGAGAGGAGCTCAGACTTTGGGCTTTTTAACTTTGCAGAACTTTGAAACTCAATATGTCTCCTTTAATGCTACGTCTCCATGACCTCCTGATAATTCATTCGTTTTATTTCCTTTCAGAACCAGAGGTCAGGACACTGAAGAGGATCCAGCTGCATTGTACAGCACAGTCAAAAAACCTGCTGTTTAGACCAACGTCTGGAAATCACCTGAGTCCAGATGGAAATATCTCAACAGATGCAGGATGGATTTGAATAGAAGTTCATTCAACTGTTCATGGTCCCCACAGGATGAATCCTTCTTTGGTGACAGACTCCAGCATCATTGTTGAAGTGAATGTTCAGTTTTAAGAGACTTGTCTTGACGGCTAATGGATAAATTGCCCCGAGGATGAATCCAAACGACTTCAGTGACTCGACTTTTATCTGAAATATATCAGCAACTTGTAGAAGTTGATAAAAACGCCACATTTAGCCTGAATGAAAAATATCAAACATTTTATAACTTGCAGCTTCAAACATGAAAACATCTGCGGTGTGTGTCAGACGGTCGAAAAACTTTAAACTTGTAAATAACTTTTTTCTATCCATAAAATTATCAAAACAAGCATTATTAGTTAGTTGTAGTGTGACACTGCTGCCACTAGATGGTAGTAAAGAGTCTTACTGATAAAACCACAGAGAGGATTCTGTCCCTTTCTATTCTTTCTGTTTCTACACTATTGTTTCCATCGTTTCCATCATCAGCCGATCAGGAGTTGAACTCATTTCCTCTGAGGACTGGAGGGAGCTTTAATCCACCATGTTCACACGGCGGCCATTTTCCTCTCACGTCTCTCTCAGGGTGTGAAGCTCGAATGTTGTTACGAACAGAATAATGTTGTACTGCTGTGATCCAGGTTTATCAGTTACACAAAAAAGATAATATATTATTACTTATTCTTCATTAGGATGATTGATTCATTATTATAATATAAGTTCTCGTAATTTTAGTAACAATTAGTTTGTTTGCTGCACATTTGGGAGACTGATGTTAATTATACTTTTTCTTCACAACATTATTCATATTTTTAATCTTGTTATTTAATTTGTTGTTCACTCACAACTTCCTCTTTTCTAACTTTGTGATGTACAGTTTTGCAACAAAGCAGATCATTTTAAGCTTTTTTTTATTCTCTTCATTAATTTTTATTTTTGTTCTAATTTGCTATTGTTTTGAAACTCTTACTATATTTGAATCTCACTTCCAGTATTTGTTCTGTCTTTCGTTCGTCCTTTTCATAATAAAGCCAGTCAGACGCCATATGAGACTTCCATCACTCACATATTTATCATCTTCTTCCCGTGAGTTGAGCTGCTTGCGGCTTCCGCTGCAGAGACGAGGTGAATGAATGCTTGTGTGACCCTTGGTTACACTAGAAAGAGTGTAAATGTGGAGCAGGATGAGAGATACTAGGTATTTTCACTGCTTTTCCAGTTGACTTGACCTAGATGTCAGGTAACCTCATATACACACTGCGTGTGGTGTAAAATGTGTGTATATGAGGTGGCCTGACATCTAGTTCAAGTCAACTGGAAGCTTAACGTATATTAATTTAATTATGTCCAAGTCCGAAGTAGCAAAATAACAAACGATAATTAACGAAAATCAACAAACTGAGGAGCGTGTGGTTGAAAATCTGTTTCTCTTCAGCGTCTTTGTCTCTCGTCAACACCTGGTTCCATTGACCTCATTCTGCTGAATGTGACGTCACTGGCTGGTTTAAGTCTCAGCTGGTCAGCTATAGTCAAACTTGTTCTCAAATAAAATGGCTCCAACAGTATTGATGACAGTTTATTTTCTAGTTCAATTTTAAATCTTTCTTAAATTTGTCTTTTTCATTTCAATCTTTATTGCATCTTAATGAGACACTGAACAGATAAGATTAAAAACAACCCACTTTTTCTCAAGTCTCCTTAATTTGTCTTTCTTGTGTCAGTGAGATGTTGTGCTGTGGATGATACAAGTTTGGTATGAACAGCCACTAAAGTTGTTTCTCACTCTCGTTCAAACCACAGTATAATCTACCACCATGGGGCTCAGCATGCAGTTAAGTGGAAAGAGGAAGGAAGGTGGGTGTGTTTAACAGTTCTCAGACCCTTCTGTGTTGTAGGTAGACGTGTCTGTGATGTGACTGAGTTTCATCTTGTGCACATTATTTATCTGTGGACGTTTTTCTTGTTATTATTTATCTGTGGACGTTTTTTCTTGTTTGAAGTCACAGACGAGAGCAGCAGCTACTATGAGTGTAACTGCAGCAGCCAGTGGATTTGTTGTCCTTCTTCTCACTGTGACAGGTACTGTACCTCTACATTCATGTTGTCCCTCTATTTTACACTCAGACTTCTGATTCACCTGAAGTGAGTTTGAGAAGAAAGTAAAAAGTAAACTAAGTGTTCTCTGGTGTGGTTATGAATCTGATTCTCTGTGTTACAGTGGTACAGTGTGAGAATGGCTGGGATGTGAGTTACACTTCTACTGAGATCTGTGCCGTCAGAGGATCAACAGTGGACATCGACAGTTCAGGAAACGTTCTGGTTCATTAAAGAGAGTAATGGTATTCACGTTGATCTAAGGACTGATCCGGAGTATTCAGGTCGTGTGGAGAATCTCTGTGGAAACAACAAGTGCACTCTGAGAATCTCTAACCTGAGAGAGAGCGACTCAGCTGTGTACAAGTTCAGGTTCACAACAAACCAACGTACTGGGAGTTTAACTGGTTCAGCTGGAGTCACTCTGTCTGTCACTGGTAACTTTTACATGTGATTCGTTCATTTATTTCCTACATCTTGTTTGGTTCACTTGAGTGTGTGTGTGAACTTTTATATGCATGTGTGTGTTGTCAGTTTGGACAAAAATTAATTCCTCATTCTCACACACAGATTTGCATGTGCAGCTGAGCACATCAGTGCAGTCCTCCTTTTTTAACCATGCAGAGCTCAGGTGTCAGAGCAGTTGTCGTCTTCCTGATCATCTGAACTACGTCTGGTACAATAATCAACAGAAGATGAAGGAAGGAGCATCTTATTCAGGTTCATTTAAATCTACAGACAGAGTTTCCTGTGCAGTTAAAGGTCACACGGATTTCCACTCTCCGTCGATGGGTGAGTTTAATCTACAGTATTTCACTAACAGCACCATCTGCATATGTGAGATAATGTATTGTACCATAACTTCATGTGTCTTTAACCCTTGTGTTGTTCCTGCCTCCCAAAGCTTTTGTCCGTGCTTCCTGTTGGCCCCCTCAAATAGCTCACCACATATTAACACACACATGTAGTGCAATAGACAAGTGAGAGCTCTTGCAGATGTATTTGTTACACCCGCGGCACACAGTGTGAGATTTACAGTCCCTTTTTCCTGGGGCATATCTGACACCGCTACTCGCCCCGAGCGGGGCTGCTGCGGCGGCGACTAGGGCCGGACGCTCTGGTCCGGCGGCTTTCACAGACTTCACAACCGTGGTGGACACTTCCGCTTGGGGGATGCACTCCCTTCGTCTGATGAACGGAATCACGAGATCCTTTCCCAGCTGCTCAAGGAACACCCACCGCTTGTTCCGCTTGCCGGCATCCATTCGGGTTTGAGTAGTAGGAAGAGACATCGAGTATGTTGTGTAACCTTGTCTAGGTTGTCCACACCTCCTTTTTTGCGGTTGTAGTAAAGGATGATGACCGGTTTCCCGTCCTCGCGGTCGCTGACGTCGGCATCCGCATGCCACGTGCTCAGGAGCACCAGGTTCTGTTTTTTCTTTGGT
>CM028858.1:24552036-24564524 GCA_016801935.1 Platichthys stellatus
ATAAACACAGATATGCATCCCCCACACCCCCCATCCCACGCCTTCGCCTGCTTCGTACCCCCAGTTTGACAGGCGGGTCTGTGACCAGCGCTTCACGGCTGCAGGACCGGATGGCTGCTTGTCTGTGCTGGCTTACCTCCATCCTCCAACTGGTTGGGCTCAGAACACCCAGTCACTGGCTTACCCCCTGCCTGTTGCTAGTCATGTTTAAAATGTATGTGCTTATGTTTGTTTTCCTGTTCCCACATTGTACTCCTCCAGGAGCATAGTCTGGGGGTTGTTTTTCTCTCCTCCCTCCCCTCATGTTGTGCTGTAATCTTCAACCTTCTTTTCATTTCGTTGCCTCTGTACTTGTACTCTGTGTAATGACAATAAATTAAATGCAATCCAATATATGTCCCCAAATGTTAAACACGTCTGTCATCATCATTCTGTTTCCACACATACAGACGCTCCAAAGCCTCCCTCTGTGTCAGTGAGTCCCTCTGGTGAGATCATGGAGGGCAGCTCGGTGACTCTGACCTGCAGCAGTGATGCTAACCCAGCAGCTAACTACACCTGGTACAAGGAGAACCGAACTCTGCTTCACGGACCAGAGGGTGTTTATCGTCTCTCCTCCATCAGCTCTGGGGACAGCGGGGTCTACTCCTGCAAGTCTGAGAATCAGTACGGACGGATCAACTCCACGTCTCTACACTTAGACGTCCAGTGTGAGTAGAAAACATCCACATGTCCCTGAAACCCAGCACTGTCTCACAACCTCACAGAAGGTTCCTGGGTCCGCCCCCTTATCTGGATTCACACCAAACTTTACTGAGTGTTCGCCCCCTGGTGGCTCGGAGTGGGGCATAGCATAAATGCGACAGGTATGAAGAAGTGAGGGTGCAATCACACAAACCATTACACGATAAAAGGCAAAGAAAGTATTTATTTAAACAAAGCAACACAGGGATCAACAAGGACTCTAAGTGGCACCAAAGAAAAGAACACAAAAAAAAACCACCCCCCCTTTACAGGTGCTTAGCCCCCAAAGGTACAGCAGGTGGTGCTCACTGTTACCTGAGGTATTAACAAGAAGTAAACCTACGTGTGGGTTATATGTAGACCCCGGATTATCTTACCTGTCCTCGTTGTCCCAGTGCGCACAACAAACAAACATTAACAAAGACAAGACAAAACAAAAGTAGGCGGCTGACAACTTAAATAATAAAAACAAAATTAATTCAAGGCACCAGCAAATATCTACGCTAAACCAAACAAAACAAACAGCGCTCTGACACAGCTCCCTCCAAAAAGCCTCCTTCTCGCTAACAAAAAACAAAGGACCATTTAAAGGGGAAGGGTTGATTGTTGATCTGGACCTGGTGTGGTTATTGTATTGTTGGCACCAGCTGAGATGATGCTTCTTCCTCTGGCCACTTCAGACGCGTCCTGCCCGAGAGCTCCCCCTTCCAGTCCCTGCAGGCATCACCATTCACCCAGGAGGAGAAGACAAAAAAACACAAAACAGAACACAATACATGTACACATACAGGACATAAACATGGTTCGTAACACTGAGTTCTTCCCTTATATGATGGGGAATAATGATCTGATCGGTATATGATTTAGGCTCTCTGTTATTTGTGAAAGTTTCTTGGAAAATGTGTCTTTTGGGTCAAATCTTTGCTCATCTTGACCTCTGACCATTGACCGATCTGCTAAAAAAGAATATATACACAACACTATTCAGTAAGTTGGGTTAATTTGTTGAGTTATTTTGTACATTCACAAACAGGCTAAAAACAAAACCCTCAGTACCTGCTTTAGTCTGTGCTGGCGCCCCGGGTTAATAATGATTATCTATATTTAAGAAGCACTTATCAAAACCAGAGATTGAAAAGTTCTTCACTTTGTGTAATTAATATTTCTGAGTTGATTTCATGATCTTGCATGTTTTACACCAGACGCTCCAAAGCCTCCCTCTGTGTCAGTGAGTCCCTCTGGTGAGATCATGGAGGGCAGCTCAGTGACTCTGACCTGCAGCAGTGATGCTAACCCAGCAGCTAACTACACCTGGTACAAGGAGGACAAGAACTCACCAACAGCATCAGGACAAATCTTCACCATCACTAATATCACAGCTGAACATGGTGGAAAGTATCAGTGTGAGGCCCAGAACACACACGGACGTAGTAACACCACCTTACATCTGACTGTTGGAGCAGGTGATTTTAGCACTCTGACTTCTACAGCCTACATTTTAAATGTGAAGATATGGGTCGTTTGACTTCTGCACCATAAATATTCACAGTCAGACCATGAGCAGCACAAAGAGGAATCCACCCAGCGTCAGTAAAAACATCCATAAAGTTTTCACCATCCTCAGTAAACTTGAAAGATATTTCCTTCACTGTGCACATTCACATGACGAGCAAACAGCTCTTAGCAGACAGACAGTGGTGAAAACAAAACCCTGCTCATGTGCACACGTCACACATACACCTCCCAGCAGGGGGAGTAGTGGCTCATTAACATTTTAAGAAACACGCCCACAAACAGGCCTCTTTGACAACTTAGAACTCTACACTTGTATTATTAGAAAATAAACTGTCTTTATATTCAGTCTGAACATCAAGACAGGTTTAGCAAACATGACAAAATGTTTGGTCCTGCACCTTTAAGTATTTCGTGAAATTATAAAGTAAAAGTTATTTCATCATAGTTTCATCTGCAGCATGGAGATCAGCACTCATTGGATCAGTTGCTGCAGTTTTCCTCGCTGTGACTCTCCTCTCCGTGTTCCTACTGATCAGGTGAGCAAATCTGTTCCACTAAAGCTTTGAACGATGAATTCCTGAAAATCTGTCCCGTTAAATTAAATCAACTCAATTATTCTGTATATTGTTTGTTATTTGGTTCAATTGATCAGAAAAAAGAGAAACTCTCATCAATCTGCTGATCCTGGGGACAGACTTGACCACAGTGAGCAGGTGAGACACACAGTTCAGCTTCAATCCTTTCAAACGCCACTATTTCTCACATCAAACCCTTTTCTCTGTCATGTGAAGATTAAAAACTAGTTATTAAAATCACAGTCCAAATTGAGTGTTAGAATTTCCTTCTGGTAATCTATCCATTTAAGCAAATTGCTGAGTGTTGTAATTTTCTGTGTGTTAGTTAGTGTTTGGAATTCATACTGAAGACCGTCCTTCCTTCTGGTTTTAAGTAGAACCTCAAGTTTCCTGTTCTTGAAACACGTCTGGTGTAGAAGGAGGCGCTTGAAATAAATCAACAGCTGCTATAGTTGGACTCTAACGTTGTCCATTCTGCCACATGTAGAAGATTCAAAAGCAAGTTTGTGTTTGCAGCATCTACCCAATCAGTCTGAGGAAAACTGTGACCTTCACTGTGCCAGTTATCACTTCATGAAGAGTGAGACGGATCCCGTCTACTCCAACGTCAGATCAGCTGATCCCAGTGAACACAAGGAGGCGGAGGAGGTTGTTTACACTTCTGTCAACTTTAACAGATCTGCCCCGAGGTGAGCAGCTCTTCATTCAGAACCATTATCCTCACTAACACCACAAAACACCATAAACAGAGATAAATCCTATAGAAGTCATTTGTTTATATACTTTAATTTTCTTGTTTGTTTAAACATGTGTATTTGTTAAAGGAAACATATTCTGCTCATATTCAGTTTGATCATTTTAATTGTTCAAAAGTTTAACGTTCAGAAAACATCACTTTCCTCAGACTGTCTATTGCTGCAGCTCCTCTTTTCAGCCTCTGTCTCAAACACTTGGTTTTAGCTCCTGTCTCTTTAAGCCCCCCCCTTCAAAAGTCCAAGAGGACTCACCCTAACCCCACTGTCTAAGTGCCTCTGAGCATGGCACCATACTCCCCCATGAATATGTCTGTACATGTGTGTGGGATTAATAAATGTATCTTGTAGCTTGTATTATTTATTAGTTTTATCTCCTTTCAGAACCAGAGGTCAGGACACTGGAGAGGATCCAGCTGCATTGTACAGCACAGTCAAAACACCTGCTGCTGTTTAGACCAACGTCTGGAAATCACCTTAGTCCAGATGGAAATATCTCAACAGCTGCTGGATGGATTTGAATAGAAGTTCATTCAACTGGTCATGGTCCCCACAGGATGAATCCTTCTTTGGTGACAGACTCCAGCATCATTGTTGAAGTGAATGTTCAGTTTTAAGTGACTTGTCTTGACAGCTAATGGATAAATTGCCCCGAGGATGAATCCAAACGACTTCAGTGACTCGACTTTTATCTGAAATATATCAGCAACTTGTAGAAGTTGTTAAAAACGCCACATTTAGCCTGAATGAAAAATATCAAACATTTTATAACTTGCAGCTTCAAACATGAAAATATCTGCGGTGTGTGTGTCAGAGGACAAACTGTAAACTTGTAAATAACTTTTTTCTATTCATAAAATTATCAAAACAAGAATTATTTGATAGTTGTAGTGTGACACTGCTGCCACTAGATGGTAGTAAAGAATTTTACTGATAACACCACAGAGAGGATTCTGTCCCTTTCTCTTCTTTCTGTTTCTACACTATTGTTTCCATCGTTTCCATCATCAGCCGATCAGGAGTTGAACTCATTTCCTCTGAGGACTGGAGGGAGCACGTCTCATGTGGATGTGAGCTGCTACTGACGTGATGAACGCCTTGAATGTGACCGTTAACACAAAGTGAACTGCTGACACCAGATGAGCTGTGTTGCCTCTGGTGTCTGTTCAAAGTTTGCATCAGGCCCATTGATTTCACTTTAGTGATTTGTGGTATTTCTCACTTCACGTGTTAAACACATGAAGAAGAAGGAGTTAGGTGTGTTTTAATCCACCATGTTCACACGGCGGCCATTTTCCTCTGACGTCTCTCTCAGGAGAGGCGCTGGTCTAGTGGCAGAAACTTGGACTATGGGCAGAACAGGTCTCTGGTTCGTCTCTGGTTCGACTCCACGGAGAAACAACAAAAAGACAAACCTGGATTGATCTGTCCAAAAATCCAAGAGGATTCTCCCTACCCTGTCTAGTGCCCCTGAGCAAGGCACCTTACTCCCCGAACATCTGCTCCCCGGGCGCTGTACATGGTCGCTCACTGCTCTGTGTGTCCTGAATCAGATGGGTCAAAAGCAGAGGTTAAATTTCCCTACCTGCATGAGTGTGTCTGTGTTTGGGACTAATACATGCATCTTAATCTTAATCTGAATTAATCTTAATGTGAAGCTTGAATGTTGTTACGAACAGAATAATGTTGTAATGCTGTGATCCAGGTTTATAAATTAAACAAAAAAGATAATATATTATTACTTATTCTTCATTAGGATGATTGATTAATTGTTATAATATTACTTTTGGTAATTTTAGTAACATAATTAGTTTGTTTGGTGCACCTTAGGTAGACTGATGTTAATTATACTTTTGCTTTTTCTATACAACATTATTTATATTTATAGTCTTGTTTATATTCTTCATTAGGATGATTGATTAATTGTTATAATATTACTTTTGGTAATTTTAGTAACATAATTAGTTTGTTTGGTGCACCTTAGGGAGACTGATGTTAATTATACTTTTGCTTTTTCTATACAACATTATTTATATTTATAGTCTTGTTTATCTCATTTGATGTTCACTCACAACTTCCTCTTTTCTAACTTTGTGATGTACAGTTTTGCAACAAAGCAGATTTTCTTTAGGGATCATTAAAAGTGTGTTTTTTATTGTGTTCATATACATTTTTAAATAATGTGAAGCTCATTTGTTATAATTAGCTTTTGTTTTGAAACTCTTAAAATATTTTAATGTCACTTACATTATAAATGACAGTTCATTTTCCAGCTTAATTTAAAATCTTAAATTTGTCTTTTTCATATCAATCTTTAATGCATCTTAATGAGACACTGAACAGATGAGATTAAAAACACACCAGTTTTCTCAAGTCTTCTTTAATTTGTCTTTCTTGTGTCAGTGAGATGTTGTGATGTGGATGAAACAGGCTTGATATGAACAGCCACTGAAGTTGTTTCTCACACTTGCACAAACCACAGTTTGTACAAACCTCAGTTTAATCTAACACCTTCTGGCTCAGCAAGCAGTTCAGTGGAAAGAGGAAGGAGGGGGGGGGGGGGGTTTAACAGTTTAAATTTATCTTTCTCTTACAGAATCTGTCTTTAGGGGTGTTTAACAGTTTAAATTTATCTTTCTCTTACAGAATCTGTCTTTATTCTCAGCCTCTTCTGTGTTGTAGGAAGACGTGTCTGTGATGTGATGAGTTTCATCTTGTGCACATTATTTATCTGTGGACGTTTTTCTTGTTTGAAGTCACAGACGAGAGCAGCAGCTACTATGAGTGTAACTGCAGCAGCCAGTGGATTTGTTGTCCTTCTTCTCACTGTGACAGGTACTGTACCTCTACATTCATGTTGTCACTCTATTTTACACTCAGACTTCTGATTCACCTGAAGTGAGTTTGAGAAAGAAAGAAAAAATGTAAATGAACCATTCATTCATTTTCAGATCAACACCTGTAAAGAAAGAAAATATATGAAGGAATTATCATCAGTATTATTTTGTATCTTTGTTTAGAAGTTTCTATCGTCTAGAGCTCAAAATATTACAGAGTCTGAAACATATTATTATTTTAACTATAATTATCATAATCATTATTATTATTATTAGTATTAGTTTCAGTATTAGTATTATTAGTATCATCATGACTGAGTTCCTCTCCTCTCGATGCAGGACATGTCATCAGTGTGTGGAGTCATTAGTTGAAATGCTATGGAATGCTGCTCATGGAAATGTGTTTCTTTTCTACAGAAAGTAAAAAGTAAACTAAGTGTTCTCTGGTGTGGTTATGTGTTACAGTGGTACAGTGTGAGAATGGCTGGGATGTGAGTTACACTTCTACTGAGATCTGTGCCGTCAGAGGATCAACAGTGGACATTACCTGTACCTACACATACCCATCCACTTTTAAAAATCATGAAATTATAGTTCAGGAAACTTTCTGGTTCGTTAAAGATAGTAATGGGATTCACCTTGATCTAAGGACTGATCCGGAGTATTCAGGTCGTGTGGAGAATCTCTGTGGAAACAACAAGTGCACTCTGAGAATCTCTAACCTGAGAGAGAGCGACTCAGCTGTGTACAAGTTCAGGTTCACAACAAACCAACCTACTGGGAGTTTTACTGGTTCAGCTGGAGTCACTCTGTCTGTCACTGGTAACATTTACATCTGAACATTCATTCATTTATTTCCTACATCTTGTTTGGTTCACTTGAGCGTGTCTGTGCACTTTTATATGCATGTGTGTGTTGTCAGTTTAGACTAAAATTAATTCCTTATTCTCACACACAGATTTGCATGTGCAGGTGAGCAGATCAGCGCAGTTTGACTCTTATAACACAGCAGAGCTCAGGTGTCAGAGCAGTTGTCGTCTTCCTGATCATCTGAACTACGTCTGGTACGAGAATCAACATAAGATGAAGGAAGGAGCATCTTATTCAGGTTATTTTTATCCTACAGACAGAGCTTCCTGTGCTGTTAAAGGAGTCGAGGATTTCCGCTCTCCGTCAATGTGTGAGTTTAATCTACAGTATTTCACTATCAGCACCATCTGCTGGAGTATTTGAGATAATGCATTGTACCATAACTTCATGTGTCTTTAAATACTTTTTTCTGCATGGGCACATTGAGCTCTTGGGATACTACTGTCAGTACTGACAAACTAATGTAGTACTAGTACTATTATTCTGCTTGTGTAAATATAGATGCAAGACAAGACTGCTCCCCAGAAGTGAGGCAAAACCATTGAGATCAGCCCCTGGTGGCTGGCTGGAGTATAGAACATATATCCTGCCTCCTCCATATTAGTTGATGGAACATGGATCACCTTCTGGTCATCACAGGCTGCAAAACCAAATCCCACCACTCTGTGGAAGACCTTAAACTTGCAAACGACCTGAATGACATCTACTGCAGATTCGACAGACAATGGAACAGTCCTAACCCTGCACCAAATTCCCAACCCCCCTCCACAGCTATCACACTACTTCTTCCCAGCCTGGGCAAAGACACTAACCCTCACACACAATGGTCCTGGACTGCCCCCTTCCCTCCATCACACCTGTCTCCATCCAGAAGAGAGATGTCAACAAAGTACTGAAGAGACTGAACCCCCGCAATGGCAGCTGGACCAGACGCTGTCTCCCCCTCTACACTAAAGGCCTCTGTATGCTTCTCCGAGTCCGTTACGGACGGACGGACACTTTTTCATTCACAGTTCTCAGGTGCTGAAAACAATTTCAGCATCAGAACAGTAGGTGGTGCAACGGAAGACGGCCGCTTAGAGAAGCCTACCTCATGATTTTTCAGAAGAAGTCAACGTTCATTATTTATCTCCTCCCGGCTTTCGTCACACACACAGTGTACGATGGCAACTAAATAAAATAAAGTGACACCCAGCGGGTCATAATGCTGATGTTATCGTTTCTTAGCGCAGCGGTTCCCCGGTCTTGTTTCCGAACTGCGTTGCTAATTCAACAGCTTGAAGCTACACGGGAGCATCAAGCTCCCCCCCCCCCCCCCCCCCCCCCCCCCCCCCCCCCCCAGCTTCCACACACACAGTCAGCAGGGACTCCCGATACTAACTACTACCAAGGGTTTGCTTCTAGCCTGTCGTTGTTTGAGAAACAGTCTCATGATAGCCGTGGAATTAAAGTTGTGACAGCGTGTTTTTGTGCAGTTCCCACCGCAGTTAGCATGGTGGCTAGCACGCTAGCGCCGTTATGAAAGTTCGTTATAACCGTATGTGACCATACACACATGCCGTCAGGGCCCTAACCAGCCACCGTCAGCCGGACAACTCCGCTGGCTTAACACACTTGTCGATACACACAATGAACGATAGTTGCAAGGCTAAAGGAAAGTCCTTGCTAAACAGACAATCCCAGCCGCAGCTCGAAGGGCATCATATGAGGTGACATATTTAATTGCACAGGCGAAAAAGCCAGACACAATCGGCGAAACGTTAATTAAACCAGCTGCTGTAGCTTTAAATCTGGCGTGGGGATAATCTATAAGCCCTTAGATGGAATCAGTGCTGCTGTCTAACAGGACTATTGCCCGGCGCATCACCGACCTGGCCCAGGTCATGAAGTGCCAGCTGGTATTACTTTCTCAGCCCTAACATACTTAAAGAATAAATACAGATCACAGCTGAACGTGGAGAATGATCTCCGAGTTGGAATAAATAACCCTAATGTTTTTGCACATGGCAGTAATTAGGTGTCTGCTGCTCGTTATGCATTCAGAAGCGCACAGACATCACCTGCGCACTTTTTTATGATTACAGGATATGCTCACTCAGCCCGGCTGTTTATACAGGGAGTTTCCCTGCATTCTGGTTATATTCTATTTCTTAAATTGCTATAAAATAATATCATGGCTGTAAGGCTGTAATAGTATGTGTGTGTAGATATGCACAACATTATATAACACATCCAGGGTCGGTGGGGGTCGACAGTCTCTGACTTTGACTCCCTCGGCACCTACGCCAGGATCCTGTTGGTGGACTTCAGCTCCGCATTCAACACCATCGCCACAGCTCTTCTCCAAGACAAGCTAACACAGCTGAGTGTGCCTGAGCCCACCTGCAGGTGGATCACTAACTTCCTGACCGACAGGAAGCAGCGTGTGAGGCTGGGCAAGCTTGTCTCTGAGCCCCGGACCATCAGCACTGGAGCCCCACAAGGTTGCGTGCTCTCTCCTCTCCTCTTCTCCCTCTACACCAACAACTGCACGTCCAGCAAAAAAACGTCCTGAAATTGCAGACGAAACAACCCTCATTGGATTAACCACCCATAGGGACGAGGCCGCCTACAGAGAGGAAGTTGACAGCCTGGCTTCCTGGTGCAGCCAGAACTACCTGTAGCTGAGTGCTCTGAAGACTGTAGAGATGGTAGCAGACTTCAGGAGGAGCCCAGCCCAAACCGCCCCCATCACCATGTGCGACACCCCAGTTAAAACAATGGAGTCTTTCAGATTCCTGGGGACAATCATCGCACAGGACCTGAGGTGGACGGAGAACATCACCTCCACCATCAAGAAGGCCCAGCAGAGGATGTTCTTCCCGTGGCGGTTGAAGGAATTGCTGCGGAAAATGATGGTCGAGTTCTACATTGCCATCATTGAGTCCATCCTCACCTCATCTATCACCGTCTGGTTCACTGCCTCCACTGCCAAGGACAAGTGTAGACTGCAGCGGATTATTCGGTCAGCTGAGAAGGTCATCGGCTGCGACCTGCCGGCTCTCATAGATCTGTTCCACTCCAGGACCAGTAAGAGAGCAGGCAAGATCATTGCTGATCCTTCCCATCCCCGTCACCCCCTATTCCAGAGACTCCAATCCGGAAAAAGGTTCCGGGCTATAAAGACCAAAACCTTGCGCCACCTGAACAGTTTTTGGTGTGTGTGTGTGGGCGTCCCCCGCACACACACACACACACACATACACCCAAATACACTACAATGTAATTTATATATTATTGGCACTATCCTTATTCCAATCCCTTCACCTAAATTATTGAAGTATTTCATAAAACACTGTGTTTTATGTGAACTGAAAGTTTCCTCATCTTGGCATCGTCATCATCTTAAAATGAAAACCTGCCGACTGGTGATTCACCAGAGAAAATACATGGAGTTAGTTTTATAAATGTATAAGTTCATCTTCTGATTCTCTGATGTGCTCTGTGTTACAGTGGTGAGGAGTCAGATAGACTTCGGTGTGAGTTATACTTCTACTGAGATCTGTGCCTTCAGAGGATCAACAGTGGACATTGCCTGTACCTACACATACCCATCCTGGTTGAATAACCATGATACTACAGTTCAAGAAACTTTCTGGTTCATTAAAGAGAGTAATGGGATTCACGTTGATCTAAGGACTGATCCGGAGTATTCAGGTCGTGTGGAGAATCTCTGTGGAAACAACAAGTGCACTCTGAGAATCTCTAACCTGAGAGAGACAAACCAACCGAATGGGAGTTTAACTGGTTCAGCTGGAGTCACTCTGTCTGTCACAGGTAACATTTTCATTAGAGTCAGTTTGAAATGTTAGTGTGTATGTTGAAATAAAACCACATGTTTATTCACAGACCCTCAGCACCAGGTACATGTGAGGAGATCAACAGCCAATCCATCTTCTACCTGGACAGAGCTGACCTGTCACAGCAGCTGTCAGCTCCCTGATCATCTTTCCTACGTTTGGTACAACAACAATAAACCTGTTGGACGAAAAAAATACTTTCACCTCCGACACTTTAATGCTGAAGACAGCTATCACTGTGCTATAGAAGGACAGGAGCGTTTCCCTTCTCCTACATTGTGTAAGTTTACTCCTCCTCATGAAGCTACTATGATGTGGAAATTATTTGAATTAAACTTTTAAGCAATACAGACAGTGTTTTGATGTATTCTCATCCTGTGTGTTGATATAGACTATCCTTCAGATGCTCCAAAGGTTACCACTGTGTCAGTGAGTCCCTCTGGTGAGATCATGGAGGGCAGCTCAGTGACTCTGACCTGCAGCAGTGATGCTAACCAAGCAGCTCACTACACCTGGTACAAGAGAAGTGGAGATGAACAAGTTCAACCTCTCTGTGAAGAGACACAATTTGTCCTCAGCTCCATCCGGTCCTCAGACTCTGGAGAGTATTACTGCACAGCTGAGAATGAGCTGGGAAGGAGTTCAGCAAACATCTTTATTACTGTGACATGTGAGTGAAACACAGGTTATTAAGTGAAGAGATATTGAATCCGTCACATTCTTTGTCCTTTACATTTTAAATGTGCAGATATTGTTCGTTTGACTTCTGCCCCATAAACATTCACAGTCAGACCATCAGCAGCACAAAGAGGAATCCACCCAGCGTCAGTAAAAACATCCATAAAGCTTTCACCATCCTCAGTAAACTTGAAAGATATTTCCTTCACTGTGCACATTCACATGACGAGCAAACAGTTCTCAGCAGACAGACTGTGGTGAAAACAAAACCCTGCTCCTGTGCACATGTCACACAGACACCTCCCAGCAGGGGGAGCAGTGGATCATTAACATTTTAAGAGACACGCCCACAAACAGGCCACACTGAACAGGGCTCTTCACATGTTTTATTAGGTAGAAACTGTCTAATTGTGGAAAAGGGTCATAATATTTCACGTTTAAGTTCACGTTACAAACTGGACTATGGTTTGTAAATCTGTGGACATTCAGGGGAGTCTGGAAACAGTAGTGCAACAGGATTTCATTGAAAAAAACCTCTCAGTTAACAACAAGAAGAATTTACCTGTTACAGTTTAACAACTTTGCTGTTGTAACTCAGTGACTCCATTCACCTGAGCAACTTTAACTTTAACACATCATATCATATATGTCCCAAAATGTTAAACACAATGTCTTTCT
>CM028858.1:24601881-24614877 GCA_016801935.1 Platichthys stellatus
GTTGATCTAAGGACTGATCCGGAGTATTCAGGTCGTGTGGAGAATCTCTGTGGAAACAACAAGTGCACTCTGAGAATCTCTAACCTGAGAGAGAGCGACTCAGCTGTGTACAAGTTCAGGTTCACAACAAACCAACCTACTGGGAGTTTAACTGGTTCAGCTGGAGTCACTCTGTCTATCACAGGTAACATTTACATCTGAACATTCATTCATTTATTTCCTACATCTTGTTTGGTTCACTTGAGTGTGTGTGTGAACTTTTATATGCATGTGTGTATTGTCAGTTTGGACTAAAATTAATTCCTTATTCTCACACACAGATTTACATGTCCAGGTGAGAGCATTAGTGAAGTATGACTCTTCTATCTGGGCAGAGTTCAGGTGTCAGAGCAGTTGTCGTCTTCCTGATCATCTGAACTACGTCTGGTACAAGAATCAACAGAAGATGAAGGAAGGAGCATCTTATTCAGATTATTTTTATCCTGCAGACAGAATTTCCTGTGCTGTTAAAGGACTCGAGGATTTCCGCTTTCCGTCAATGTGTGAGTTTAATCTACAGTATTTCAATAACAGCACCATCTGCTGGAGTATTTGAGATAATGCATTGTACCATAACTTCATGTGTCTTTAAATACTTTCTTCTGCATGGGCACATTGAACTCTTTGGATACTACTGTCAGTACTGACAATTTAGTGTATTACTAGTACTAGTATTCAACTTGTGTAAATAAAGATGGAAGACATGACTGCTCCCCAGAAGTGAAGCCAAAACATTTTGATCGCCCCCTGGTGGTTGACTGTAGTATAGAACATACATCCTGTTTCCTCCATGTTAGTGGGAAGGACATGGACCAATCTAAAAAGTCAAATACATTTTTCTCAAAGATGGTTTCTGTCATTTTAGGTTCTTATAACACTCTATTGTTCATGTTTCTCATAAGTTTGGTTTTAATAAGTTATTTGATGAAATGAAAATTTGATTAAACTTCATGTTCCTATACAAGGTCCCTCATGTTCCTCACCTCCAACAGTGTGTTTCTCCCTCACTCTGAAGTCTAAAGGGAACTTCACTGTGTTTTATGTGAACTGAAAGTTTCCTCATCTTGGCATCGTCATCATCTTAAAATGAAAATCTGCCGACTGGTGATTCAACAGAGAAAATACATGGAGTTAGTTTTATAAATGTTTATCTTCTGATTCTCTGTGTTACAGTGGTACAGTGTGAGAATGGCTGGGATGTGAGTTACACTTCTACTGAGATCTGTGCCGTCAGAGGATCAACAGTGGACATTACCTGTACCTACACATACCCATCCACATTTAATCACCATGATACTACAGTTCAGGAAACTTTCTGGTTCATTAAAGAGAGTAATGGGATTTACGTTGATCTAAGGACTGATCCTGAGTATTCAGGTCGTGTGGAGAATCTCTGTGGAAACAACAAGTGCACTCTGAGAATCTCTAACCTGAGAGAGAGCGACTCAGCTGTGTACAAGTTCAGGTTCACAACAAACCAACCTACTGGGAGTTTAACTGGTTCAACTGGAGTCTCTCTGTCTGTCACTGGTAACATTTTCATTAGAGTCAGTTTGAAATGTTAGTGTGTTTGTTGAAATAAAATCACATGTTTGTTCACAGACACTCAGCTCCAGGTACATGTGAGGAGATCAACAGCCAATCCATCTTCTACCTGGACAGAGCTGACCTGTCACAGCAGGTGTCAGCTCCCTGATCATCTTTCCTACGTTTGGTACAATAACAATAAACCTGTTGGACGAAAAAAATACTTTCACCTCCGACACTTTAATGCTGAAGACAGCTATCACTGTGCTATAGAAGGACAGGAGCGTTTCCCTTCTCCTACATTGTGTGAGTTTACTCCTCCTCATTGAGCTACATTAATGTGGAAATAATTTAAATATTTCTTTTAACAAATAATACAGACAGTGTTTTGATTGTATTCTCATCCTGTGTGTTAATATAAACTATCCTTCAGATGCTCCAAAGCCTCCCTCTGTGTCAGTGAGTCCCTCTGGTGAGATCATGGACATCTAACTACACCTGGTACAAGGAGGACAAGAACTCACCAACAGCATCAGGACAAATCTTCACCATCACTAATATCACAGCTGAACATGGTGGAAAGTATCAGTGTGAGGCCCAGAACACACACGGACGTAGTAAGGCCACCTTACATCTGACTGTTGGAGCAGGTGATTTGAGCTCTCCGACTTTTACATTTACACCCCCCCCCCCCCATTTTCAATGCACCAGAGAACCTTAAACCATCAATACTCAGGATTTCCAGATGTATCACAGCTGTACATCAAGCCCATCATATTACACATGAACAATACTGACTGACCAACAGCATCACCTGGCAAACTGAGTCATCAGTCTAACCACACTGCTAATGTCTCCTGTCTGTTGTCCAGGGAAGTCAGTGATAATCATGAATATCATCAGGCTGACTCTGGTGGTCGTGCTGGTTCCAGTGCTGGTCTGGACTCTGTGGACGAGGTAAAACAAATCCATCAGTTCACCCTCTGCTCTTTTACTGACTTCTTCAAATGTCTTCAAACAATAGTTTCAGTGTTATGAAGTTCATTTAGTCAAATAACCCTAACCCTGTTGTTGTTTTCGATTCAGGATGAAGAAAAGTCTGAGCTTGAAATCAGAAGTGAATGAAGCTGTGGAGATGAAAGAGGTGAGAGACAGTGAGGCCAGAAGAATGACTCCATATCACTGTTTTCATCTCACTATGTTAGAGATAGAGATAAAACATTTGTTGGATCAGCTACTTTGTCTGAATCTGCTTCAAAATGTAAAAGGTTCTTTCCATTGACCAAACAAACGAATGGACAGGGGGCACAACTACGTTCAAACTGTTTTGAATGAACTGTGATCATTTGCAGGTTTCATGAATAAAGTCCAGTGAGGATTAATATTTTCTCATCTCTCCCCCATCAGTCACACAACTGTCCTGAGTATGAGAACGTTGCTGCTGCAGCACAGACAGAAGACACAGAGGAGCAGGAAGACCTGGTGTGAAGCATCAGGTCAAAGCCACTGGGACAAACAGAAACAACATGGACGACTTCAGAGAACATCTGTACAAGCTACAGAAACCATAGTGTGTAGTTATTATCATGATTTTATGATTCTCCTTAAATAAAATGTTTTTGGTCTTTTGTTTTCACTCCTTATCTATTTGTTTGTTTGTTTTTCAGAAGAAGTACACAAGAAAACTGATTTTTACACAATCTCATTAAATTTTGGCAGGAATCCTGATAAAGGGGCGGAGCCAGGAGCCTCTTTGTATCACTTTCTTCATAATTGTGTGACTGATGAAAACAGTCAGGATTATTTAGAGGACTGGTTTTTGTGAGTGATTGACCTGTGGAGTAATGACTTCAGTGCAGTGGAGCTGCTAAGGGGGGTCAGGTGGGGCCAGGCAGGGCCACCTTGATACGGTAAAGCCAATAATCTGAGTTTGTCCTTTGAAGCTTTGGGTGAAGTACACAAGTCTAAACTGTTGAAATTGAAATCGTTATTTTGTAAGTTACAGCACAACTGTAATAACAGTAACAGTCTATAATACTTTTTGAAGCACTTACTAGATAAAAACTGATTTCATATTTGTCAGATTGATTTTATTTAATGATGAATAAGCAGCCATGGAACATTGTGGATGTGGAACACTTTGACATTTAGTTTTCACAATACACCCAGACCACAATGTGGATCCAACTTGAAAAAGATAAGTAGACTTCTAACATGAGGTTAAAAGAAAGAATAATTCAACAGTAATAATTTTTTAAGTCTAGTGTCAGAAATTTAATTTAGTGTTCGATTCACTGTCAGGCTGCAAAACTACTGTCACTGTTATTTCTCATCTCATTTTCATCCGCTTATCCGGGGTCAGGTCGTGGGGGGAGCAGCTCAAGCAGGGGGCCCCAGACTTCCCTTTCCCGGGCCACATTGACCAACTCTGACGGGGGGATCCCGAGGCGTTCCCAGGCCAGTGTTGAGATATAATCTCTCCACCTAGTCCTGGGTCTTCCCCGAGGTCTCCTCCCCACTGGACGTGCCTGAAACACCTCCCAAGGAAGGCGCCCAGTGGGCATCCTTACCAGATGCCCGAACCACCTCAGCTGACTCCTTTCTAAGTACTGTTATTTGCATGACATATATTTTAATAAGTTCAGGCATCATTTCCAAAATAAAAGAATATTTCTTCATTATAATGAGGGGATTTACTGTTGTTTGTCCGTTTGGCATATTTATAATGTCAAGAGGAAGGAAGCCGAGCTGTTAACTTATCTATGATTTCTATCTGTCATCGTGACTGGCTGACAAAGCTCGTTTCTCAAGAGTGGAATCGAGCTGCTGATGAGGCTTCACCACAGAGACGTGAGAGGCAAAGATTAGTTTGAGAGAAGCAGCGAGTTGCTTTGTCATCTTCCTTCTTTCTGTTTCAGGTACATCTACATTTCCTGCATTTCCCCCCTGTTCTCTCTCTCAAACTGATACAGTCTCTCAAACCAACAGTCAAGCACTAAGCACACCTTCATGTCATCACAGTTTGATTCAGCAGAGTAGGATCAGGCCCACAACAAAGAGAAACTCTCAGTTCCCAACAGAGTTAAAGAGTAAGACACAGATTCCTGATCCCAGCTCGTATTTTACTGTACGACCAGATTCCAGCTGCGGCACACACACGACCAGCAGGGCAGCACCATGATGTCCACTACGCCAGCGTCTGCTTCACCCAGAACCGAGCAGATGACCTCTACTCTAACATAGGTCGAGTTCAACCCCAGGGAGGAACTGAGGAAGAGGAGGAGGAGGCTGAATACAGCGCTGTTCGATTTGACAGTGTAACAGGCTGAGAGTTGAGGAAGTTTCAGGTTTGGTACGATCAGCCACTAAAGTCGTTTCTCACACTCTGTAAAATGAAGAAATTCACAGTTTGTACAAACCACAGCTTAATCTACCACCATCGGGCTCAGCATGCACGTAAGTGTAGAGAGGAAGGAAGGGGGGGGATGTGTTTAACATTTTTAAATTATCTTTCTCTTACAGAATCTGTCTTTATTCTCAGACTCTTCTGTGTTGTAGGTAGACGTGTCTGGGATGTGACTGAGTTTCATCTTGTGCACATTATTTATCTGTGGAGGTTTTTCTTGTTTGAAGTCACAGACGAGAGCAGCAGCTACTATGAGTGTAACTGCAGCAGCCAGTGGATTTGTTGTCCTTCTTCTCACTGTGACAGGTACTGTACCTCTACATTCATGTTGTCACTCTATTTTACACTCAGACTTCTGATTCACCTGAAGTGAGTTTGAGAAAGAAAGTAAAAAATATAAATGAACCATTCATTCATTTTCAGATCACCACCTGTAAAGTGATTCAGAAAGAAAATATATTAATGAATTAGCATCAATATTATTTTGTATCTTTCTTTAGAAGTTTCTATCGTCTAGAGCTAAAAATATTACGGAGTCTGAAACATATTATTATTATTATTATTATTATAATTCATATCATGACTGATTTCCTCTCCTCTCGATGCAGGAATTGTCATCAGAGTGTGGAGTCATTGGTTGAAATGATATGGAATGTTATGAATCTGATTCTCTGTGTTACAGTGGTAAGGAGTCAGAATGGCTGGGGTGTGAGTTACGCTTCTACTGATATCTGTGACTTCAGAGGATCAACAGTGGACATTAACTGTACCTACACATACCCATCCACATTTAATAACCAGAGATTAGAAACTTCCTCACTTTGGTTAATGAATATTTCTGAGTTGATTTCATGATCTTGCATGTTTTACACCAGATGCTCCACAGTCCTCCTCTGTGTCAGTGAGTCCCTCTGGTGAGATCATGGAGGGCAGCTCGGTGACTCTGACCTGCAGCAGTGATGCTAACCCAGCAGCTAACTACACCTGGTACAAGAGAAGTGGAGATAAACAAGTTCAACGTCCCAGTGTAGAGACACAATTTGTCCTCAGCTCCATCCGGTCGTCAGACTCTGGAGAGTATTACTGCGTAGCTGAGAATGAGCTGGGAAGGAGTAACCTCCCCCCCCCCCCCCCATTTTCAATGCACCAGAGAACCTTAAACCATCAATACTCAGGATTTCCAGATGTTCACTGCTGTATATCAAGTCCATCATATTGCACATGAACAATACTGACTGACCAACAGCATCACCTGGCAAACTGAGTCATCAGTCTAACCACACTGCTAATGTCTCCTGTCTGTTGTCCTCTGGTGGTCGTGCTGGTTCCAGTGCTTGTCTGGACTCTGTGGACGAGGTAAAACAAATCCATCAGTTCACCCTCTGCTCTTTTACTGTCTTCTTCAAATGTCTTCAAACACTAGTTTCAGTGTTATGAAGTTCTTTTTGTCAAATGTTGTGTTTGTTGTTGTTTTCGATCCAGGATGAAGAAAACTCTGAGCTTGAAATCAGAAGTGAATGAAGCTGTGGAGATGATAGAGGTGAGAGACAGTGAGGCCAAGAGAATGACTCCATATCACTGTTTTCATCTCACCATGTTAGAGAAAGAGATGAAACATTTCTTGGATCAGCTACTTTGTCTGAATCTGCTCCAAAATGTAAAAGGAGACCATAAAGCACTGCAGGCATGTGGGGCATGGATACTGTTTGATTGACAGCTAGTACTGGGTGCAGGTCACTGGTTTAGGAGGGCGGGCAGTGTGCCCTAGGCCCTGAGTAAGGCTCCACCCCCTCTCTTCCAAATATGGTATCTTCTGGTTTCAAAGAACTAAGATGACGCTGAACAACATTTCAAAAATAGTCTTCAAAATAGTGGCTCACAAACCAATGGGTGATTTCATGGTGCATTTTGTTGTGCAAGACTTGACGTTGGCTAATTATTAATAATCATGAAATATGATTATCAAAATAATACATTTATTTAAAAAAAATTAAAAATCTTAAAGCTAACAATTAAGAATAATAAAAGAATCAATTCAAAATGATACGGTTATCAATTAAGAATAGTTAAATAATTAATGAAAACAATAAAATTATCAATTAAGAATAATACAATCTGCAATTATAATTTATCAAGACGGGACACCACCCTGGTAACAGGGAACAGTCAATCAATGATTACTATTCTAACAAAACTCCACAGATAACAACAACAGCAGCACTTATCACAATTTAGAACACACATGTTATACCCATGGTAAATCTATTTGTGTGTGTGTGTGTGTGTGTGTGTGTGTGTCTGTCAGTCACACAACTGTCATGAGTATGACGACGTCGCTGCTGCAGCACAGACAGAAGACACAGAGGAGCAGGAAGACCTGGTGTGAAGCATCAGGTCAGAGCTACTGTGACAAACAGAACCAAGATGGACGACTTCAGAGAACATCCGTACAAGCGTGTTTTACAAAAAACAAAGTGTGTAGTTATTAAATACAGGAAATCTGTCCAAACACCAAAAGATCTGAGTGCAAGCGCAGAGTTTGAGCACAAGCGGAGTGAATCTAAGCACCAGCAGGAGCTGTGTGAGTGCAAGCGCAGGGTGATGAGTAAACACAAAATCTGAACATGCCACTCCAGCTCTCAAACTAAAAGACCAAGCTTTAGAATAAAGAGATAATACCAGTACATTTCCTTTCTACTCATGGTTTCCTGTTTTCTTTTCTCCTCAGGTGCACTGTGATTGGTTGATGAAAGTATTTAGGAGGGAACAGGAAGTATCTCTCTTTCCATCCCTGGTTGCAGCAGCAGCAGTTTGTGCAGCATGACCTTTAGAGAAAGAGTATTGTTGTGTTGTTTCTTTTCTTTTTCTTTTCTGATGGGTCCAGTCGTCCAGTTTTCTCAGCTTTATTTCTGTGAGCTTTAGTTCTGATGTTGGTTTGGATTGAAGGAAGATTCTCAGATCCTACGACCCTTTGTGGGTTGGTGTGTTGGGTTTTCCTTCATTTGTCCATTTTGCCGACCTGCTGTTGAAGTTGTTGTCTTTTCTGTAATAAATCCATTTATTTTTTCTGTTACCCTCTGAACTATATTGGACTTCCTGGTGATTAGCCTTTGAGGTGTGGTAACACCACGTGACTCATCTTGTGTCTTATACATGATATTAATGTGGTTATTACATGGACGATTAATTATTATGTATTGTGATTTTATGATTGTTTGTCAAATAAATGTTTTTGGTCCTTTGCTTTCACTTCTTAACTCATCACTAACTTATTTGTTTGTTTTTATGCAGAATTACCACAGAAAACTAAAAAACGATTTTTCAACAAAATTTTGGGCAGGAATCCAGATAAAGGGGCGGAGACAGGAGCCTGTTTGTGTCACTTTCCTTATTATTGTGAGACTGATGAAAACAGTCGGATTATTTAGAGGACTGGTTTCTATGAGTGATTGAACTCTGGTGCAGCTTGATTGAATTGAGGGAGATTGAATTGATGGAGGCTGGCATGTGCACACATAGACACCAAAGGGGGCTGGAGCCACTGCCCTTTTCCTTCCTCAAGAGAAAGTGCCCTTTTTTAAATAAAGTAACATTATATTCCTGTTTGCTCACAGCTTCCCTGTCAAACTAATATATTTAAAAATAACAAAAATCTAAATATCAGGTGGGGAGATTAGACTAGTCTCTGTTCCTTCCCTTCCTCTATGTCTCCTGCACAGAGCTGAGAGCACTGGAGCTGTGGACATTTCTTCCTTCGTAGAAGCATCGCGACTCGGTGTTTACTTTGTGTTGGTTTGATTCGCTTTAGACTTCATGAGACACACGTTTAAACCTGCAACACAACACAAGACGTGACGTGACACAGTCAGGACATCAGGTTAAAGTGAGAGAACCATTTAGTGGGATTTAACTGAATAGTTGTGTTTACTCTGGCTACAACCATATAACTGCGTTTCTGAACAAAAACGATCTCTCTCCACGTTCTGCTTGAGCTTTAATGTAGAATCAGACTAATCAGAACAATAAGATCTAGAGTTGAGGAGGAGTTCATGTGAATTTCACAGTCGGGAACTAATTCTTCAGATTATTCCGACTCCACGTTAACGCACAACCAGAGCACAGTGGGAGGCTCCGCCCTTCTAAGCCAACAGGGTGCATGAGCTCATGAAGTCCAGTCTACACAAGTGAACAGTTTGACACGTGTATCAGACAAAACAAGTTTGACTCACATGAGTTGAATCCTTGTGAGAAATGAGTAAAGAACACTAAAGTAATTTAAGTTTGCATAATTATGACCTTTTACAATGTATTTGTATTAGATAGTCTTGATATGGACTGGAGTCGTAAATAAACAGGAACTGACTTCTAACATGAGATTAAAAGAAAGAATAATTCAACATGTTTTTTTAAGTCCAGTCTCAATAAATAAAATTAAGTGTTCGATTCACTGTCAGGCTGCAAAACTGCTCTCACTGTTATTTGCATGAAATATATTTTAATAAGTTCAGGCATCATTTCCAAAATAAAAGAACATTTCTTAATTACCAGGGGATTTACTGGTGTTGGTCCGTTCATGCATGTTAAATATGTAAAGAGGAAGGAAGCCAAGGTCTTAACTGATCTATGATTTCTATCTCTCATCATGACTGGCTGACAAACATCATTTCTCAAGAGTGGAATCTTGCTGCTGATGAGGCTTCACCACAGAGACCTCTCTCTCTCTCTCTCTCTCTCTCTCTCTCTCTCTTTCTTTCTTTCTCTCTCTCTCCGTGTCTCTCTCCGTGTCTCTCTCTCAAACTGAAGCAGTCGTTCACACAAGCAGTTCGCAAACATTCAAAGTTTCTCTAATTCATCCAACTTAATATTTCTTTGAGGGAGTTTCTTCAAATTAGGTGCAAATGTTCATCACTTGGACTCAAAGATGAACTGATGAGGTTTTGGTGGTTGAAGGTCAAGATCACACTGGCCTCAGGAAACCTTTTTTTGGCCTCTCGCTCATGATAAGGTTAGGGGTTGACTCTCTCTCTCTCTCTTTCGTTTTCTCTCTCTCTCTCTTTCCCTCTCTCTCTCTGTCTCCCTCTTTTAAATCATTCATTGTCAGTCACAGTCATTGTGCCCCCTACTGGTCACTGGAAGTAACCCTTGTGTTAATTACCCTTCTGTTAACAAGGAATGTTCATGTTGTGTTCTGCTCTTGATATACAGCAGCATTGTGTGTGCAGGGTGTGTTCTCCGCTGCCACATAGTGGACACAGGAAGCATGTACACCGCTGCACACTACGCACTTTCTAACACTCTGTAAAATGAGGAAATTCACACTTTTTACAAACCACAAGTTACTGTTTTAGGTTTAATCTAAGACCATCGAGCTCAGCACGCAGTTCAGTGGAAAGAGGAAGGAAGGGGGGGGGTGTTGAACAGTTTAAATGTATCTTTCTCTTATAGAATCTGTCTTTATTCTCAGACTCTTCTGTGTTGTAGGTAGACGTGTCTGTGATGTGACTGAGTTTCATCTTGTGCACATTATTTATCTGTGGACGTTTTTCTTGTTTGAAGTAGTCACTGACGAGAGCAGCAGCTACTATGCGTGTAACTGCAGCAGCGAGTGGATTTGTTGTCCTTCTTCTCACTGTGACAGGTACTGTACCTCTACATTCATGTTCTCACTCTATTTTACACTCAGACTTCTGATTCACCTGAAGTGAGTTTGAGAAAGAAAGAAAAAATATAAATTAACCATTCATTCATTTTCAGATCACCACCTGTAAAGTGATGCAGAAAGAAAATATATGAAGGAATTATCATCAGTATTAATGTTTTCATCTTTGTTTAGAAGTTTCAGGCAGATCAAGGTTTCTATCGACGATTATTATAATATTATTATTACTACTATCATGACTGAGTTCCTCTCCTCTCGATGCAGGACTTGTCATCAGTGTGTGGAGTCATTAGTTGAAATGCTATGGAATGCTGCTCATGGAAATGTGTTTCTTTTCTACAGAAAGTAAAAAGGCTATGAATCTGATTCTCTGTGTTACAGTGGTACAGTGTGAGAATGGCTGGGATGTGAGTTACACTTCTACTGAGATCTGTGCCGTCAGAGGATCAACAGTGGACATTACCTGTACCTACACATACCCATCCACAGTTAATAACCATGATACTACAGTACAGGAAACATTCTGGTTCATTAAAGATAGTAATTGGATTCACGTTGATCTAAGGACTGATCCAGAGTATTCAGGTCGTGTGGAGAATCTCTGTGGAAACAACAAGTGCACTCTGATAATCTCTAACCTGAGAGAGAGCGACTCAGCTGTGTACAAGTTCAGGTTCACAGCAAACCAACCTACTGGGAGTTTAACTGGTTCAGCTGGAGTCACTCTGTCTGTCACAGGTAACATTTACATCTGAACATTCATTCATTTATTTCCTACATCTTGTTTGGTTCACTTTTATATGTATGTGTGTGTTGTCAGTTTGGACTAAAATGAATTCCTTATTCTCACACACAGATTTGCATGTGCAGGTGAGAGCATCAATGAAGTATGAGTCTTATAACAACGTGTATGCAGAGCTCAGGTGTCAGAGCAGTTGTCGTCTTCCTGATCATCTGAACTACGTCTGGTACAAGAATCAACAGAAGATGAAGGAAGGAGCATCTTATTCAAGTTATTTTCATCGTACAGACAGAGTTTCCTGTGCTGTTAAAGGACTCGAGGATTTCCGCTCTCCGTCAATGTGTTAGTTTAATCTACAGTATTTCACTAACTGCACCATCTGCTGGAGTATTTGAGATAATGCATTGTACCATAACTTCATGTGTCTTTAAATACTTTTTTCTGCATGGGCACATTGAACTCTTTGGATACTACTGTCAGTACTGACAAACTAGTGTAGTACTAGTACTAGAATTCTGCTTGTGTAAATATAGATTGAAAACTTGACTGCTCTCCAGAAGTGAAACCAAAGCATCTTGATCCCCCCCTGGTGGCTGGCTGCAGTATAGAACATACATCCTGTCTCCTCCATGTTAGTGGGAAGGACATGGACCAATCTAAAAAGACAAATACATATTTCTCAAAGATGGTTTCTTTCATTTTAGGTCGTTCTTATCACACTCTATTGTTCATGTTTCTCTTAAGTTTGGTTTTAATTAGTTATTTGATGAAATTAAATTAGATTAAACTTCATGACTGACAGCTGGGCTGACTCAGGATTGGTCAAGCTCATGTATGGGCGGGACCTTGATACTGTGGCTCCATCTCCGGATCACTACTGTGCAGACTGTGGTTCCAAATGTGAAAGATGGCAGCGTTGGTATCCAGGATATTTTGGCTTCATTTCTGGAGAGTGGGAGGAAGTGGAGACGTGTCGTCCATCTTTGGTCGACTCTGCATAAAAGACACAGATCATTTCCTCCATATTGACCAGTTTGCTCCATTATTAGAGCAACTTATACAAGGTCCCTCATGTTCCTCACCTCCAACAGTGTGTTTCTCCCTCACACTGAAGTCTAAAGGGAACTTTCTCCCTCACTCTGAAGTCTAAAGGGAACTTCACTGTGTTTTATGTGAACTGAAAGTTTCCTCATCTTGGCATCGTCATCATCTTAAAATGAAAACCTGCCGACTGGTGATTCACCAGAGAAAAAACATGGAGTTAGTTTTATAAATGTATAAGTTTATCTTCTGATTCTCTGATGTGCTCTGTGTTACAGTGGTGAGTCAGAATGGCTGGAATGTGAGTTACACTTCTACTGAGATCTGTGCCTTCAGAGGATCAACAGTGGACATTAACTGTACCTACACATACCCATCCAGGTTGAATTACCATGATACTACAGTTCAGGAAACTTTCTGGTTCATTAATGAGAGTAATGGGATTCACGTTGATCTAAGGACTGATCCGGAGTATTCAGGTCGTGTGGAGAATCTCTGTGGAAACAACAAGTGCACTCTGAGAATCTCTAACCTGAGAGAGAGCGACTCAGCTGTGTACAAGTTCAGGTTCACAACAAATCA
>CM028858.1:24617414-24633609 GCA_016801935.1 Platichthys stellatus
TTTTTTATATTAAAATGGACGTAGACTCTGGGTCTAGAAAGCGAAGTGAATGATCCATTTAGAGTCAATTAGACCATAAAGCACTGCAGGCATTGGGGCACGGATACTGTGTGATTGACAGCTAGTACTGGGTGTAGGTTACTGGTTTAGATGGGCGGGCAGTGTCCTTGGGCCCTGATACAGGCTCCACCCCCTCTCCTCCAAATATGGTTTCTTCAAAATGGCAGCTCACAAACCAATGTGTGACATCACGGTGCATTGACACTTCTTTCTTGGCCCATGTCCCGTCCTTCCACCAGGTTTTGTTGAACTCAGTTTATCAGTTTTTTTGTGTAATCCTGCTGATGAACAAACAAACGAGTGGACAGGGGGCGCGACAACGTTCAAACTATTTTGAATGAACTGTGATTATTTTCAGGTTTCATGAATAAAGTCCAGTGAGGCTTAATATTTTCTCATCTCTCCCCCATCAGTCACACAACTGTCCTGAGTATGAGAACGTCGCTGCTGCAGCACAGACAGAAGACACAGAGGAGCAGGAAGACCTGGTGTGAAGCATCAGGTCAGAGCCACTGGGACAAACAGAACCAAGATGGACGACTTCAGAGCACATCCGTACAAGCGAGTTTTACAGTAACCATAATGTGTAGTTATTAAATACAGGAAGTCTGTCCAAGCAACAAAATATCTGAGTGCAAGCGCAGAGTTTGAGCACAAGTAGAGCAAATCTAAGCACCAGTAGGAGCTGTGTGAGTGCAAGCACAGGGTGTTGAGTAAAAACACCACGAAATCTGAACGTGCAAGTCCAGCTCTCGAACTAAAAGACCACACTTTTTAATGAAGAGAAAAACACCCGTACATTTCCTTTCTACTCATGGTTTCCTGTTTTCTTTTCTTCTCAGGTGCACTGTGATTGGTTGATGAAAGTATTTAGGAGGGAACAGGAAGTAGTATCTCTCTTTCCATCCCCGGTTGCAGCAGCAGTTTGTACAGCATGACCTTTAGAGTAAGAGTATTGTTGTGTTGTTTCTTTTCTTTTTCTTTTCTGATGGGTCCAGTCGTCCAGTTTTCTCAGCTTTATTTCTGGCTTTAGTTCTGATGTTGGTTTAGGTTGAAGGAAGATTCTCAGATCCTACGACCCTTTGTGGGTTGGTGTGTTGGGTTTTCCTTCTTTTGTCCATTATGCCGGCCTGTTGTTGAAGTTGTTGTCTTTTCTGCAATAAATAGATTTTTTGCTGTTACCCTCTGAACTATGTTGGACGTATTGGTGATGAGCCTGTGAGGCTGTTGTAACACCACGTGACTCATCTCGTGTCTTATACATGATTTAAATGTGGTTATTACATAGATAATGAATTATTATGTATCGTGATTTTATGATTTTTCTTAAATAAATGTTTTTGGTCTTTTGTTTTCACTCCTGATGTATTTGTTTGTTTGTTTCTCAGCAGAAGTACAATAGAAAACTAAAAACAGATTTTTCCACAAACTCATTAACTTTGGGCAGGAATCCTGATAAAGGGGCGGAGCCAGGGGCCTGTTTGTATCACTTTCTTTATAATTGTGAGATTGATGAAAACAGTCAGGATTATTTAGAGGACTGGTTTCTATGAGTGATTGAAATCTGGTGCAGCTCGATTGAATTGAGGGAGGTTTAACTAATGGAGGCTGGCATGTGCACACATAGACACCAAAGGGGGCTTGAGCCACTGCCCTTTTCCTTCCTCGAGAGAGACAGCTTCCCAGTCAAACAAATAATGGAAATATATTAACTAATCTAAATTTCAGGTGAGGAGATTAGACTAGTCTCTGAACCCTCCCTCCCTCCACGTCTCCTGCAAAGAGCTGAGCACTGGAGCTGTGGACATGTCTATGTTATTAAAAGCATCGCGACTCAGACTCTGAATAATTCTAACAGCGCTGCTCCAGGACAGACACTCGTTAAAGATCTGGTCTGTGTCAGAGTCTCTGTCACAGTGTTTTAACTTCTTTGTTGCAGAAGAAGCGATGCCCTGTTCATCCAGGAACATAAATATGAATTCATCAGGTTTTTATAAAGTTCAGTTCTAAATGTGATGATTAGAAAACATCAGAGGATCAAAGTCACTTGTTGACCTGCGGAGTAATGACCTCAGTGCAGTGGAGCTGCTAAAGGGGGCCATATGGGGCCAGGTGGGGCCACCTTGATACAGTAAAGCCAATAATCAGAGTTTGTCCTTTTAAGCTTTAGGTGAACTACACAAGTCTGAACTGAATGAATGTCCAATCAGTGTGGAGAGCACTGACACTGTCATAGACTCACTGTTGTAATTGAAAACCTTACTTTGTAAGTTACAGCACATTGTAAGAACAGTAACAGACTATAATAATTTTTTTAAGTACTTTCTAGATATAAAAAAGTATTTCATATTTGTCTGACTGATTTTATTAACTGATGAAAAAGCAGCCATGGGACATTGTGGATGTGGAACACTTTTACTTTTAGTTTTCACAATCCACCCAAAGCACAAAGTTGATCCAACTTGAAAAAGATAAGTAAATTAATTTACTTCATATCTACTTATTAAATTTATTTAAAAACTGTATTTACTTAATTTTGTCACATTGTTCCAACTTAAAAAACGGCAGGTGAAGTTAACTAAAATTTAAAGTAGCTATTCTGATTTAACTGAATAGTTGTGTTTACTCAGGTTACATCCATATAACTGCATTGTAGCAGAAAGGAGAAAAATAAAAGGACAGAATGGCTCTTTACTCCTCAACAGGAAAAGGAGGGGCAAGGGAGATGATGAGTGGGACACACCAGTGAGCCAGAGAGGAGAGGGAAACTCAACCAACGCCAGCATGGAGTGGAAGCATGTGAAGTGAGAGTAACTGTAGGAAGGAGATCATAAAACTAGTATCTGGAAAGTTGATTAAAAAAAGTTCACTAATTAATCTCACATTTTGAAAATCATTCATCTAGATTAATCGCGATTTAAAGTTTTTTCTTCTTCTAAAGACTAAATCTTATGAATTAACGAGTAATCACTTTGGACAGCGTGTATTTTAGACACTGTTCTTTAATTTTATTTTTTTTAAACACAAAACTACACACAGAGCTGTGTTTTCAAAGAGGCTCAGGCCTATAACTCCTACCTATATAGTGGGAGCTTATATGAATATCATGTATGGTAAATTGTGTACAAAAGAATATATATAGCTGAGAATATGCCCAATGTCCTTGGAAACAAAAACACTGCTTCTTTCTTCAGTAGAACATCCAGATTAGAAAAAAGAAGGTGTAGTTGAGACAGCATTGGTACTTTCATCTTTAACATTGAACAACACACACAACATCATAACAAGTGGCCTTGATAAACTGAACTGACATTCAAATCTGTCATGTTAAAGTACAAAAACTTAAAGTGCAAACAAACATGAAAATGAAAACAGGAGGATCTCTGCTACTTTAACTGAATTGTGCCTAATTATCAATGACTTTCAGCCAATTTTCTGGAGCCAGTGCTGCTCTCCTCTTCTGGACAATATGACCTGAGAGTGAGAACAGCCGCTCACAGGGCACTGTGGTAGCTGGGGTTGACCGGTGTTTCTGTGATATTCCTGCATCTTCTCAAGTGTGTGCTGCCTTCCTGACCAACAATGTAGTGGACAGTCCCCAATCTGCAATGTTGTCTCCACTCTGTAACGGTCCAGAGTTTTGTCAAGGGACTCCTCCTCTTCTTTCTCTGAATCTGTATCAGAGGAGGCCAACAAGAAGGAAGACATCCTCTGTTTCTGTCTCTCTTCTCACAGGTGCAGAACCCATCCCACCTCTTTCCTCTTTCCTCTTTCCTCTTTCCTCTTTCCTCTTTCCTCTTTCCTCTTTCCTCTTTCCTCTTTCCTCTTTCCTCTTTCCCCTTTCCTCTTTCCTCTTTCCTTTTTCGGGAGGCACTTCAAGTCCTTAAACCTGGGGTCATACAGTCACAATCCTCAGCATCTTCAGGTTAGTATTCTCTTTGTGATTGGCAAGGTCTGCAGTAAAGGTGTCTTTGAATTTCACCACACAGATGGGATCATCATCAGATGACTCCATCACCCTGGACAGGTGGCACAAAGCTCGTAAGACCACTGAACAGGAAACATACTGGTCTCCTCCCAGTAGCTCAGTCACATGTCTGCAATTAAAGGTTCGGCATGTTTTAATAAGGGCCTTAAAACAATCACTCTCACACATGCACACACACACAGGACGGGGAAACAGATAAAGGCCTCATTCAAAGAAATAGA
This sequence comes from Platichthys stellatus, assembly GCA_016801935.1. Lineage (NCBI taxonomy): Eukaryota > Metazoa > Chordata > Actinopteri > Pleuronectiformes > Pleuronectidae > Platichthys > Platichthys stellatus. The sequence continues at coordinate 24,621,684 of CM028858.1, forward strand.
CTGTCAGAGGTAGAGCACAGACACATAGAGTACAAACTGAGGGACAGAGGGGGGGGGGTAGGAGACATGGAGTACGAAAATAGGCCCTATCGAAAAGAAAAGGAGAGCAGAGACACAGATGGAAGGAGAGAAGTCGGGGAGAGGAGTAGCTTAGGCCACATCCAGAAAATACTAGCAGAGGAAGAATGTAAGTAGGCCTACACACACACACTCAAACAGACACACACACACAATTTAGAAAACCTACGCTACAGCATGAGCTCTTGAAGTCCAGTTTACACAAGTGAAGAGTTTTACACAAGTATCAGACAAAACAAGTTTGACTCATATGAGTTGAATCCTGGTGAGAAATTAGTAAAGAACACTAAAGTAATTTACGTTAGCATAATTATGACCTTTTACAATGTATTTTTATGACCCTGTCTTCATATGGACTGGAGCTGTAAACAAACAGGAACTGACTTTTAACTTGAAGTTGAAATAAATAATAATTCAACATGATTTTTAAGTCCAGTCTCAATAAATTAAAAAAAGTGTTTGATTCACTGTCAGGCTGCAAAACTACTACTACTATTTGCATGAAATATATTTGAATAAGTTCAGGCATCATTTCTGAATAACAAGGAGATTTACTGGTGTTGGTCCGTTCATGCATGTTAATGAAGTAAAGAGGAAGGAAGCCAAGGTCTTAACTGATCTATTTCTATCTGTCATCGTGACTGGCTGACAAACATCGTTTCTCAAGAGTGGAATCTAGCTGCTGATGAGGCTTCACCACAGAGACGTGAGAAGCAACGATGGGTTTGAGAGAAGCAGCGAGTTGCTTTGTCATCTTCCTTCTTTCTGTGTCAGGTACATCTACATTTACAGGAAAGCACTTTGTGTTATATCGTGTTTGTATGAAAAGTGTTTGAATAATTGTTCCAGTCTTTCTCATGGTTCCAGCTTCTTCATGTTTGGGCTTTTCCTGCATTTCTCTTAAATACCTTTGAGTTATTGTGAAGTTTGGACAAAACAGTTATTGTGAAGATGTCACTTTAGTCTCTGCTCTGCTTAGATATGATGTTATTCTGAGTTTCTAGATATTGTTATGCCTCAGAGCCGGTGACACCCATTGACCTCAGGCTTCTTGTTTTCAGGTCGTCTCATTGTCTGATTCTTGTGAACGTAATATCTCAAGATCCATTTGAGGGAGTTTCTTCACATTTGGTTCAAATGTTCATCACTTGGACTCAAAGATGAACTGATGAGGTTTTGGTGGTTGATGGTCAAGGTCACAGTGGCCTCATGAAACCTGTTCCTGGCCTCTCGATCATGATGTTTCTAGTCTGCCTTTTGGAGAATTTCATCAAATTTAAGTGAAAAGATGAACTAATCACATTTCAAAGCTCAAACGTCACAGTGACCTCATATGATTCTGGAAAGAGGAACACAGACTGAAAATGCTCTGGTTGGTGGAGGCATCCTGCAGCAGGGTGGTAATTCTAGTTTGTGCTGTGGTTACAGTGGTGCAGGGGGCGGATCCCTGGGGAGTGAGGTACTCTACTACTCGGATCTGTGCTGTAAAAGGATCGAAGGTGCAAATACGCTGCTCCTACAGGCACCCATCCAGAATAGATGACCATGATGTTGCAGTGGAGAAAACGTTCTGGTTTACTAAAGTGCAGGATGGTCAACCTGTGGATCTGAGATCAGCCTCTGAGTACACAGGTCGTGTGAAGTATGACTGTGGAAACAAGGCCTGCACTCTGACCATCACAGACCTGAGAGAGAGCGACTCTGATGTGTACCAGTTCAGATTCATAACAAACCAACCTACTGGGACTTTAACTGGTTCACCTGGAGTCTCCTTGTCTGTCACAGGTAACATTTCAGTTGGGAACAGTGAATCTATGGTTTGTTTATGTGGACAGCTCTGTCTAAAATGATGTGTGTGTTTCTTTACTTACACAGGTGTCCAGGTGCTCACCACAAAAATATCAGCTTGCAGGACGTATGACTGTTCATGGTCACGTGTGGAGTGTCAAACCAGTTGTTTTCCAACTGGTTTGACCTACATCTGGTACAAGAACGGACAAAAGACATGGGAACAAACATTTTATAGCGCCTACTTTGAATCAAGAGACAGTCTTTCCTGTGCTGTGAGAGGCCACGAGGATTTCCCCTCTGCTCCAGTGTGTGAGTTTACTTCTTCCAATGACCAATGATCTTCTGCTCTTTTAACCTTCTGAACTCAAACACTGACTAGAGTCAGAAATGGACTTGAGGGCTGATGCTGAGTAAAACAAATCTCACACATCAGCTGACATATATATTAAAATGACTTTGTCATTGATTCATAAGATGTTTGTTATCAAACCTTTATGATAAATATTCTGCAGTTAAACAATGAATTTGAATGATTCCAAACTAGAGTGGCAGTAGCAGTAGAGCACATTCCTCCACCAAGGCCCAACAGTCCATTCAATTCAATCAAGCTGCTCCATATTTCACACACTCCTCGATATCAGGCCTCTAAATATGTTGGATCTTTTCCATCAAGATCAATGAATTTGATGGACACAGTCACACAGTGACACTACTGAATAGAGACATACAGTTCATGATAAGACCTCATCGGCCAGTGTGACTAGAGGCTGGATTTTCAAAATAAAAGCCCCCACATCGTTCGAGGACAGAAACCTATTGCATATCACAAGAATAAAAAATACCACAAACACAAACCAAGTTCTGGTACACACACACACACAAACACCCTGACCCCTGTGCTCGCCTCTCTCTCTCTCAAACTGAACAGTTCCTCTCTTTCTCTCTCTTTCCCCTCTCTCTCTCTCTCTCTCTCTTCTCTCTCTCAAACTGAACAGCTCCTCTCTTTCTCTCTCTTTCCCCTCTCTCTCTCTCTCTCTCTCTCTCCCTCTCTCTCTCTCTCTCTCTCTCACTCTCTATCAAACTGAACAGTTCCACTCGTTCTCCATCTCTTTCTCTCTCTTTCCTGTGATTGAACACACAAATAAACACACACACTATATGAGTAGATATGAGGGGCCAGCAGCTGCCACACACACACACACAAACAAACACCCTGACTCCTCTACTCGCCTCTCTCTCTCACAAACTGAACAGTTCCTCTCTTTCTCTCTCTTTCCCCTCTCTCTCTCTCTCTCTCTCTCAGTTCATCCAACTGTTTATTTCTTTCCTATCATCTAGAAACAAGTCCTTCACACAACAGAGTGAGAGTGGTGAGAGACCAGAAGACAGAGCGCAGGTAAATGAGTAGTTTCATTTCAAAGCACTTGATCTCCACTCTTCATGGCTGCCTCATTAACCGGTGGCGTTCTGCATCATTGTGATTTGATGAGAAGGGTCAGACCATGAAGGTCTTGGGAGGTCATATTCCTTTACTCTAACAAAAAGCTTAAACTGGTTGGAGGAGGTGCACAACTGAAGGTCAGTAAATCTAGTTAGGGAGTATAATGTAAAGTGAATGTTTCATGGTGGTGACACTGGGTTCATCTGATAAGAAGATGAACTGTTGACCAGCAGGGAAAAACAGAAAGCTCCCAGATCACTGCTGCCATCACAGTTTGATTCAGCAGAGTAGGATCAGGCCCACAACAAAGAGAAACTCTCAGTTCCCAACAGAGTTAAAGAGTAAGACACAGATTCCTGATCCCAGCTCGTATTTTACTGTACGACCAGATTCCAGCTGCGGCACACACACGACCAGCAGAGCAGCACCATGACGTCCACTACGCCAGCATCTGCTTCACCCAGAACCGGGCAGATGACCTCTACTCCAACATAGGTCGAGTTCAACCCCAGAGAGGAACTGAGGAGGAGGAGGAGGAGGCTGAATACAGCGCTGTTCGATTTGACAGTGCAACAGGGTGAGCAGCTCCACACGGGAACATTTTCATCTCTACACTTATTGAGGTTACAAACTGTGGGTGTGAGTGGTTTATTCTGCCCTCACAGAACAAGACGTGAAGAAGAGGGGGACGATTCATCTGCAGTGTACAGCACAGTCACCAAACACTGAAGAAACACAACGTGAATCTGTTGTTTATATGTGGATTTTACAGCATCACGGAACCAGAAGAAATAAAACATGTAGACATGTGCAGTGTTTGTGAAGGTTTGTTTTCTTTCTTGATGGGTTGGTTAACCCAGATCACAAATTCTCTCACTTCTCACTTTGGAAGCCACGAAAGTTAAAGGTAAGAAAGTTGTTCTTCTTCTCCCACAAGTGAAAATATTTCCCAGACTCAACCACGTGTAGAGTTAGCCTCAGGTTAGGCTAACACTAACTGTAATGTATGCTACTGTCAAAATGTTACAAATAACAATAATATTAAATTCAAAATATTATAAATTGTAATTAGTTCTAACTTGTATTAGAGCAGCTTAACGATTTTATATCAATCAATGGGAGTGACCAATAATCATTTTCTGGACGGGGGTTTCAACAACAATATTTTGGATAATGTAAATACACAAGTCAACAAATATATAGGTATTGTCCTATTTATGAATATAATGAAGAATTGAGACTTAAAAATATTGAAAGGACTATTGAGGTCGTCATGAATCATGAAGCACTTGACATAAAAACTAGCTCAACAAGTTTATTGTTAATAATGTTTCTGGACGATTAAAGTACAGTTTGTACATTTTGAACATTTAACAGGAGCTTGATGCAGAAGTGACACCCGCTCATCCAGCAACACAAAAAAGATTCATGTTATATATTCAAGTTTCTATGGTGACACGTCAAACTTTGATGTTTCACCTTGAAACAAGAATTTGTTTAAACTCAAATTTATATTAAAACGTCTAATCTTCACTAAACTTCACGTTTGATACTGAATATAAAGATGGACAACAACACAGCTGCCCCCAAAGTGAAGCCAGATGATATCTGTCCCCCCCCTGGTGGCTGGCTGCAGTATTTGTCATAAACCTGGTCTCTTCCATGTCAGTGGATGGGACATGGACCAAACTAAAAAATGTCTGTATACAAATCAGTCAGGCCTGTTCAACGCTGCTTACAGCTTCAGTTGAGGAGGATTCAGGTTTGATGGGAACAGACACTGAAGTCGTTTCTCAGACTCTGTTAAATGAAGAAATTCACAGTTTGTACAAACCACAAGTTACTTCTTTGTTTTAGGTTTAATCTAACACCTTCTGGCTCAGCAAGCATGTTAGTGGAAAGAGGAAGGAAGGTGGGTGTGTTTAACAGTTTAAATTTATCTTTCTCTTACAGAATCTGTCTTTATTTTCAGTCTCTTCTGTGTTGTAGGTAGACGTGTCTGTGATGTGACTGAGTTTCATCTTTCATCTTATTTATCTGTGGACGTTTTTCTTGTTTGAAGTCACAGACGAGAGCAGCAGCTACTATGAGTGTAACTGCAGCAGCCAGTGGATTTGTTGTCCTTCTTCTCACTGTGACAGGTACTGTACCTCTACATTCATGTTGTCACTCTATTGTACACTCAGACTTCTGATTCACCTGAAGAGAGTTTGAGAAAGAAAGTAAAAATATAAATGACCCATTCATTAATTTTCAGATCACCACCTGTAAAGTGATGCAGAAAGAAAATATATGAAGGAATTATCATCAGTACTATTATTATAATTATTATGATTATTATGATTATTATTATATAAAGTGTTCTCTGGTGTGGTTATGAATCTGATTATCTGTGTTACAGTGGTACAGTGTGAGAATGGCTGGGATGTGAGTTACACTTCTACTGAGATCTGTTCCGTCAGAGGATCAACAGTGGACATTACCTGTACCTACACATACCCATCCACATTTAATAACCATGATACTACAGTTCAGGAAACTTTCTGGTTCATTAAAGAGAGTAATGGGATTCACGTTGATCTAAGGACTGATCCGGAGTATTCAGGTCGTGTGGAGAATCTCTGTGGAAACAACAAGTGCATTCTGAGCATCTCTAACCTGAGAGAGAGCGACTCAGCTGTGTACAAGTTCAGGTTCACAACAAACCAACCTACTGGGAGTTTAACTGGTTCAACTGGAGTCACTCTGTCTGTCACAGGTAACATTTACATCTGAACATTCATTCATTTATTTCCTACATCTTGTTTAGTTCACTTGAATGTGTGTGTGCACTTTTATATGCATGTGTGTGTTGTCAGTTTGGACTAAAATGAATTCCTTATTCTCACACACAGATTTGCATGTGCAGGTGAGCAGATCAGTGAAGTTTGACTCTAATTACTACATATATGCAGAGCTCAGGTGTCAGAGCAGTTGTCGTCTTCCTGATCATCTGAAATACGTCTGGTACAAGAATCAATAGAAGTGGATTGGAGGAGCATCTTATACAGATTATTTTCATCCTACAGACAGAGTTTCCTGTGCTGTTAAAGGACTCGAGGATTTCCGCTCTCCGTCAATGTGTGAGTTTAATCTACAGTATTTCACTAACAGCACCATCTGCTGGAGCATTTGAGATAATGCATTGTTCCATAACTTCATGTGTCTTTAAATACTTTTTTCTGCATGGGCATATTGAACTCTTGGGATACTACCGTCAGTACTGACTAACTAGGGTAGTACTAGTATTTTGCCTGTGTAAATATAGATTAAGACATAACTTTCTTGTTTGTTTAAACATGTATATTTGTTAAAGGAGACATATTCTGCTCATATTCATTTTTATCATTTTAATTAATGATGTGACTTTAAAATGTTTAATGTTCAGAAAACATCACTTTCCTCAGATTGTCTATTGCTACAGCTCCTCTTTTCAGCCTCTGTCTCAAAGACTTGGTTTTAGCTCCTGTCTCTTCGCAGAACTTTGAAACTCAATATGTCTCCTTTAATGCTACGTCTCCATGACCTCCTGATCATTCATTTGTTTTATCTCCTTTCAGAACCAGAGGTCAGGACACTGGAGAGGATCCAGCTGCATTGTACAGCACAGTCCAAAAACCTCCTGCTGTTTAGACCAACGTCTGGAAATCACCTGAGTCCCTGATGGAAATATCTCAACAGCTGCAGGATGGATTTGAATAGAAGTTCATTCAACTGTTCATGGTCCCCACAGGATGAATCGTTCTATGGTGACAGTCAGACTCCAGCATCATTGTTGAAGTGAATGTTCAGTTTTAAGTGAATTGTCTTGACAGCTAATGGATAAATTTCCCCGAGGATGAATCCAAACGACTTCAGTGACTCGAGTTTTATCTGAAATATATCAGCAACTTGTAGAAGTTGTTAAAAACGCCACATTTAGCCTGAATGAAAAATATGAAAACATTTTATAACTTGCAGCTTCAAACATGAAAATAACTGCGGTGTATGTCAGACTGTCGATAAACTGTAAACTTGTTATTAACTTTTTTCTATTCATAAAATTATCAAAACAAGCATTATTAGCTAGTTGTAGTGTGACGATGGTACCACTAGATGGTAGTAAATAGTTTTACTGATAGAAATTTTGTGTTTCAACTTTTATAGTGTTTTTTACTTTTCAAATTTACATAAAAGTTATATTCTAACAAGACGCTTGTATGAAGGACGTGTTCTCGATCTGAAATGAGACACAGCTAGAGCCTGCAGCCGTTGACAGACAGTTCCTGTGCAGCATCGTGGAGACCTTTGCATTTAGCCCCCAGACTCGGACTGATGGAGCACTCTGCAGACGAGGGCCAGCGCTCCACCCACGTGTCCTTCCCCAACATGTAGATGAATCTAAAACACACAGCAAAGACAGACGGGCTCGATCAAAAAATCTCTGGAGGAAAGAATTTATATCAAATATATTTAATCTAAATAAATAAGTAAAGAATAAACTACAATTTGTATATAAATAAAGCTTACAATGGAAATAGCTTTTTCTGTTTTCCTGTATTTTTATACTAATGAATTCTACATTTATTCATTCATTTGTTACTTCATTTGTCTGCGTGTTTCTCCATTTATTTATTTTTTCATTTCTACAGTAATCGATTGATTAGGTAAATAATGGATTAAAAAATGTATTCAATAAATACATGTGTACATGTATTTATTTATTCATGTATTCCTATTTATTTATTATTTTTACATTTACAATTTCTTCATGTCAATTCAGTAAGAGGGTTCTAAACTCTAAAGCCTGATTGGTTACAGGTGTAATCATCAGATCTACTTCTGTCTTGAGTTGGACAATAACTACATTATTAGTATAGTTAAACTAAAACCTCTCTGAAAGTGTCAATCAAAACTGAAAATATATTTTCATCTCCAACAGGGATGATTTGTTTTACTTTACATTTGATTGTATGTTTTTTTTGGCAGCGGGATCATGCAAAAACCACAGATTTTCTCTAAACGTGGTGGAATGGATGAGAAAATGAAAAGAAAAAGAAAATGCTTCAAATTTAGCAACAATGCATTTTTGTGTAATTCGTTGCAGGGGATTGTTGGGCCTTGACATTGGTTTGTGCTCTATTCACCATTATAAATGTTTTAAATGTAAAATCTCTATCTGAGCTGTGCTGGATCCCATTCGATTTCACAGACGTTAATAATAAATTGGCCACTGTTTTTATTTTTCAGTTTTCTCCCTCCTTGCTCTCGTCACCTGTTTGTGTCGCTGTCAATGTTCCATCGGTCTTCTTTGGGGCCAATGATGAGGTACTGGGAGCCCGACGTCAGGCTGAGTCCATTTCTGCATCCTCCGTGAGACATGAACATCCTCTTCTGACCGACCTTCACTCCAGCCTCCACACCTGGACGGCAGAAAACAACACACACAAAACCATTTAATACTGAATTATGTTTCATAAATACCAGGGTAGTCAAAGTAACACCTTTCTTGTGATTAATTATCCCCAAATAAGGTGGAGGATTGGTGGGTGTGTCACTCTGTTTGGGGGATAAAGTTGCAGTGTGTAGAATTCAGTGACATCTAGTGGTGAAGTGTCATGTTGCAGCTGACCCCTCACCTCATCCTCCCCTTGCAAACAGGATAGAAAAATTGTGGTAACCTTCAGTTTTCATGAAAACTCAAAAGGTATTTAGTCTGTCCAGTTTGGGCCACTACAAGAAACATAGTGGCCTCAATAGAGAGGACCCCCCCCCTTATGTAAACATAAAGTATTTATGTATCATTCTACTGTAATAAAACAATACGTAACTTTCACTTGGTTTTAGGGTCTCAACAAGTCATTAACTACAAACAGGTGTGTTTGTGTGTGCTCTTGTACAGCTTCTTTGTGAGGACCAGTTTATGTCTACAAGGTACGGAGTGAGGAAATTTCTGGAAAGTGAGGACGTTTTGACCATCCTCACTTTGTGACCCCCTGTTAATGGACTGTTAGGGGGTTGAGACTTGGTTTTAGGGTTAGGGTTCGGGTTAGCCTTTAGTTCGGAGGGTTAGGGTAAGGGCCTGGAGAATGCATGCCAATCAGTGTCCTCACTAAGAAGCTATAGAAATGTATGTGTGTGCGTGTGTGAGTGTGTGAGTGTGTGTGTGTGTGCGTGTGTGTGTGTGTGTGTGTGTGTGTGTGTGTGTGTGTGTGTGTGTGTGTGTGTGTGTGTGTGTGTGTGTGTGTGTGTGTGTGTGTGTGTGAGTGCACTGACCCAGCTTGATCACTTGTGTGATCTCCATCTCGTATTTGTCGTAGTAACTCTGGCTGACACTCAGCACCTTCACCTGGAAAACTGAATAGAGAGAACTCATTAATGTTCATGGTCCAGAGAGGAGGAACCCTCATCCCTGACTTTTGCATTACAGCCAGTATGAGGAAAGTTGTTGCAACATATTAACGAGAAATATAACATGTACACACACTGTATTGTATTAGAACTGTATTAACGGACAAGTCACTCTTTCCATATTTTATTGCTTCAAATCCTACTAAAAAAATATAAATCAATACTTTTTGACTATTTGACTTTGACTATAAAAAGACAAAGAAAGAAACACAACATGACAAAGCATGTCGTTAGCCCCCTGGTGGCTGGCTGCAGTATAGGTCATAATCCATCCACCATGTTAGCGGGTGGGACATGGACCAAACTAAAAATAGACAGAAGGGGCATTAACCCAGCCTCCATCATCAGTGGATGGGACAAAGAATACATTTCTCAAAGATGGTTTCAAACTGATGTATGTTCAAATGTTTGGGTTTAATGAATATGTCTGTGTGTGTGTTTGTGTGTGTGTATGTCATACCATGGTGTAAACTCTTGCAGGCAAACGTCTCTCTGTCGCCGCTGGAGAAATCTTCGCTGTCGGCTTTGGGGACGCAGCAGTCACCTGGATTGTGTAAGCAAACACAAAGTTAACCGACAGTGAGAATAACACACACCATGAACACACAGACACACACTCACCCTGTGTGCAGCGGCAGACGTTGTCTCTGCAGATCTGAGCGAGGTCCTCCTTGTCCTCACGGGGAGTGTAGGTGCGACTGCAGCGATGATCTGAGACACAGAAACCACAAGATGCCCCCATTTTTTAAGTTGTAATATTTATTTTGTTTGTTTGCTCCACTCTGAATTATTCGCCTGATATTCTTTTAACAACACATCACAAAGTTACAGGGGAGGTGTGAGAGGAATGTGTGATGTGACGCTGTTCTCCCACCTGGGCTGTAATACTCATAGACAGTAACTGAGGATGGCTGGAGGAGGCCGACTTTAAAGCTCTGCTGGAGCCTGAAGATCAGAATCTCTGGCTCTTTGTGTGACACCTGAGGAGACGAGGACAGTTTATTTAGAGACTTCACGTTATAAAACAAGCCTGAACCTCCAAGGCTATGATCCAGGAAGACTGATCTTCAGAATCTACAGTAGTAGTTACCTTGAAGAGGTGGATGATCAGGGAGCCTCTGTCGCTCAGGTTATCAACAATCTGGAAGTTATTGATGTAACGGTCCACTGAGTTCAACAACTGGACACACACACACACACACACACACACACACACACACACACACACACACACACACACACACACAATTAGCAGTTCTTCATCATGATGTAGTAAAGTTTTATATACTTCTCTCTGGTCGACATTAGTTTAATTAATCAAGCACCTTTTTACTCAAACAGTATTAAAGACTGTTAGCATTCTTTACTGAGGCAGGAAGATACAGGAAGAGGCAGGAATTCATGTCTTAGAATTCATAATATTATCCTTATTAGTTTGTTGAACAACTTTACACTAGATGTGATGTATTACCTCATATGAGTCTTTCACTGAATCTCCTATGAAATCACATAGGAAAATGGCTCTTATAATAAAGTTTAAACGAGAAAAAATGAAAAATATCAAACCTCAATTATATTATTAGATCATTATGGTTTGATGATGACATCTTCAGAATTATTTCCAATTTTTCTGTTTTTAATATATGTCATTAACAATTTTTTATTTCCTAATGTCAATATCGGCCCGAAAATCCAGATCCGTCCGGCACTAATTTCATAAAGTAAAATTATCAGATTATATAACATTTACAACAGTTGTTTTTTCCCCAAAATATAAAATGAACGACATCGACAGTAAGTCTATGAAACCATGAAAGTCTAGTGACATGAACTCAGATACATTTCTAGATGTTTAATGAGTTACCATCTCCAGGTCTGAGTTTTCGGGGGTGAAGCCGGTGGGCAGACTGACGTCCAGGACGACCATCCTCACGTCTGCGGGTCCCAGCGCTCTGTGGGAGAGACGGAGGAAACACAACTGACGAGGGACGACCACAAACGCACAACAGTCAACAACTCTACGCCCTCTTATGGAACCGAATGGGAGCAGCATTATAAACGTGAGTCAACCTGCGATTAGAGAATTAAATCAAATGCTTGAACAATTGAGTTCAGTTCATTTAACAAAAATAAGCCTCATAATATGATTCCCAGCAACTTTTTAGTGGTTTGTTCAAAAACAATAAT
>CM028858.1:24652861-24679129 GCA_016801935.1 Platichthys stellatus
TATTTCTGTAATAATAAAATATTAAAATGTTATTGCTGAGCTTGTAGCTTGGGTCTGAAGATTGTGTAATTATTTCCATTACACTGTATAACAAAAAAAATTCAAAAAATAGAATAGAAATATTCCCCTGATGCAATCAAGCAGGAAATAAATGTTTATTCTTTTCAGTTGAAGCAGAAAGGAACTTACTCAAGGCCGAGGAAGACCCTTTCAAATGGTATCCTTCTGAGGATCAAGAAATAAGGATTTAAAACACTAAAGGTTGAGATTGTGGATATAATCTCTTTGTGCAAACACACACACACACACACACACACACGCACACAAACACACACTCACGTACCTGTGATCCCAGTGACGTCTGTAAAAAAAGCACAGCTTCATTAATGACCATTGCTTTAAAGATAAATTATTAAGATATAAACTGTCCTGATCACCGGGAAGAAGTCAAACTCGTCACCTTCTCCCATGGTCATTCTGTCCGTTGGATTCACAGAGAAGCAGGAGAAATAAAATGCCCTGAAGCGTCCACGGCCCCATGTTGACTGAGTCTCTGTGGACTGTGGCCACCGGAGAGACGCTCAGCTACTGAAGTAGAGACCCCCTCCCACACACACACACACACACACACACACACACACACACACAAACTGCAGGAGCTGTGAGGACAGGGGGTCAAAGGGTCAGTGGCAAAAAGTTGAATTTCACAGATGAATCAGTGCCGACACACTGGATATTGACTCATGGAGCTTTCTTTCTCTCTTATGTGAGTTTAAGCCAAAGCACCCACTGTCAAAAACTAAAAATAACATTTGATTAAATTTCACATTTTGAAAAGAACAGCCTCATGTGTAGATATGTGTGATTATTTCTAATATATCTTAATTCATATTTTTATTCTTATTACCTTTTCCACTTGCGCTGCTACATCCTGGCCATGTTGATTCAATTGGGATTCTCCTCCACAGGGATCAATACATAATAGAAATACATAACTGTATTTTCATCCTCTATCATATGATGTGTGTGAAAGTCCCCACACTTTAAAACTCTCAGTTCTGAAATCTTTTGGGAATGTCTGATGTGTAACCCCCTCCTTCTGTTGATCAGTCACCTCAGCATCCTCTTTTGAAACTCTTTGAAAAAAGGAGTTTTCTAAAATGGCTTTTAACTTTTGTTCACGGGAATACCCAGGAGATGAATGGACATTTGTTTGTGGTGCTGAAAATACATCTGAGATGTGATATTGTACTAGAATCATTACTCGAACATGACTTTTTGATTTGACGTTCTTACTGAATGATTTCTGAAAGTCAAAATCTGCTTTTCACCACTGGAGGTTGGAGTAAACAGCTGAAGTGAAGAATACACGGTACATAAAAAGGAAAACAAGGATTTCAAAGTATCTTACGTCCAATTAACGTTTATATCACATGACACTTTGAAAACCCTTTTATGCTTAAAAATACATTTTGTAAAAGATGTCCCTACTGTATGACCAGAGTTGAACCAAGTGACATTATAAATGATATCAAAATAACACAGTGTTCTCCATTGTCCTGTTGAACACTTCCCTGAGGAGCAGCCTCATTGTCCGGGGTCTGAATCTGAATCGCTGTAGTCGGCCACCAGGGATGTGATTGGTCCTCGGCTTCTGTCCTTCACTTTCTCAGAGTCCTCTGCGTTCATCAGTCCTCCGTCCACTTCCTCTGTGGTTTGTATGTGACTTATTAAATGAGATATAGATATATTATGGTTTATGAAAGTTTATTAGATAGTTTGTAAGCTTCTCGGGGAGTTTGACTAAAACATGAATAAAGAAAAACTCCACATCCATCACATCCATGTGCAGGATCTTGGTGGATATGGAACGGTAATCAGACAGATTCCTCAGTTCCTCTTTTAAAACTCTATGAAAAATTTATTTTCTCTAAAATGACTTTTGTTTACTGGAATACCAATGAAATGACTGGTCATGTGTTCGTGGTGCTGAAGATAGAGAATCCCCAAAAAATATCAGAGATTTTGACAAAAAATACGATTAATGTAGTGAAATCATTATTCAAACATGACTGGCGGTAATCCAGAAAAAACGATTTTCTGAAAGACAAAAACAAGGTTTCACAGATTTGATAAAATAGATATTTTAAGCTGGTTTTAAGAAACATGGCTCAGATAGAACTGGGGTCCGTTAAAGCTTTCCAGATTCATCCATTAAGATTATCGTGATATATGAGTATTCTGTTCTGACATAGTGAAAATATAGGAAACTAGTACATCTCTAATATCTTTCTATGACGTTTCTCTGGTGTCATTCTGTCATACAAGTGGAAGTGTAAACTAATAGTCAAATTATTCCAAGGGACATACTTGAGGGGAAACCTGGAGTATATTTCTTATCATGTTTTAATTGAGAATCTCTGCAATAAAACACATTTTGAAGAAACTTAAATGTCACATGACACTTGAACATTTTGAAAACCGTTTTATGCTTAAAAATACATTTTGATTCCAGATGTTTCGTTAAGAATGTGTGTCCGTACTGTAAAACCAGACTGACCAGTGAAAGGGAAAATATAAATTATATCAAAATAACACGATGTTTTATTGTCCTGTTGAACACTTCCGTGAGGAGCAGCCTCATTGTCCAGGGTCTGAATCTGAATCGCTGTAGTCGGCCACCAGGGATGTGTTTGGTCCTCGGCTTCTGTCCTTCTCCTTCTCAGAGTCCTCTGCGTTCATCAGTCCTCCGTCCACTTCCTCTGTGGGTCTAACATCTGCATCTGGGTGCTCACATTTAGTCTGAGCGACCTCACCGACACATGCGTTGACATCAGGCTCTGACTTCCTGCAGCTGACGGTGGCACAGGGTTCGGTTTTGATGCTAAATCCTCCCGAGTGTTTTCGGATCAGCTGTCCGGGGGGGGAGCTGAAGGCTTTGGCCACCTTTGCCTCTCTCCCCTGCAGGACCAGCTTCTGGATCAGACTGCCTGAAGCCGTCCCTGGTGTGGCGGTGCTGGAGTTGAACCACGAACGGGAGCAGATCTCTTTCCGCTTTATGTGCTTCTTGTCCTCATAGGCTGATGGGGGACAGAAAAGAGTTCCATTAAGTATGATTCAAGGTTGCTCAGTGAAATTGCATGTGGTAAACTAGGCCATGGGACAACGAGGACTTTGATCAGTTTCTTTGACCCGATGGAGGATGTCTTTCAGTTTACATGAAGTAAATCTACCGTGTGTTGTTATGTTTTCATCCCATTCTGTTTGTTTGTTTGATAGTCGGCAGGATTAACGCAAAAATTACAGAGGACTTATATCTGACATTTGGTGAGAGTTGAATTTAGGGATTCATGGGGTGTGGACGTTTTCCCACCGGGCATTAAGAGAATAAGTCACAAGAAGCTTGTTCGACCAAAGTGTGTGTTGCTCACAGTCGGGCGCCTGGTAGGTGAGTAGAGCTGCCAGCTTCTTGTCCTCCTCCTTCTCTGGCAGCAGTGGGATGGACAGGTTTGTCCTCATCCTCACAGCATTGTCCTTCTCCTCCTGCTCGGCCAGAACTTTCTTCTGAGTCTGCAACAACATTTAGAGCTGAGACATGAGTCACGTGACACAAAACAATCTCAGTGGTGGAACATCGATATTTCAAATCCTGCTTGGACTCATTTTATGGTTGTTTATGTTACTATTAGATTTCTGGGGGTTCTTTGTTGTGTGACAAGAATGAAAGGGACATTTAATTAGTTGAACTCTTTGCATGAACTTCTCCATATGTTCACAGGATTAACATTAGAAGTATCTTACTCTGAACTTGGTGCGGAGGGTGCTGTTGAGCTGGAAGTCGTCCTTCCAGCCAGACTGGTGGTCCTGGATCTCAGACAGGGAGGGCAGAGCCTTTTTCAGCTTCTCTTTGTCTTTTCCACCGTGATCCAGCTTGAACATAGCATCTGTCTCCAGCTTCTCCTTCTCTGCTCGCTCTGCACAGTGAAACACGAGAGAGAAAAGGATGAGGTGCAGAAAACGAGCAGAGGAAAGAGGAGCAGGAAGTCTGTGTCCTTTTGAAAAACAGTGTCATCCCTCAAAAGAAAATTCTTAAAATCTGCAGCCCAACAATCGTAAGTATAGAAATAAACCTACAGACATAGATTTAGAATGGCTAGAATGGTTCAAGAAACAGTTATATGAGTTTTTAATTGATACATAACATGAATCCCTGACCTGTGGTGAGGATCTGCTCATTTTCTGCCATGTCCCAGCGCTCCTCCTTCCGGTTTGCTCCGGCCACTATCAGGTAGTCGCAGGTCGCCGGGTCGGTCTGCATCTCAATGTAGTTGACACACAGGTGGCACTTCATCCTGAACCTGGATTTGAAAACAACAAAAGTTGTTCAGTCCCTTTGTCAGAGAGGTTTATTATGATTTTCTGACGTTTAACGAGGTTTTGTCAACTGAAGCATAACTGGAGCATAACACATGATTCAGCAGCCGACCCAGTCTGGCTGTGGTTACCTGTAGATTGGCGTGGTGTAGTAGTTCCCCACTTTCTTCTTCTCTGCATTGTAACGGACGCCTGTACCAACACAACATCAGGGTTATGGATATGAAGACAGTTGGTGATACTAAGCCGCACAAAATGTTTGTCTCCACACTCACCCATGCCAATGTGATTTTTGCAGCCATCACACCAGATGTTGTAGGGCATCTCAAACCTAAAAGAACACAGTTGTGTTTGGTATAGACGACAACGCTGATAAAGATGTAAAGTGACTTTACTTCCTGTCTTTATCTTTCACAGTCTGACATTATGTGCTTAATAATAAATAAAACTAATGATGGAGATTAATTGAAGTTTCACGTCATTATGTATAGAAGAAATAGAAGAAATAAACACACATAAGTCAATTCTACAGTCAATTCTAAATTCGCTTTGATCATCACAATAGATATTTATGGTTCTAAACAATCACCTGAAGGTTCAATTGCACAGTAGATTTTGTACCAGTAAATTATTTTAAATAAGTCCTCTGAAGATGCTAAACACTAACAAACCTGATAACAAATATCTGATAACACGTATATATGTTGTATATGTACCTCTTTGTGTGCATATAACACCATTTCTTTATATATGTGTGAACTAACCTGATGATGAGAATGCCCTGGGACAGCTTCCTTGCCCTCTCCCTGAGAGCATGGGTGTTATGGTAGCCGTTGAGTGATCCATGCTAAAGTCAAAGAATGGTGGACAATCAGTATCGACACACAAAGTTAAATTAACGACACAGACACACACTGTGTAACTGAATCAGAATTAGAATCAGAATCAGAAAGTGTTTATTGCCAAGTAGGTTTACACCTAGAAGGAATTTGCTCTGGTTATTGGTGCAAACAAGAAACATTAAAAAAAACACAAAAACACAAAAACCAAATAAATACAACACACATAAGAAAAGCAATAAAAAGAAACAATATATATTTACTCATGATTTACTTTTTCTAATATTTATACAAAGTAACATTCATTTAGACATAAACATATCTAAATAAAATATATATAATAGATAAAAGATATAAAAAGTGAAGTAAAAAGTGAAATGCAAGATGCAAGACAGTGAACAGTTCAGATTGCAATATGCAATGTAATGCAGTATGATGTATGTAGTATGATCATACACACCTTGGCCGGGTTAAAATCTGGAGGGTAGTATTTGTTTGTTCCTTTTCTCTCACCCTTTAAAAGGACAAGAAAGAAAAACAGCATTATTTGTTAGTTACGAGTAGAAGTTGAGTATTTAATCATTAATACTTATGAATCATTAAATCTTGACAGAAGCACGTGGAGATCGTGGCTCACCATGGTGATGCCTGTGTGTCCGCACCAGAGCAGATGGATTCACGTTTCTGTCGGCAGATAAAAAGAAGTCGAGTCACTGACCAGTGAACACATACTGAAACATTTCAAGAGTCAAACATTATTGTATGATCTCCAGGAGTAGATCAGGTTTCACTGCAGTCGCTCCAGCCAAGAATTTGTCAATGTTCAGTTATAGATCTTTAAATCTGTATTTATATTTGGCTCCAATACCCGGTCTTGGTTACTTGTGTCTTTTAAATCGGCTTATACTTCAAATATTGTACTGTCAATATCTATCTACCTGTCTGTCTGTTTATCTGTCTATCTGACTCTACCTATCTGTCTGTCTATCTATTTATCCACCTGTCAATCTGTCTATTTATCTGACTCTCTACCTGTCCTGTCTGTATATCTATCTATCTGTCTATTTATCCACCTGTCTGTCTGTCTATTTATCTGACTCTCTACCTGTCCTGTCTGTATATCTATCTATCTGTCTATTTATCCACCTGTCTGTCTGTGTATTTATCTGACTCTCTACCCGTCTGTCTTTCTATCTATTTATCTATCTGTCTATTTATCCACCTGTCTGTCTGTGTATTTATCTGACTCTCTACCTGTCTGTGTGTTTATTTATCTATCTCTGTCTTTCAATCCCCTCACAACAACCACATTAGTTTTCTGAAGCTAACGAACACGTAGTTGAATTCTCTAACGTCTAACTAGTGAGTAAAGTGTTCATTGATCTTAAGCGCTGACTCAGTTTCACGTTTTCCTTTACAAATTCAAATTGTCAGATTTCTTTTCGCAGTTTGTCGTGAGTTGCATCGGAGCTAGCATAGCGAGCTAGCATTAGCAGGAGCTAGCTTGCGCTCTAACGTTAGCCTCGTGCTCGTGCGTGTAAACGCGACACGACACGATACGATCTGTTAATTCAACGCAAACACGCGACTGTCAATTTTAATTTTTTTAGTAAAAAAAATTAACAAAGCAAAATTCTTACAATTTCTCCTGAAGCTGCATAAACTGCTAACAACCACACGCAACGCCCGATGGGTAATAAGGTGTCATATTTACGTTCCGGAAGTCGGGTGAAGTTGAAGCAGGAAGTGCCAGCGTCAGATGGACGACGTGCGGGGAGCGGAAGCGTCACGCGACAGAAGGAAAAGAAACACATCGATCTGATCTGTTATTGATTATCTGTCATCTGCCGCTGACATGGAATCGAACCCGCAACCGCACAAACGCTTCATCTGCTCGTTCCCCGCCTGCTCCGCCGCCTACAACAAGCAGTGGAAGCTGGACGCGCACATGTGCAAGCACACGGGGGTGAGGCCGTACGCGTGCGAGCGGGACGGCTGCGGGAAGTCCTTCTGCACCCAGCACCACCTGCAGCGGCACCAGCTCAGCCACAGCGGGGACAGGCCCTTCCCCTGCCCGGTGCCCGGCTGCTGCCAGGCCTTCACCACCAACTGCAACCTCACCAGGCACACGAGCCGCGTGCACAGCCAGGAGCAGAGGACGTACCCGTGCAGGTTCGAGGGCTGCGGGCTCGAGTTCAGGAAGAACAAGCAGCTGAAGTCCCACGAGTGTGAGGAGCACACGCAGCTGCCCCCTTACCAGTGCACGTATGAAGGCTGCCACATGCGATTCACCTTCCCCAGCAAGCTGAAGCGCCACGAGAAGGTGCACAGGGGTTACGCCTGCGAGGAGGAGGGCTGCAGCTTCCGGGCCAAGACCTGGACCGAGCACCTGAAGCACCGGAAGGAGCAGCACCGGCCCGTCCTGAGGTGTGAGCTGTGCAGCAAGGTGTTCAGGGACTCGTGGTTCCTGCAGCAGCACCAGCGGGTCCACTCCGACGTGCGGCTCGTCTTCAAGTGCCCCAGGGACGGCTGTGGCAGGTCCTTCACCAAGATCTTCAACCTGCAGAGCCACATCAACTCCTTCCACGAGCAGCTGCAGCCCTTCGCCTGCCCCCACCCGGGCTGCGGGAAGACCTTCGTCATGAAGCAGAGTCTCCAGCGCCACAGCGTCGCACACGACCCGGAGAGGAGGAAGCTGAAGAAGCCGAGGAAATCCAAACCCAGGAGATCTCTCGCTTCCAAGCTGAGTGGTCACGCAGAAGCGAAGAAGCTTCAGGAGCCTGAGTCGGGCTCCAGAGGGTCAGATGAGAAGAGCTGTGATCCGCCCGGCCCTGTGGAGCTGGTGTCCCTCCTGCAGGATGCGTCCCTGCTGTACAGCTCGGCTGGGGTGGACACCCATGGACTCACCAGCGCCCTCACTTCTCCTTTATCAGTGTAGACCTTGGAGTTCACAGCAGAATGTGAACAGAACATTTGTAATGTAATTTTTTACTCGTTGTATTAGGCTTGATTGTCTGCATCTCTGTGTGTGTTTGTGTACTTCTGTGAATGTTCTTTCTAAAAAAATTAATTGCGTATAAACTTGAGGTCTCCCACCTCTGTGTGGTGGCAACTGTGTTGTTTCTCGCTCTATGAACGTTAATTCATAACACCAACATATCCGTCATTTGTATTTTAGAATATATTTTGTATACAATTTGTTGTGCTATCAACACAAAAATCCAACTTCCCAGAACAACAGTGTTTAAATAAATCCTGTGAATGGAACGAGTTTCCCTGTTTTTTTATGGTCTTTATAGATCGGTCATCCAAAATGTAATATCCTGTACAAACTGTGCATTCCCTCCGAAGCTTCCTCCAGAGTTATGAAGTTGTTGGTTTCAATTTCTGTGTGTTGACGTGAAGCTGGAATTTGGCTTGATCTGGTTTGACAGGCAGATTATTTCAAACATCTACGTTAATCATAAAAATCTCTCAACTCTTTCTGTGGGAGAAACTCACGTGGCTTTGGATTTTTGGCTCCTGACTGATAAAGTTTTAATTATCTATTACATAGATTGAAACTTTATTAATCACATGTTATCTTTTTGGGTAATGGGGCCATTTAATAGGACAAAGAAAATAATAATTTAAAACTACATTTGTAATGTTACGAGAAAAGTCATATCAACAATAGTCTTAATTTTAGGCTGTGTCAAGTTAGAGGGGTCGATATCAGAAGACCATTCTGTCTGCTGTGTTTTAAATCAGAAATGTGATGCATGTAAGGCAGGGGTGTCCAAACTACGGCCCGTGGGCCATCTGCGGCCCGCCATCGATTTTAAATTGCCCGCCTCAAAAAAATTAAGATTGAAAAAAATATATATGTAATTTTTTTTAGGAAACCAACAATTAAGTACTACTTAAATGGAACTTAATTATAGCACTTTGTAGTTTTGCTACTAGTTCTGAAATGTAATATGATGGACTGTGGCCCACTGTATTGCAGCTGAGTGGCCCAGACCTTTTTTTTTACTATATATGGCTCTCGGGATAAAAAGTTTGGTCACCCCTGATGTAAGGTAAACTTATCAGTAGTATCGGGACAAGATTGTGTAAGAAACTGAGTGTATTCTAAAGAAAGAACCACACAGACGTTGTTGGTTGCTGGCTGGAGATGAAGCGCTGTGAAAGTTGTGCGTCATGATTATAGTGATCATTATCACGTTTATCAGTGTTATAGCGGTATTGTTAAAATGTGCTGAACATGTTCAAAAAGCACTGATACACAGATGGAAGTCATTTTTCAAATCTATTTGTATCAGTCTACATTATATGGCACCCTGCAAAACCAAGAAGGAAGGAAACTTTCTGTAATTCAGGTTTAACAGAACACAACCTTAAATAATTAAAAAAGTATGTGCATGTAAGAACAATGAAACCACACCTGCACAATTCATCTCACAGCATGTTACAGTTTGATTAATGCACAATCCTTCAGAATCACGTGTCCTAAGTATGTTGAGTTTCCACGTCATGCCCGGTGTCCACATACTTTTGGCCATGTGCTTGATGTGTTTCTCAGTCTTATGTCATCATGGTCCAGGAGTCTCCTGGCTGATGTCACAGCTCTCCAGCCAGACCAGGGGTGTGTAGCTGCCAGTGGAACCAGCGGCGTTCACAGGTCGGGATGGAAACCTGCAGATTCCTCAGCCGTGATCCCACTCGGCGGAGCATCTCGGCTCTGAGCTGCAGATTTACAGTTTCAACAGGAGCGGACACAGACCCTGTGTGCGAGCTCCAGATTCCAACTCCAAATCCTCTGTGAATATTTCCAGTTACTGGAGGGCTGCTGCTTCCCTGCATTCCCGGCCCTCTCGCTCGGCTCAGACGATCCCTACATGGACCGGCTGTCTGACCAGCTCACCCAGGAATGTGCAGCAGAACTCGTCCAATTAGTTTCAGCAGTCCTGACGTGACTCGGACCCGTCCTGTCGTCACTTGCCTCCTACGCGGCCACAGGTCGTTTCTGGGAACAAGCTCAGATTTGGTGACGCTGCTTCAAATCCTGTCTCTAACGCTTTTTCACCCATTTAGTTTGATTAGTTCCTCATTTATAAGTCTTCATTTGAACTTTACATCTCACAGTCTCATACCTTAACCGCTCCATAACTTGTCTGCTCTATTTTTACCTCTGCTTATCAGTTGTGGCTTTAACTCAGGCTACATTTATAGCTCAGTCTGGAGTCATACCTGAGCGTTAGCCTGTCTGTCTGCAGCCTGCTATTCATTTAACACATCTTATCAGTGAGCGCTTCAACAGAAAGAAAAACATCCCGACAGGTATAATAAGGAATATAAGACCTCATAAAACCGTATGAAGATAATAAGGTTTATTTAAGTGGTCGTTATGTGACGAGGAGCAGAAAGTGAAATCACGTGTTTTAATGCAGATAAAGAATTTGTTGTAGAAGCCTCAACCCAATCGTCTTTCACTTCAACTGCCACGCTCAGGTTATGATGGGCCTCAGGGATTTATCTAGTTTCCCTGATAACAGCAGGTCGACACAGAGGAAGCGCTGCATCATAAACGACATAAGTTTCTGATGCATATGTCTGCTAGGTGAAATAAATGTGCTGAACGTGCAGGAATGCAGAGGAGACAGAGTGATGGAAGAGGGATTCCACCCTGAAAGGTCCACGATGTCTTGAATAAGGAAAGTAGACTAGACACCAGATGATGTTCACGTTGGGAGCGTTGGCACGGGAGTTCCAGGAGCTGAGCTGCTGCGGCGGCAAAGGAAACTTGGCCTTAAACGCATCAGAGTGTTGATGCATCATATTGTGCATGAGTTGTTTACATCACAATCAGGCAATGGCGCCTTTGTGTATCGGAAGGATTTCTTAATGACGTCTTGTTTCTAGTCCTGTGGGATGCAGAGATACCAGGAGAAATCATTTTCTGACTTCTTCACCTATATGAAAATCATTGTCGAGTCAATGCTACCTTTTAGATTGTCTTTCTATTACTTGTTTAGTTTTTTTCGGCCATATTTTTGTTGACCATTGATCGATCGGCTCCAAATCATCTGGAGATAAACGCTCCTGCTGCAGTGTCCACCAGTAGAGTGCTGGGCACCGTGAAGACCCTCTCCATCCTGTCTGCCTGCTTCTTGCAGGTCCTGGAGTTTGGGGGCGTGGCCGAGTGTCATCAGTCAGGTGACATCACCTGCACCTATTGGACACTACTAGCTGTCAGTCACACTGTGGTATCCACGCCCCAATGCATACAGTGCTTTATGGTCTATTTGACTTTGAATGGGTCATCCTTTACTACATAAACATCAGCTGTATTGAAGAAGACTTGAAACCAGAGATTGAGACACAAAGGAAAACGTTAAAAAACAAGTAGAGTCGCCCTCTGCTTCATTAAAGACTCTATCAGAGCTCAGTTCTGGTTCTTTGGACACTTCCTCACTCCTGCACCCACACGTCTGATATCTCTGACTTCACACAACCTTATTAGTTTAAATGGTTTTCCTGTTTAATGTGTTTCTGGTTGTGTGCGTCTAACCTCTCTTATCATGAACGTTCGGCCCAAATTGTTGCTTTGCACAATATGTTGCATGATGATGAAAAATTATATGGTTCTTTACAACTAAATGCAAGAAGAGTCACAGTTAATGTCTCACATAGAGATTATATTATTTGTTGAGTATTGTGGGAGGTTTAAAAGGTCTTTAGAAAAATGGATGATTTGAGAACATGTAGGGAATCGAAGCTCCAGAGTGGTGGAAGAAATGTAACATGTGATGTTGTGCCTGTTTCAAACGAGGGGCTGTTTGAACTGTGTGAAATGTTGTCATCATTCTGCATCTTTTCCTCTTTTTCCACCCCGTCTTTTACAGAAAATGATGCCACGTTCTTTCCATTCCTGTCGTCTGACGTCGGGGAATTCCAGACTGGCTCTGCAGGCCCTCATCCAACAGGATCGCTCTATCTCCGCCGTGTTTCTCCCACCACCTCTTCTGCTGTCCCGCCGTCTTTCCACCTCTCACTCGGCCCTCAGCCTCCCATCTCTCGAGAGGTGGAAGGAATGTGTCGGGCCCTTTGCCCTTTCCATGCAAATTACTGGGAAATGGAAGCTTTCCGTGAGCGGGGTTTCAACTGCGTGAGCAGAGATTGTAAATAACAAACGTGAATTTACAAAATGTTCCAGAAAAGAGGGGGGTCGCATTTACACAGTGGCAGCTACTGTATAAGCAACCCAGTAAAATCAAAGCTTGAGTTTAGTTTCATTTATTTCCATTTTCTGTTTTTAACATTTCTGCCTATAGTGACTTCAGTCGCTGGATCCCCTCTCATGCAGCTCAGGGGATTTAATACTGAACAACACCATCATTGTGTGTTAAACATGAACCATCATTTTAAAAAATACATCTCTATTGCAGACTGACTTCTTCTGAGGAGAGAGGATGAAGATGAACATTTACATGGTAATAAAAACATGAATTTGAGTTTAAGGTCAAATTCACTAAAGTTAGAATCAGACTGATTGAGAGGCCTGGACTTAACCAGAGGAAGAACTCGTTTAAAGACACACGGCCGTTTCTCTTTGGAATTAGTAATTTAGTGCAGAAACTTAATCCTCAAGAGAATTCCTGGCAGTAAATTATCTGCGTGGATATCAGTTCAAGATCTGGAGATGATTCCTTTCTAATTCATATCAACAGAGCTATAATACATGAGGAATGGGTCTTTTTAACTGTAATAAATAAACCTTGATTCTCGCTGGACACACTCCTCTTGTCTGTAAGTGGAACCAGGAGCTGGGTCTTTACAAAATTAATGTTCTGTGTTATGAAAACAGTTTTAACTCACAACATTTTATGTATTTTTATAATTATACAAACAGCTTGAATCACTTATCTTTTTAGTGATGCATCAGTTCCTTTGCCTACTCGTCGTTCCAACTGCTTCTGCTTCTCTTCACCTTTGAAATTGTTTCTTTGACTCATGTTAGTGGTGATGTTTTTGCAGGATAAAAAAAAAACCTACTGAACGGTTTCCATGAAACTTGGTGGAATGATACTTCAGCATTTAGATGGGGACGACTGGGATCGAATGGCCGACCAGTTCAGGTTGGAGGACACCGATCACAGGAGCCCCCGAAGTGTCCTCGGCCAAGACACTGAAGCCCAGATTGCTTCGTCTGTGGGATTAAAGTGTGATAGAGAAAGTGATGCACTGTATGAATGTGTGTGTGTGTGTAGGTGAATGACAAAAACCAGCTCGAGCTGTGAAGAGCTTTGAGTTTCATCAAGATCAGAAAAACTCTTTATAAAAACACACAATTTCACTTTGACAGCTCAGATGTTAACTGGTTTGGACCTGGCAGCTGGTTGGAGGTTAGATGTTCCACTGTGTCTGTGTGGGGTTTCTCTGGCTCCTCCTTTACTCCATTAAGTTGATTGGCGACTCTTAATAGAGTGTGGATTGTAGTTTGTTGGCTCTGTGTTCTCCGCCTCTCGCCCATTGTCAGCTGGGATCGAACAGAAAAGCACAGGTGCCATAAATAACATCAACAGTGGCTCCTTTCATTTCACTCCAGAACAAAATGTCAAGATTTTCCCTAAAACAGGCGCGGGAATAAAGTTCACATGCTTGGCTACTCACAAATGAATTTGTGTTCATTTCAGCATCACTTGCTCAATAAGGTGCACTGAGGTGCCTGACCTGCGCCTGCAACTCGGTCCAACTATGCACTCTTCTTCTTCTTGCAAAATCCAAATTCCACCGGCTGACTATCTGCTCGGGCCCTATAACCGTTACATAATGCATATTCTACATATTCTACATGTCAGCCTCACATTGCTGATGAAATCCCTCAATTTATGGACCAGCTCAAGACGAGTCACCCGTTGTGGAATGTCTGCTGAACGAGGCCCATGTTGTGTGATAGCCTCCCTTTCTTATCTGGCATTTGACCCTAAAAAGGATTTTGGTTGTTTGCTTTGCTTCTCCTCGGCTGTGATGTTTAGAACAAGAAAAGGGACAAACACAGAAAACAACAGGGGCCTGTTATTTGAAGACACTCCTCATGGACCCTTCTTTCTTTTACATTGATAAAGTTCCACCTCTGAACGTTCGTCTTGTCTCGCTTCCTATCTGCAGGTTCATTCATCACACATGCTTCTCGGCATCATCAATGTGACATCATTGTCCGCTCCTTAGCAGCTCTTAAGAAACCTCAGGGAATCCATAGTGCCACTGGCCAACAGCCTCTGGAAAAACATCTGGGAGAAACTGAACAATAAACCAGTGATTTACACCAATTAGATAATCCCAACAGGACAAATTCTGGGTCAAGCGCCCGCCTGCCCTCCTACGCTCCCTGTCAGGCTCAGGTGAGGGGGATAGTCTCTTGGCAAGTAACGGGTTAGCGTCTGTCTCATCCCTTCACCCCCCTTTATCTCAGAGGGCTATATATTGGAGGTCGTGACTCGTCTGCATCTTAAGCATCACTCGCACACCCGCAGACACACAAACCCAACACGTGTGCCTGGTTCACTGAAGAGGAGCGATGAGGTCCCTGCTGAAGCTGCTTGTGGTTCTGGTTTGCGTCCAGAGGGGAGAGGGCGGCTGGATGAGGTCACTGATCGGTAAGTGCTGGCCGTGGGTCGAGATGACCTATGACCTTTTGGCTCAAATCGACACCAGTGTCCTAAATATTATGTCTAGACTCGGATATTTATCACATTTTAACTTCAATTGTCTGCTCCTCAAAAGCTTTTTATTTTTTGTGAAAGTCTAAATAACTGGTATTTAAATTTGTGTTGATTTTCTATTTCTGTCTTTTCTAGATCAGGCGCAGGAAACACCGTCTCCCCACACGTCTCCTGATGCAGACAGAGGAAGTGGATATCCGGCTGAAGAAGACAGACAAGTAGAAGCTTCAGGAGTCCAGCCGTCGCCCAGTCCCATCATCCCCATGCCAGTCCGCTCCCGCCGCTCGACCCTTGACCCCCAGTGCGGCCTGCGCTCCATCCTGCTGCAGGTCCGGGACCTCGGGCTCGGCTACGACTCGGATGAGACCGTCCTCTTCAAGTACTGCAGTGGGACGTGTCCCCGGGTTCGCTCCAACCACGACCTCACCCTCACTAGCCTGCTGCTCAGTGGGGTGCTGCCCCACCCGGCCCCCGGGGAGCAGTGGCACAACACGCCCTGCTGCAGGCCCACCCACCACGAGGACATGGCCTTCCTGGACAACTCGCACCGCTGGCACAAGGTGGAGAAGCTGTCGGCCGCCGGCTGCAGTTGTGTGGGGTAGAGGGCTGAGAGTGTTGAAGGGTGGAGGGGAGGAAGGGAGGTGTGTATGATAGGTTGTGATGACAAAGCGATTCCGAGGGGAAAAGTTTGCTGCCAGGTTTTTTTTGTAATGTCTGTAAATTAAGAGAGTTTAATTTCAGGATGGAAGCTGAAACCTTTTCTTATGAAATGAGCACAAATTAAGCTATTGTCACGTTTAGGTGAAAGATCCAGTTTTTCTGTTGAAAAGTGGCCTTGAGGGACTCACTACGATAATAATTACTTTAATTTATTTTATTTTGATAACATTCGAACTATAAAAAAGAATTGGGCAGCTTTTCTTAGTTTAAAAACATTCTGCATTCGAGAAAAAGTTTGTTTCTTTATCTGTCGCCAGCAAAAAATACATAATGAAATTGACGTGTATTCTTCAAATGTAAATACTTTACTATTGTTCGTGTCAGCTGATTTGGACCTACTCTGAATCTTCACCTCCTGACAAACAAACATGAAGCTGACATTTATTTATTTAAATTCTTCAGTGGAGCAGATCAAATGAACGAAGCTGCGTAGATGCAACATCTGGTTTGACAAACGCAGCCGAGTGAAGTTCTTCACAGTTCAGACGGTTTCATCAACCAGACGCAGTTTAGAAAATGTATTTATGTAAGATAAGTTATTTATTTATTTGACGTCGTCCTCTCGTCATGCTGATTAATTTATTTTGTGATGTGCTCGTCTCTACATTCATTGTGTGTAAAGTTCCTAATAAACATCAACTTGCACAGAAAGGATCAGTGTTTGTGGTCTGTTCATTTAAAGTGAAAAGAAATATTACACGATGTGGAAAATGTTTACAATCAAGTTTTTTTTTTATTAGAAATATAGAAAGATACAAAAATCTAAGTCCTGGATTATTTCTCAAAGACAAACGAATCCCTCTTGAACTTAATATAGATTCACATCCAGAAGAACAACAACCAAAACAGAAAGTCCATAGACTACGTGTCCATCACGTCCTCCTCCGTCTCCTTTGGCTCCGCCCCCCACACCTGGACACGCCCCTCCATGGCGGTGAGGAGGCACGTCTCTGTGGGGTGGAAGGACAGCGACTGGACCACAGCTGGTCCCACCGACAGCTTCAAGGTCAGAGAGCCCTGGAGGTCAGAGAGTCAGAAAAAACATGAGAGGTACTTTCTGGAACTGTGTCAAGTATTCAGTCTGACTGGATTTGATTCAACTGGACGTGGAGTCACACAGACGGGCCACAGGCTGCTGCTCTGCTGGACGAGGCTCTGTTCAGCATCAGATCTCTAGCTTTCCCCTGTCGTCAGTAAATTCTGTTCACTGTTCTGTGAATGACTCTTATGATAGTACAGGAAGGTGGATGCTGACCTCGACCAGGTCCCAGCAGTAGACGTGTCCGTCCTCAGAGCAGCTCAGGACATGTGTGTCTTTACTGGAGAGACAGCAGTCCAGCTTGTAGCCCTTCATCTTATGTCCTGTAAACCTGAGAGGAACAAACCAAACAAGGCCTCGACATTTAAATGTGACAGTAAACTTCCCAGGAACATTTTCTAATCTTTGATTTGTTTTATTGCAGCTGTGCTTAGATTGATGTTGAGTCACCTCCGCAGTGTTTTAGACGTTTTGAAGACTTTCTATCAAAGGGTTTTGTGAATTCGATGAATGTGCTCTAATACTGTATTCCATGTTTTATCATTTGAAACGAGACTGAACATCACTCACTCTCCCAACATTTCCCCGGTGCTCTTATCCAGCAGTCGGAGCGTTGAATCCAAACTGGAGCTCAGCGTGCACTGAGCGTCTTGACTGAAACAAACACACGTGATGGGACCTGGAACACACACACGTTTAAGATCATGTTTATAACCATGTTTTTTGCTTGGTGACATAACGTGACTTCCCGGTGTTATAGACTTAATAACGCTTCTATTACTCTGATTCTACTATTCTTGCTACTTTTTCCAGTGAAAGTAATTTTCTTGAAAACATGTTGACTGACTGTTGATGAAGTCCACGTGCAGCTGACCGACCCTCAGGTCGTAGCGCCTCAGTCTGCCGTCCACAGATCTGAACAGAAGATGATTTCAGAATAATGAGCATGTGAGTTATGTGACTAACTACAATGGAGGGTGATGAAACTGGGGAAACATGTTTATTCGCCAGTTAAGAATTGAAGCTGCATCAGCTTGTTTGTTGGTTTGTGATTGATTCAAAATGCAATAAGCGGATCTCACCCGGTGAGCAGCTCGTGTTGCATCAGCTTCAGGCTGCTGACGCCGTCCGTGGCCTCGTCCAGAACCTGGATGGGCTCATATCTTCTGGACCTGACGTCCCAGCACCTAACTGTCCCATCTATGGACCCTGGATGAAGAAACACACAAAAACACACACACATCATAACAAATACATATTTTTCTGAGGAAATGTAAAAAAAATTTAGAAATAGTTGAGGATCAGTTTTAGTGTTGATGAGCTCTTCATTTGTCGGAGGCTTTTTATTGAAAACTCACCAGAGAAAATTACATTTGCCTCCTCGTTAAACTGGACACAGTTGACTTTCTGTGAAAAGAGAGTGATGTAAAGAAAACTGGACAAATACTTCTACAGAAACAGGAAACACAGAGTTATAGTCCGCTGAACTGACCCCGGCATGACCTCTGAGTTTGCGTGTGACCTGTCCCGTGGCGACGTCCCACAGGATCACAGTCTTGTCTGAGCTGCAGGTGCAAATCAAGCTGTTGTCAAACGAGCTGTGGAAGAAAACAGAACACACACTGATTCAGTTTCTCTTCTTTCTTCACGTTTCACCCTTGACACTCATTCATTCATATTCATATGGCTAAAAAACAACAGTCCTGTGGAGGACGTGGTGAAATCAACTCACCCGTCAGCGTCCAGAACCTCGTACCCGTGGCCGCTGTACGACTTCAGCAGGGTCCCTGTGCTCACACTCCACAGCTTCAGAGACTTGTCACTGCCACAGGACATCAGGTAGTTTCCATCAGCTGAGCAGGGACACAGGACACAAGGGGTAAAGTATTGAGAATGAGACTAAGACGGAGGGTTCACACAAAGACCTGATTACCAACTGGGAAAAGCCGGCGACTGCCTGGAACCCAAAGAGCATTGTGTGTTTCTGAGGACCACAATGACATGTGCACCACTGACTCGTAATCCCTCGGTTTCTTTAAGAGCATTTCTGACAAACACTTCTTCGAGGATTTGCTCAAATTACTTTAGTCTGGCAACAAATGAACATTTGTGAATAATAGCAAAACAGTTTCTATGTCTTTCTGCTGTAACAGGTGTAAAGCCACCATAGATCTCAAACATCACTCTAATCTATCTCTCTGTCTACAATGGAGGCCTTTGCAGGATTAAGAAAGATGTTCGATTCCTGTTCCTCTCGAGAGGAGCTGGGTGGTCCTCACCGTTGAAGCGAACCGCCCTGACAGCTCCCTGCTGACACTCGATGGTCCTGAGAAGATGCTGAGGAAGCTGAGGAGCCTGGGGTCTGGTCTGAGGGAACGCCATGATGACACAACCTGATCCCCTGAAAACAAACACAACATGCACGTGTCAGCCACCACAACGACCTCCATCCCAGTAGAAGCTCTTCTGAAGCCCTGTTAGCTGGGTTAGCATCACTTCTCTCCACGACAGCACTGAATCAGTGTGTTCACTCAACAGGAATCAGCCGGAAGCTGCTGGAGAAACCAGGTGAGTCACTTCCGTTTGAGTGGTTCTGGTACAAATGGGTTGAACAGTAGATTCTAACAGAACTAGCATGTTCACTGGTTAGCAGATGTTCACCCAGTTAGCTGCTAGCTAGTGCTACACACCCAGTTAACTCACCTAAACCAGTTTAATGTAGTGGGAGCGTCATGGACGAGGCCCCCGATGCTACTGCTGATTAATAAACAGTTGATTTATTAATATTGAAATGATTGAAAGGAATCAAACGTCATCTGCTTTCATTCCTCTGACCCATTCATATGTTCGCTAGTTCGCGCGATGCACGCTGGGTTCACGCAGTCCTGTCAGAATAAAAGTTCAAACCTTATTTCCCCCTTTTTTCAGTTTTTTTTTTACATAAATTAAAAGTAAAAAAATACATTAAAATAGATAAAGTGTGTATATTTAAACAAAAAATTAAGAAGCTCCTAAAAGAATACCTCTTAGCAGAGAATCTGCCCTGTAGATCGCTTTTATGTTAAAATCCACCGGATATAGCTGTCCCCACTTCCGCCTTGTCGCTCCGGCCTGTCAGCTGTTCGCAGTCCCCGGTGTTTAAATCCTCAGATTCACCCAAACAGGAGCTTTCCTGTCCTAAATCATGACCTCTAACAACATGTCGGACCCGAAGAGGCTAAATAAGATATTAAGGTTCGTGTTTTATAAAGAAAATTCAGCGTTAATCTGTGGAATTAGCTGCGTTTAGCTAATAAGCTAACAAGCTAACAAGCTGAACGTCTCCACAGATCATGCGTGAGAGGATTAGCCATTACCCGACTCAGATGGAGGATTTAACCTTTAAACCAACCACGTGGCGATAGTTTGTTCATGTTTAGTTGACTGTTTATTGTTGTGATGGTTTATGTTCATATGTTCATGTTATGATTCTGCAGCCAGGGTCAGAAATGTCGTGGGAACCTCTTGCTGAAACCTAGAGGCTGTAGTAGTCCATGTTCTGTACTCGATAAGATGTCTTTACACTCTCAACGAATGTCCTCCTTGAGACATTATGTGTTTGTCTCACATTCGCTCGTGGTGCTGCAGGTACAAGCCCCCCAGCACCGAGTCCAACCCCACCCTGGAGGACCCCACGCCGGACTACATGAACCTGCTCGGCATGATCTTCAGCATGTGTGGGCTGATGCTCAAGGTGACTCACACACGAACAGACCCTCACACTGTGACTCCCACATCTCCCTCCTCCTCTACCTCATATTGTAATCATGTGTGTGTGTTTGTGTGTGTCGACACTAAACTGGTGTCGCTCCCTGAATGGCAAAACCTTGGTCCAGCCCAGTTGTTCCATTTAGAAGATTAAAGGTAAACTCACCTTTCAGATGAACGGATGAAGGTCAGTGTTTGACCTTCAGCAGAAAGGTCACAGGAAAAGAAACAAAGAGAAGACAGCCGCTGGATGGTGTCACCTCCTCCCAGTCCAATACCAGTTCATTGGATTAATTGTCTTTCCCTCAACAAAGAACTATTCTCACTCGTTTGCATCCTGTTGTTCCTCTGAGCGCATTGTGTAGCTGTGTATGTACGTCACCGTGAAGAAAGAAAATCATGATGTATAGCGTATTAATACATAACCAATAAGATTCGAGGCAGTTTATTTAGATTAACAACAATCATTTGTCATCATATTGTATAAATAACAGCATGACGTCATTATGAAATATCATTAATACAGTATAGAAAGCATTAGTGTTAGCATTGGCTGATTTGGGTTTATACATCGCCCCTTTTTATATATCATAAATTATTGATTTATTTATTTCAGGATTTATTAAGCAAAGACTTGAAATGACGTCCAGATGTTTTTTGATGTCAGAAAGACATGAAGTGAACTGAATGTTTTACTACAGGTTTACAGCATGCTAGCAAGTACTGTATGGATGTCAAGTGTTCATGAAGGACTTTCAGGGCTGAACTACTTCAATGATGTGTGCATCCAGATGTGCTTGCCTATGTACGAACACAAAATTCAAGATGAATCATGTAAAATGTATTTCGTGCTCTTGTTGATTCACCTCTGTTTTCATCTCTCTCCCACGTAAAGCTTTGTTTCATGTTTGCTAACACAGATTATCCATGTGTGTTTCAGTTGAAGTGGTGCGCTTGGATCGCCGTCTACTGCTCTTTCATCAGTTTTGCAAACTCCAGAAGCTCCGAGGACACCAAGCAGATGATGAGCAGCTTCATGTGAGTATACAAAACAGGGATTGAAATAAAGATGGACGGCAGGTCTCCTCCACTTCCTTCCACTATCCGGAAAACAAAGCCATGAATACCAGATTCAAACGCTGCTCTCTTGCATCCAATGACGTCATGTGGAGCCAGAGTCTGGAGAGTATTGATCAGGAATTGAAGAGCAGTAGATTGGTCCTGCAGATACACATGCTCGACCAATCCTGAGTCCGTCTCGGTCCTTACATTAGACATCAGGCCTTCCATCTTTACATACAGTCAAAGGTTCATATGCACAGACTATTGAGTGTTTTCCCTGTGCACTATATTCAAACTCATGTACTATTTTCTGAACTTAGATGTCTATGTGTTGTAGCTTCAGCACAGTACACAGCACAGTGTTGTACTGGGAGGTTTGTATCGTCCAGATCAGCAGAAAACATCTGAGATTAGTGAGTGCAGCTCTGTGGATGAAGAGCTGGCTGTCTACTGCCTTGGAGATAATTCAATATTATTCTTTATTGACTTCCACTTGAATCTCTTCTATTTGAAGAATCGGTCAAATCACATCATCGTTCTTTCAAAGTTCTGTTGTCCACCGACACTGGACATTAACAGAAATTACAAAAACCAAATAGAGGAACACGGTTCTTCACTTAGTTCATCAGATATTTTACATATTTATATTTATCTCTGTGTATTGCACATTTGGTTCTCTGTGTTTTATATTTAATTCTTGAATTAGCAGTTTTAATAGTGTAGGTTAGACCTTGCTTGCGTCTGCCATTGAGACTTCAGATGAGCCAGCTCTAATGTCCAAAAGCTTTTAACTGTGTGACCTCCAGAGTTGGTACATTTCCATTTGCTTATGGACGAGTACGACAGCAGGGGCACTTGTCCAGGGCCTCGCAGACAGATTTGCAATGAAGGGAAAAGCCTCCTGCTCCATTGTCTAGATGAGGTTGTATTAAAGACGAGCTCGATGCACTCACAGTTTGGTAACACAAAATGTTTGGCTCAGCAGAGGATGTCAGACGATGAACGCAATGTACCGGCCTCATGTGCGTAGGAGCTGGTTCAAGGCCAGTTCTTAGGACGTTTGTCAACAGCCAAGTTATGATGTAGGTTTCCCTGTGTTATTAAATAAAGGTGAGTGAGTGTGTGTGCACAGGAGTTGAGGGCTGGTGATAGTCTTATAGTGGTTTCACATGGCTCGGGGGTGAATTCTGAAACACTTCAATCCGAATCCAACCTGAGCTCAGCTGCAATGCTTCATGGCTTGTGAGCAAAATCTGTAATTAAATAATGAAGAGAGCAGGAGTGAGTTTTATGCCTCATAAGCAATAATAAGAAACTCCACAAACAAAAGTGCAAACAAGAATTAAAATGAGAGGCAGCTGAACTGTTCGTCTAAAACACGACAAAAACTAAATGCAAACGAAACTGAATTTAACAAATGAAGGTAGATCCCGGGTCTGGAAAATGAAGCCTTTGCGATAAACTAAGCAAGCAAGTTGTTCAGCGACTCTTGGATGTGGATTTTTTACACTTTACATGATGAGCTCTTGTCCCCCGTGCCGTCTGCAGGTTGTCCATCTCAGCAGTCGTCATGTCCTACCTCCAGAACCCACAGCCAATGTCCCCGCCCTGGTAACCGAGGGCCAGGCGCAGAAGAGCCAGTGAGCCGTGGACGCCGGAGTGGGTGACGAGACAGCTGATCGGCCCCCTCAGGGCCATTGGTGGGGGGGGGAGAAGCAGAGACTGAAGGAGAGATAATTTGATAGAACGAGAAGAAGAGACAGAAAACAGATGTCCACGAGAGGTAGACATAAGGACAGTACGTCTAGATGGAGACAGCTAATGGTTTTTGACTGTGATCTCATGTGTGTTTCTCTTTTTAATCTTTTCTAAGTCTTTTGGTTGTTGATGAAAATCTTGATATTTTACTCTTTTGGCTGATCTGTGGCAGGATACCGTCAATAAAGTTGTACAGATTTAAAATGAGCTGTTGCCTTTTGTCTGGGGAAGAAAAATCTCTCTTCCATGTGACAGTCGGTCGACCGACGAACAGGAAGTGTCACCTGTTCAGTTTCAATTTCCTTCAGTGTACTTTGTTCCTGCGGAATAATCGGCTCAGTGTCAGAATCACTTTACTCGGAGTCCTGCTTACATTTATCCAAACAAACAAAAAGATAAAACGAATGTTACTCAGTCGAGCTCCCACTTCCGCTAACGCCCCTTCAACTTAATCAAGCTGCACAAAACTACACAATCTCATGGACACGAGTTCCTTAAGTAGGATTATTTTCATCGAGCTCCGTGAAATCTATGAAAATGACACAAACACCCTGAAAATGTCAATTTAAAAGAAAGTTATTGAGAAATAAGTTTCCTACATTGAATGGGTTCTTTCTCAGCCCATGTTTCATCCCTCCTGCACATTTGTCGGAATTCTGATGCCAGACAAAACTCCTCCTCCCTGGTGAAGGTAACCAAAACAACCTTTATCCCATTGTTGTTCCCCCCCCCCCCCTCCCCCTCTGTTGGCTCCAGTCGAGCTTGTGCACTTGTTGTGTGATCGCTATCACAGGAGAGGATATTGAATTTGTCTGTTATCTGCAGCATTGATCGGTGGGCTGCGTAATCTGGATATTAAAAACTGTCACAGCATGCTGAATGTAGATTTAAGTTCAGAGGGCGACGGCTGGAGACGACTTGAATTAAATCAAATCTCCATATTCTTCTTCTGGATCTGCCCAGTGAGAGCGGCGCAGCAGTGTGATAGTTAGGCCTTCATGGCTTTCCAACACTAGAGGGCACCACAGCATCACAGATGAGCTAATGAATCTGCAGGAAATATCTTCAGCTCAATTGGATGAGTTTGGTTTACAGATGAAAACGTTGCAAGGTGGTTTTTCATCACATTCCTGCTTTAACGAGGGAAATAAATCTAAATTGGCCACATTTCCGTTAACAGGCGCCACAGATACAAATCTCTCTTAATCTAAATGTCAATGAGGTGGCAGTCGGACCAAAGTTCACTCATAAAACCACCTGCTGTCTGCTTTGACCCCACGTGACCTCTCACAGGCCCAACATTGACCCTGTTACTGGTGCCAGTTAGTCCCGGCAAAAAAAAACTGCTCCACAGAATTAAAACTCTGCCTTTTCAAAAAGCCTCTGTTTGGTTAATTCCAAAGTTGCCATGTCCCTCGTCCGCCTCGTGCTCAGCTGCTCAGGCTTAACTAGTCCCCCGACTCCCATCAGCTTGAGGGTCGGATGGCTCCTCTGGGAGGACATCTCAATGTCACCTTGGAGACATAATTGTCAGATATTTCGAGGGCGGGTTCGTTTATTACACAGACAGCAGGTGGTTTTTAAGCATGTTGGACTTTCCGGAGCAGGAATACTAAGTTTGTTATAAAGACAAAGGGGGCATCAATTTTAAAAGTAGCAGAAGACATTAACAGACAGTTTCTAGATTGAATGTTTTAGTGTATTACTGAGATCAGTGAAGCTGCTTTCAGAACTGCACTGACATTTTCCTCAATGTCTGAACGTGAGAAGCAAATGTCTGAGTCAGCCCACGTGAGAATACAGCACTAAAATATTATATCCAAGGCCGAAGCTGCACATCAAACATTTAGAAATGTTTGTTCATGTCAGAAGAGAAGAAACACAAATAAATAAATATGCAATTTTTTAACAAAATGGGCTTAAACAGTCAGATAACATAAAAATAACACTCAAAAGAATTTACTAAAAGTTCTTAAAATGAACCAATACAAAGAGTTAGAGCTGATGTGTTGACTGAGAGAGAGACAGCTACTGGTTCATGAATAAACCGAGTGGGACGGTGATGATGATGATGATGATGATGAAGGTCAGAATGTCAACATCTTAGGTACATTTCAGACCCACAGTAGTTTAACCTTCATGCTACATCACCCTCTCAATGACAGAAGCACCTTTTATTTGGTGTCAGATCCAGCCTGTGTGTGTGTGTGCATGTGTGTATGTGTGTATGTGTGTGTGTGTGTACGTGTGTGTGTGTGTGTGAGTGCATGTTCAATGAACCCTGCTGACTCGCTGCAGCACGGCGGCCTGGACACTTTATGTCCTTAAATGAGGTTAAACTGTAAAGAAACTCGTGGATGTGGATCCCTGAAGTGTGTGCACGAGAGAGGGCATGTGCGGCTCCGGCCTATAATTTTCTGGAGTTAGGTGTTAATATAGTGGATGTGAAAACTAGAGCTGCTCCTGGAAAGATGCTGAGTCAGGCAAACTCTGTTGTCACACACGAGTACACACTCTCACACTCTCACACACACACACACACACACACACACACACACAAACACACACACACATAAACAGACACCCAGAGGATTTCAGAGGACATTACATTGACTTCCTCTCATTACCCAGAAACTCACTCTAACCTTAACCTTAATTAATAACCTACAAACACTATACTTCCCTCCACACCCCCTAACTTAACCTAACCTTACCCTTACCTTAACTTAACCTTAGCCCGAGCCTTAATGGGGCCCGGAGCAGAATTTGATTAGGTGCCACCGATATTATTGACCATTCTGGTGACGAATTGATTAAACCAGCAGGAACATAACTAACGTTTCTAGCTTTTTTTAATTAAAATATATAAAAAATTCCCCAACGGAGGAAGAGGAGGAGGAAGAGGAGGAACCATCATGAACCCTGCACAACATCAAGCGTTGACAGATGGAAGCAGCAGAGAAATTAGATTGCTGCTGAACAGTTTCATATTCTTTATTAAGTGCACTTGTGTTTTATTTGT
>CM028858.1:24710226-24722226 GCA_016801935.1 Platichthys stellatus
TCTTCTCGGCGCTGAAGATCCGGGCAGGAGACAGAGATAGTCAGGAGGAGGACAGAGACAGAGAGAGAGAGAGAACCGTGCCAAACTCCATTCTGCATGTGCGTCCGGAGCCGAGGCTGATGGGGTGGTGGCATGTGGAGGTGTCACTCTGAGGTTCCCCCCCGGCTCCTTCCTAACCTCTGGCGTTTGGTGTCTGCAGAATGGCGCGTTTTGGAGACGAGGTGCCCAACAGGTATGGAGGTGGAGGAGGAGGAGGTGGTGGTGGCGGCGGTGGCGGGGGTGCCGGCGGACAAGGGGGGCCCGGCCGCGGTGGCAGCAGGCAAGGGGGGCCCCCCGGAGCGCCACGGATGTACAAGCAGTCGATGGCCCAGAGAGCCCGGACCATGGCCCTGTACAACCCCATACCCGTCCGGCAGAGCTGCCTCACGGTCAACCGCTCCCTCTTCCTCTTCAGCGAAGACAACCTGATCAGGAAATACGCCAAAAAGATCACCGAATGGCCATATCCTTTCATGAGCTGCTGAGGAGCCAGCCCGAGGTACCGTGAGTGTGTGTCCGTGTGTGTGTGAGCGAGCGCGCTGGTGCATGGCCTAGTGTGGTGTGGAGAGGCGTGGGGTTGAAATGGCAGCTGCAGGATGGAAGTTGTGTGTGTTTTTCTTTTCTTGTGTTGTGAACCTAAGCTTTTTTGTTTCTGTGTGTGTGTGTGTGTGTGTGTGTGTGTGTGTGTGTGTGTGTGTCTGTGTGAGGCCTGTACTCTGGTGTGGAGTGGTTTGGTGGTGAATAAGCACCTGGAGGATGAAAGTTGTGTGAGTATTTTCCTTCTCTTTGCAATATTGTGTATTGAAATGTTAAACTAGGCCCAAGTGGTTCTTCATGCTCGGTGTATGATGTGTGTGCTGTGTTAGTATGTTTGTGTGTCTGTGTGCTGTTGACTGATACACACACACAACCCCCCGGCCTCCACCCGCCGGCCTCATTGATGGAATGAGAGATGGATGTTGACGAAGATGATGGTGGTTGTCATAACACCGGCAATCACAATCACGCTGGTGATTAAGATGCATCTTGAATTCAGCGTGTGTGTGTCTGTGAGTGTGTGTGTGTGTGTCTGTGAGTGTGTGTGTGTGTGTGTGTGTGTGTGTGTGTGTGTGTGAGAGAGAGGTATTAGGCCTTCTGGTGTTGTGGGGACCTGAATCTTGTTACACAGCCACATTATGGGGACCTATCCTCTTTATGGGAAGACCTCACAGTATAAATCATTACATTCCAAGTTGAAGGAATGTAAGAGGTACGTCTCAGGGACATTAAAGTAAATCTAATCTGAAGTCATGAGGACAGGACTGTGTGTGTGTGTGTGTGTGTGTGTGTGTGTTACAGTCAGAGCTGAGTGCTGATGTCAGCATTATGAAGGCTTAAGCACCATGCAACCAGAAGGGAGAGGAAATGACTCTCCTGCTCCGTCTCTCTAATTACTACTGACCATATATGGGCGGCCGGTGGCCGGGCAGTGGAAAAAGCGGTTATTGTCGGGACGTTGTCTTCTGCCGTTACAACAACCTGCATCTTAACGATGTCGTCTATCTGACAAACTGCGATATTCACTCTGTGTGAATAAACTAATTCAGATCGTTGTTTGGGTGACTCCCCATGTAGGTGGCCGTGAAAACTCAACACACTGCAGATTAAAGAAAACACACATCGTCATCAATTTCACGACAAAATGATGAAAGTTCCGACTTCAATACCTTCCCAATTGAAGTACATCAGGGTTCATCACTTCTTTAGGTCCCCTGGAAACATTTATTTCCATTGTTGATTTCAGTGTTTGCAGCTTGTTTCTGTATTTGAACAAATTGAAGACGTTTTCTATTTGCCTGTGTCGAGCTCTCTGACCGCCGGAGTCACGTGATGCAGGATTTAGAACATCTCATTGCATCATTTAAAAATAATCATAAATCACTGGATCAAATCGATATCACTATTCACTTTGTCTAAACTTCAGCAACGATTGGGCTTCTCATATTTACCCAACAAAAAATACAACTTGTCTCTCCCCAGAGGTGCAGCTCAGTTCTTCTATGCCGTGCACGTCCACGGGCCCGACTGGATCCGGCCCGTCACAGTAACACATCCCTCGTGTTGGACCCCGAGGCCGGGGGGGCAGCCCAAGTGGGGCTGAGCGAGCCGTCAGAGCTCGTTCAGTTTGTCCCGTCGATGACGAGGCACTGAGAGTATTTTCCACAGCAGCAGTGTCTTGTTTCTTTTTACAAACACACACACACACACACACACACTCTCTCTTTGACTCTATCAGATGTTATTCATCGCTTTCTCTCTCATCTATTTCAAACAAGGAAGTAGAGCTCAACCACAGGGGTCTGGAAGTGAACGTTCATGTCATTTCTGAATTAAGATTTTGATTATCGGCCATATTGTTGATCACCGGGTAATATTTCCTTTTTTATCTTGATCCAGAAAAGTTCTCATCGGTGAGGAGGTTGTTGTGGCTGCTTGACTTGACAGAGATTGAGACTGGAACAAGGAATCATTCAGGATTTTGAGAAGAGCCTGATATGAACGTTTGATGCTGATACCAAAAAAGTTCTCTTACCGATATATCAGCTAATCTGTGAGACAATGATTCCTGAGATGTCCTCGTCAAAACCTGATGACAGAGAAATGAAGCTTGATACCTCACAACATCTCTTATGAAAAACTATAAATAAAAGAAAACATGTTTCACATCAATCAATCAATCAATCAAATTTGAACAAGGTGTGACATCCTCTGTTCTTCATACAAGAGTAAACATAAACAGGGATAGTATATGTATAGACTGATATATTCAGTATAAATATCTTTGCATTGTAACTTAAGTGCAAAAATATCCTTTTGAATCTTATTGAAAATAAGTGATCAGAATGTATTTATGTTTCTTAAAAACATATTTGCTAACACGTACATGAGCGTATTTTAGTTAAAGTTTAAGCAGTTATTTAAAATACTGTTACTTGTCTAAGATGAGCAGTAATAGTGCATCACAGATCCAGAATCAGCAGCGTCCAACAGAAACTCGTTCAAGAGTTTATTTCATAAACACTTGGAGCTGAAGAACGTCCACTTCCTGAAGTGAAAGTGAAGCGAGCTGCCATCTGCACCGAGCCCGGTTGTGTTGGTTGGCAGGAACTGTGGCTTCTTCCACCAGAGACCCAGAGGACTTCATTATACCTCCCTCTCCTCTCCTTCCTCCATCTCTCTCTCTCTCTCCTTTTTATCTTCTCTCCTCCACTGCACTTCTCCCCCTGCCTTCCTGCTTTAAATCTCCTGTCCTCCATCTTCCCTCTCCCTCCACATCTTTCTGTTTTTGTTTACCATTTTGTCTTTACTCATCTGTGACTTCTCTTGTGAGTCGTCAGTGGTTGAACGGTGGCGACGGGGGGGGTGGTGTGAGGAGCTGAAGGTCGGTCAGGAGAATCAGCTGTCAATCATCT
Organism: Platichthys stellatus; assembly: GCA_016801935.1. NCBI lineage: Eukaryota > Metazoa > Chordata > Actinopteri > Pleuronectiformes > Pleuronectidae > Platichthys > Platichthys stellatus. The sequence continues at coordinate 24,713,718 of CM028858.1, forward strand.
GGAGGAACGTTCATGTCTGTAAACGAGACGGAACGAGGAAGAAAAACAAGAGAGTCGAGAAAACGCAGCTGGACTCTTGAATATTTATCTAATACGATGATTTGTTTGTTGTTTATCAGAAAGTGTTGTTTGAGGTGAAAATTGATATATGAGTTTCTCATCTAATCACAATGAACAGGAAGGACACACACACACACACACACACACACACACACACACACACACACAGCTAGGTGATTCTTCTGCCGCTTTGGAGCTGGTGGATCCGTTCAGATCAGTCATGGCTGACAAAGGCTCACAGTGTGTGTGTGGGTGTGTGGTTGGGGGGTGGTGATACTGTAACACCTGTTCAGCAGGATCACTTACCTCAGGGGGCTCTGATGCATCCCTTCACACACACACACAGACACAACACACAGACACACACACACAAACACACAGTCAGTGCAGCCCAGTGGATGGCAGAAAGAAAACGCCATTTGGGACGTTCATGCTTCAGTGTACAATCTCTCTCTCCCTCTCTCTCCCTCTCTCTCTCTCTCTCCCTCTCTCTCTCTCTCTCTCTCTCTCTCTCTCTCTCTCTCTNNNACTCTCTCTCTCCCTCTCTCTCCCTCTCTCTCTCTCTCTCCCTCTCTCTCTCTCTCTCTCTCTCTCTCTCTATCACTATCTCTCTCTCTCTGTCTTTCTGTCTCTGTCTTTCTGAGTCTCTCTCTCTCTGTGTCTCTCTGCCTTCCTCTCTTCACACTCCTTTATCTTTCACTCCTGTCATCTTTCCTCTGAAATCTCAACCCTTGCCTTCCATTCTCCCTCCCTGGGAGCCAAGCATCTCTTGTTAAAGACAACACATATTTACATACATGTACGCAGTATACTCAGTGTATAAAGTATATACTGAGTATACTACAATCTCCCGCCTTATGGAGACGAGCTCCATAGTAAAGGTTGTTTTACTCCAGACATGTGATCCTCACAGTCAATGTGTGTGTCTGGATCTCACTGTGGTGAAATGTGATGCCCCTGCTGTGCTGTCCTCAGATCTGTGTGTGTGCGTGTGTGTGTGTGTGTGTGTGTGTGTGTGTGTGTGTGTGTGTGTGTGTTTTGCATGTTGTATGCAGCTGTGTGTTCGATGAGGTCAAGTTGGGTCCATCGTGTGTTGTGCCCTCACTGGACGAGACTGAGCAGTACCACTTCATTCCATTTTTGTCTTGAATGAATAGTTTGTAGAATACAGGCAGGAAAGGTGAGGAGGATGAGGGTGAACGGGATGAAGACAACTGCACAGAGGTGTTGCGAGAGAGAAAGAGAGAGAGAGAGAGAGAGAGAGAGAGAGAGAGAGAGAGAGAGAGAGAGAGAGAGAGAGAGAGAGATGGAAATGTAGAGAAAAGAAGAGAATTAGAGAGCGATAGAGGTGGAGAGCCATAGTGTTTTCCCCTCATGTTGAGTCACTGATCTACATTCAATCTGCACTATGTGAATTATTGATTGGCCTTTAGCGAGCCTGTGTGTTGTGTGTACGTGTATGTGTGTGTGTGTGCATGTGTGTGTGTGTGTGTGTGTGTGTGTGAGTGTGAGTGTGTGTGTGTGTGTGTGCAGTAGTGCTGAGATGCTTTTGCTGAAAAGCCCAGTGGTCTCGTTTTTTCATTTTTATTCTATTGACAGAGCGAGAGAGGTAGAATAGGGAGAATGGCACCGATTTGCACACGAATTACACACACTTCAACACACAAACACACGCACAAACACACACACACTCATCCATTGACACACACACACACACACACACAAACAAACATGCATAATACTGTATACATTCAGCCACGGGCACATTTGCATTTTTCTGGTCAGGACACACACTCACACACTCACACACTCGCACACTTGCACACACACAACCTTGGAGGCTGATATCTAAATACCAGCAGGGAGGAGACAGTCTGAACCAACACCCACCGTTTCCTCAGCCTGATGGTGTCTTCTCCTTCAGGAGGTTTAGTTTGGAACGTTCCTGATGTTGCACGGAAGCAGCCTTGTCAGAGAATCGATGTATCAGCAGCATGTGTGTGTATGTGGGTGAGTTTCTATATTTGCAGACTGTCTCATCTCCTGTTCTCTCTCGTCTGCGTCTCGGGCGTCCAACACACGTCTTAGTCATCTTCTGGAAATACATTCTTCGTTTCATATTTATCCTCGAAACTATGTTTGTAGTTGGAGGAGGACGTGGTCAGTTTTCGGTTTCTCTCTAAGCCAGGAACATTTGTTCCACCTTTCTCGTGTTTGGCCACATGTTTTATTAAAGCTGTTTTCAGACTTGAAGCTCAGAGGATGCCCACAGGTTTGGGTCCGGACTTCTCAGGTTTGAGGTAGCTACTAGAAGACAGAGCTGAGTTTAATGTGAACTAGACTCGTGTGGGGATGTTTCTGTTTCTCTTTCAGTTCAGTGCTCAGGCACCGAAGTCCGTGGCCTGATTCTGTCCTGGAGGAACCGGCTCGTCCGGCACCAGTTACCCAACGCTAAAGGGAACTGGAAACCTCTGTCCAACAAAGTGGATTTTACCCCAGGCAGATGAAGAAGAGTTTCTGCCGGGAGAGAGTTTTAAAAGTAGAAGTGGACACACAGCCTCAGATTCTCACACTGTTGGAACATCAGCAGACTGATCTCTGTCAGTGTGTGTAATCTGCTGCAGCCTGATTGAATTTAAAGGGACTCTGGGGCGGTAGTGGAGATATGTGCTCTACTGAACCAATCCTACTTATTTGTGTGGAGACAATCACAATCAGAAAGTATTTATTGCCAAGTAGGTTCACACCTACAAGGAATTTGCTCTGGTTGTTGGTGCATACAATGAACATAGAAACATAAAAACATAAAAACACAATAAATACAACACACATAACAAAAGCAATAAAAAGAAACAATATATATTTACTCACTATTTACTTCTTATTTACTCCCTTTTTCTAATATTTATACAAAGTAACATTTATTTAGATATAAACATATCTAAATAAAAATATATAAAATATAAAAGATATAAAAAGTGAAGTAAAAAGTGAAATGCAAAACAGTGTCAGATTGCAAGATGCAATGTAAAGCAGCCGCAACTGAAATTATTAGATGATTGACTATAAATGATTTTGCTTATTGATCCTTCAATCAAAAATTCTACTATTTATTCATATAAATTGATCTGTTGCAGAATTATAATCCGATAATCTTTAGGTTTTCGGCTGCAGGTTGCACAAAATCTGCAATTTTACTACCTCACCTTGGGCTTGAATAAATATTATTCTTTTTAAAATGTGGTCTGGTAGGATTTGAACCAGCAACCTTACATGTATAAATGTCTGCATCGAGGGGCTGCTCCCCCATCCTTCCACGCCGGGCTGCCTCTAATGGTTATTTTGCCAAAGTAATGAATGCTGGTGTCGGGAAATGATCACCTTAATGATCGTAATTATTGTAATTGAGCTGCAGTGGAACATTATTGGAGGTTCCAGATAGATGAGGAGAGGAGTGGTGTGTGTTTGTGAAGCGAGGGGTGTGTTGGGGTTGGGTGAGGACAGGAGGAGGAGAAGAAGAACAGACTATTACAACAAAATGAAAGAGCGAGATATCGACTCTCTCGCTTCATCTCTTCTTCTCCTCTCTCGCCTCCTCCCTCCTCTTCTGCCCCATGTCTTCCTCCGTTCTTTCGACTGCAGTGTGGAGAGCAGACCGCAGCAGCGAGAGAGGGAGGAGAGAGAGGCTGAGGAGTGAGCAGTGGTGGAGGAGTGGAGGGGAAAAAGGGAGAAGGAGGGAGGAATGAAGGAGAAGTGACAGGCGCTGTGTGCGTTTGATCTGCGCTGGTTTCCTCCTCCCCGCCACTGCAGCCCAGAGCGCCTCCCCCCAGAAACACCGCCAAGTGCAGACATCTGTGTGTGTTTGTGTGTGTGTGTGTGTGTGTGTTTGAGTGTACAGTCCATGTGTGTCTAGGTGTGAGTGTGTGTTCTTTGCGTTTGTGTGTGTGCTTGTGGAGCGAGTGTATTTCAAAAGCTAATTTGAAGCTTGGTTTTGTTTTGCAGTGCGGTCCCCAGCTGCTGTCGGCTTTTCTATTCCATTACCCATCATTCCTTGCTGTGGCTAAGTGGTGGAATAGGAGTGCGATTGTGTTTTTAAAATAAAACAGCTATGCCCTCCTATCTTTCTATCTTTCTATCTTTCTATCTGTTTATCCATCCATCCATGATCTTTGCTCATGGTGCAGTTGTTGCAGTGACACTTTGAAGAGGATGTAGTACTTCATTTCCAGAGCAGCGAGTCGGTGAATCCACCCGATGGTGGTGGTAAAAGTTATGATTTATGTTATGGTAGAATCAATGAAGCTTTGTTAGTAAATGGATTATTTAAAGAGTTGCTCTTCAGTTTAGTCTGAAGGTAAATATCAGCTGTGAAAAGTTCCTCAGAACAAAGATATGAAGCTTGTTCAGATGCTCAGGAGAGAAATCATCCCAAATATTAGACGTTTTAATATCACGGAAATCAGAATCTCACTTAAGTCGTCTCCAAAATCACGTCAACGTGTCCTTGGACCAAAGGTGAGAAAACGAACACACAAGCCGCGAAGGTTTAGAAATAAGTCGAACACAAACTGCACCTCAAACATCGTGAAATGGAGATAAAGATTCCTCTTCTCCTCATTAAGCTCTGATCTAAGGGGGAAGTCAAAGTTGCTTGCAGGTGATTGGTCAGCGCTGAGCCCGGCGAGAGTCCCATACAGCTGACTGCGACCCGCTGCCCAATCAGCAGCCTGTCAATCAGCCCGACAGCCAATCCGACACGTTAGTGTGTCACTTGGCCGAATTCGGCGGATTGGCCCTGTCACTCCGAAGGGATGGGGCCTGGGGTCAGCAGGGCGTGTCAATCAACGGGCAGGAGGATGAGTGCAGCTGTGTCGGGGGGGGGGATAGATAAGTGACACTTTAATTAGCTAAAGGCTAGTTGGTGCTCTCAGGGTGGAGTTTATGGTGTGTGATGGGGTCAGATCAATACAAGGGTTTGTCAATATCCTGCAGATTTAGTCTTTTAGTTAAATAGTCGGACGTGTTGTTGTTTCTCTGTGACCTTGTGTTTCTGTTCTTAGTTGATTTAATGGAGTTTCTCTTATTTAAGACCTGAAGATGGACGTTGTTGTATATCATTCTTTACTTGTTGGAAATAAATAAATTCATGTTTTGGGCGTAATTTGGGTGTTTGAGATACTTTGCTAGAAATGATGGCAAATGTCATGAAAACAAGACCTGACCACTTTCTGAATAAATAAATGAAGTGGGTCACACTGTCACCAGGACATTCTAACTTGTATCAAAAACATAGAGTAAACTTAGTTCAGATAAATTTTGGTTTCCTGTGATGGTCCTCAATTATTTCCACATTAGATCGTGGTAATCTATCTCCATCAGTCCGATCCGAAGTGGGAGGGAACCAGAAAGAGAACGGGAGGAGAAACTGGAGGAGGGAGTGTTTTCACTATCGGCAGCTGTGACCCCGGCCTGTGACCTCCTCCTCCTCGTCCTCAGGGGACGGAGACGTCAAACCAACCGACCTCATCAACCACAAACACAAAACAAGTCAATGCGTCTCCTCGTCCTCTGGGTACAGTCCTGATTTGTAAAGTTATTGATGTTTTATGATCCGAAAACGTAGAATCCACGATGTGATGAAGAACGTTCTGGTCACCAGTCGAACCAGTAAACAAACCGAGCATGTCCAGAGAAGTAACTGGAACCATGTCTCTGTGTTCCGTGTGTGAGACTGTATCTGGTGGACTGGATTGTCTCAGCAGTTTGTGTCCTCACGCTGACTCTTGACTCAGTCCATCAGCAGGACGGCTCCATTAGCCGGGGTCGCCCGGTTCGATACCGGCCTCAGATCTCCGGGTCACAGGTCGTGTGTTTGAACCAGTGAGGACGAGATGTCAGTGTCATTAGGGTATCCCAGGGCTCGTCCAATCACAGCGCTGCTCAGCGCTCACGGGGGATTACTGTGGAGAGGACAGATAGAGGAGAGGACGGATAAGATGTCTACAGAACAGAGATTCTATAAATTCCTTAAAAAATCCAATATATAGATAAAATCCTTGTCGTCCTTTGAAGACTCACGTGCTCCTGCAGCTGGGATCATGTCTCTGCTCTGTCCTCCGAGAACTCGGCGTCTCACGGTGAAGACAGTTTGGATCCTGATCACGCTTCAGTTGGACCATGACAACTGTGCCGTATTCCCAGTGGACAGTGGTATATTATGGGATGGTGCGTTCTACGTCTTCCTTGTGCTTGAACCAATATTCTTAAGAGTAAACACACCTGTCTGTAGATTGAGTGTTAAATATCTCAACCTACCACCAGGGGGGGATCAAGATGAACTGGCTCGTCCATCTTTATTTACAGTAATTGGGGGGGGGTTGTAAAAGTTACAATGAAGTCAACATTTAAATTATTTTAAGATTTCTGATAGTTTAGAAATTAAAGAGTTTGTTTCTGGTTTCAATAAATCAACATCAATCAATATTTAGATTTTAGAGAATTACACATTTTTGTTTAGTTCTTCACTTCACTCTTTACAGTGTGATTTCTTGCTGAGGACGCTGGTATGAAACCCACCACGGATTTTAACCATGGTGGTCCTGTGTGTATGTGTGTGTGTGTGTGTGTGTGTGTGTGTACAGTGTGTATATGTGGGTGAGAGACAAGTGTGTGGTTGTAAAAAATACCAAGAGAGAATGTGTTAGGAGAAGGTGGAAGAAACAGACAGAGGAGAGGACATAATTATAATTACAGTCTTTAATCCTCTGGACACACACACTCACACACACTCACACACACTGGGTGAGCTTTTAATTAACTATTGGGCGACAGGGGACTCTGGTATTGGGCTAATTATTTGAGCCACACATCCCTTCACTCCGATACGCTACCAGAGAGGCAGACAGGTATTCCTCTCTCCCAGCTCACCTGGTAACTGGGAGGAGATGAGCACGCTCTCAAATCCCTCAAAGCCGAAGTCGAAGTTATCTGGGACGGAGAGCGAGTGGAAGCTGGGTTTCTTTTCGGCCGCAGACTTATCGGCAGTGTAATGTGGATTCAGTGTTGAAGGAGGACAAGGAGGCAGAGTCACGGGCTGCCGGACGTTAACTGGTAAAATTACACTGAACATGAACTAAATGAAATCCACAACACTAAAGGAGAAGTCATATGAAACAATGGCATCAGGAGCAGAATTAGCCACCGGGGAAACGTTGGTAGACATATTTGTTAGTACCTTTGTGTGTAGAATTTAGTGACACCTAGTGGTGAGGTGTCATGTTGCAGCTGAGCAGCCCTTCACCTCACCCTCCTCTTTTACAGACACGAGAAAGAACCAGTGGAAAACTGCAGTTGTCATTAAAACTCTAAATCTTTCACCTTCTAACAGTGTTTCCTTCTGAGTGGAACATTTCCACAGGTGTAGCTCGTAGATCTGCTTTTCTGGCTCACAAAGAAAATACTCCACAGAATCTAATATAAGATTTACCTTAATATATATAATTTATACCAATCAGATGCAGCGGCTATTTAATACCTAGAATATGAACGAGTTTACATTTGTTATCGGAGGATTTAAAGAAGTGTTCAATGACATTTTACCTTCCACGTCAAACTCATTAACTTTAAGGTCATTAATAATTAATTAGAAAACATCAAGTATCCGTTTTCATGTGTGTAGTTTTTACTTGTCTGATTGTGTGTATATAGCTGTGTGTGTGTGTGTGTGTGTGTGTGGCGTTGGAAGCGGCAGTCAGGTGGATGCAGTCTGTTTCTAAATCAGATCTCTGTGTGATTCACTGGGTTGATGAGTCACCACAGCAGCACGAGCACAACACACACACACACACACACACCCTATATGTGATATTTGAGTGTGTGTGTGTGTGTGTGTGTGTGTCCGCTCGTACTAAATAACGGGGTAGTGCTCCGCTGTGCCGCTGTGACTTGGTGACAAATGCAGAAGCTGCTGATGTCATGTGTTTGCTTCCCCTCGCTGCTGAACTCTTCATTTCCTGGTCATTCATCATCCATCAGCCAATCAGCTTGCACCTTGCACAGGCGTGCGCTCACAGACGGCGTCCATGTTTTTTTCTCTTCTTTTGTATTTGACTAGCAAACATCTGCAGAACCCTGAGACCTGCTGCCGGGCTGTGTGTGTCTGATTTAAGGTTGTCATGCCCACGTGCAGTTGTGCGTTTGTTGTAAACGTGCACGGAGGCACTCTGGCTGTGTGCATCATCTTTTTATGGGCAAGGTGTGAGCTTGTGTACGTGCACGTCTGTGTGTGTGCATGAGTGTGTGAGTGGGTGTGCAAGTGACATGGGAGGAGGGGATGTTTAGATTTGTGGCTAAGGTGAACGTGTGTGTGTGTGTGAGTGTGTGTGTGTGTGCGTGTGTGTGTGTGTGTGTGTGTGTGTGAGAATGAGGAGGGGAGGGTGAGGGCTGTGTT
>CM028858.1:24752360-24762587 GCA_016801935.1 Platichthys stellatus
TCAGAAGAGGGTCACTTCTGAACCGGCATACATTTCCCTTCTCCTCGGATCTGATGCAGTTCAGGAGAAAGTTGCAGTGTATTTGATTTGTCCTCTCTGGTAACAGAACATAGACATTTGTATGTATTAATGAAACTGTCCTAACTGGTGTGTCCGTGTCTGTGCAGAGTAATGATGTGGAGGGCAGCGCCTGGAACTGGATGTACTACATCCCCCTCATCATCATCGGCTCCTTCTTCATGCTCAACCTGGTGCTGGGTGTGCTCTCAGGGTACGCTCCTCATCTCATGTTCACGTCACTAAAAGCTCTAATACGTATTGTACATCCTCATTTATTCCTAATTATCGCTAAATCTACATTTTGTGAACTGGTTAAATAGAAAATTTAGAAAACTGACAATTGTCCCCGCAGTGAATTTGCCAAAGAGAGAGAGCGGGTGGAGAACAGGAGCGAGTTCCTCAAGCTGAGGCGGCAGCAGCAGATCGAGAGAGAGCTCAACGGATACCTGGAGTGGATCTGCAAAGCAGGTCGGTGCTCGGTGACACTCCGGTCCCTGAGTCCACACACTAACCTCACACAGCGTGCTGACATGTTGTTTCCTTTCATTCCTGCAGAGGAGGTGATTCTGGCCGAGGACGACACCACAGTGAACTTTGATGGTATGGACCTTCCTCCAATTTTAGTTGTGTGTATGTGTGATGCAGAGAAAAAGAGACGGTGCTAACTAAGAGACTACAGTCCAATCTACGGTCGATCTCAATGTTAAAGAAAGTGAGAATCCGCCCCTGGGTCAGGAAATATCCCAAAAGTTAACAGGTTCTTCCCTGACCCAAGTTCTCTTCTGATCCGTTTATACATTTTTGTGTAATCTTGTTGTTTTTGTCATGAGCAGAACATCTAGTGTGCTTGTTTGGTCGTTGGGTGTTAAGCTTTTTCCTCGATCTCTCCCCTTATACGTGTTATTGTGGGATTTTTGCAAGATGCAGCTGCAAGTGACAAAGTTTGGGCAAAAACAATCTTCTGCTCTCGACAGGTACGAGGCGCCGGCCGACCATCAAAACCAAAAACAACAAGACGGAGCTGCTGAACCCGGAGGAGGGGGAGGACAACATGGGAGACGCAGTGGGTAAGAGAAACAGCGGAGAGGACGGAGACACACTTTCATAGCTGTGACCTGTAAACAAACCACACTCCCTAACACCCCCCCCTCGCCACCAGGTTTCGCCCGCTCCAGTATCAAGAGCAGTAAGGACGGGTCCAACTACAACAAGAAGGAGCGACGGCTGCGATTCTTCATCCGCAAGATAGTGAAGACGCAGGCGTTCTATTGGACCGTGCTCTGCCTGGTGGGCCTCAACACCATGTGTGTGGCTGCGGTGCACTACAACCAGCCTGAGATGCTGTCCGACTTCCTGTGTGAGTGAGCACACACAACACACACACACACACACACACACACACATATAGACACACATACACATATCAGCTGTACTGCCGTCAATCACCAGGGGGCGAGCGGGACACTTTACTTTTTAGGAGCTGTCATAAGTCATGAGTCCAATAAAATGGCTGCTGACGTGCTTTGGCCTCACTTTGCATTTTCATTCTCAATGTGACTCAAGACACAGACGTGCTGCTGTTGACATGAGCAGACACACACACACACACACACACACACACACAGAGTCAGCTCATAGTCCCTGGCCAGTGTCCAGTGTCATTAGCATATGAGGCTGTAGCTGCTGATGGAGTCCATTCATCACCTCCCTGTCATACACTGCTGGGCTCGCACTACTATCAGCCTCCACTCCTCTGACTCCCTCGTTTCACTTCTTCTCTTTTGTTTTTCATCCCCTCCTCTCTCTCACTTTCTGTCCTAATCTGCTTATTTCTCCTTCGGCCCTCTCTCTCTCCCTCTCTCTCTCTCTCTCTCTGCCTTCCTCTCTTCACACTCCTTTATCTTTCACTCTCACTGTCGCCTTTCCTCCAAAATCTCAACCCTTGCCTTCCATTCTCCCTCCCTCCCTCCTCCTTTCCTCGCTCTCTACTTGTCCTTTCCTCCCTCCTTCCTTTCCTCCCTCCAGTCTATGCAGAGTTTATCTTCCTCGGTCTGTTCATGTCCGAGATGCTGATCAAGATGTATGGTCTGGGCATCCAGCCCTACCTCCACTCCTCATTCAACTGCTTCGATTGTGTGGTGAGTGCACACAGACACACACACACACACACACACACACACACACACTCCCACACACACACACACACACATTGGGCTCGTAAGTATCGGGACTTGATGACAAATCTGCACTCAACAAATTTGAGTAATCGATTTTTCTCCCGTTGCTCTGCGACAAAGACGCAGAGCAGACTCAGCGTCGTGTTTGGCTCAAAGTGCAGGAGCTGTGTTTTCATTTGTCAGTTTGACATTGTGACTGACAGCTCACTTCACATTGCACTGGGATACAGCGCCTGATGAAGTGGCTCCACGTCCGACCAGTTCAGGCAGCCGGTCGGGTCAAACACTCCCAGTGCAGCAGAGTTGAGTTCTGCAGCTGATTGGTTTTATTTGGGATCAAAGTTTTTAAAAATGTGAACGTGTCCTCCTTGCCATTATTTGGATATGTATATATATATATATATATATAAATATAAATAAGCTGTTTGAGTATTTCCATATTAACAATGCAGTTAACAGTTTGTGATCAAATCAATGTTTGTTTGTCTGTATTGTGTTTAAAGCACTTTGAGCTGCACTCCGTGTATGAACGGTGCTTTACAAAAAAAGGGTTTTGTTATTGTTATTATTATGTCAGTATGATTTGCGCTGTGGACTGGTACATGTGACCGGATCGAGGACCAAACTCTCATTGGACACATGTAGAAAATACGATTTTTTATATTTATGACATTTTAAGCCATAAGGGGATTTTTTAAACCACATAAGACCAAATTGGTGCATTTTAAATATTGGTGAAATATCTTGTTCCACATATCTGTTACGTTGTGCACCACAAGAAGCTTAACAACAACATTCATGTGTGTCTGTTGTGTGTGTGTGTGTGTGTGTGTCTACAGGTAATTGTGGGCAGCATCTTTGAGGTGGTGTGGGCCATGATCAAACCGGGCACGTCCTTCGGGATCAGCGTGCTACGAGCTCTGCGACTGCTCCGCATCTTTAAAGTCACCAAGTAAAGTCTCGCTCCTCCATTTCCCACGTTCTGTCTGTCCTGCTTGTTACCTCTGACTCACTAACTTTCATCCTCCTCCTCCTCCTCCTCCTCCTCCTCCTCCTCAGGTACTGGGCTCCTCTTCGAAACCTTGTGGTGTCACTGCTGAACTCCATGAAGTCCATCGTCAGTTTGCTCTTCCTCCTCTTCCTCTTCATCGTGGTCTTTGCCCTTTTGGGGATGCAGCTGTTTGGAGGACAGTCAGTATCAACACATCAAACAGACACATTTCCTCTGTATCTAATATCAAGTCTTTACCATTTTTTAATATACGTATGTAACCGTGAACGTGTTTCATTTTTTCCTCAGATTCAACTTTGAAGCAGGAACTCCTCCGACCAACTTCGACACTTTTGCTGCTGCGATCATGACGGTGTTTCAGGTGAGAGAGCATCGACACACGAAAAGCAAATTTGAATAATCGCCATAAAGTAAAATCCACATAACAAGTTTTAAAATTAATATTAACTTTATCCCTGACGTTTATCCTCTTCCTCTCTCTTTAGATCCTGACAGGAGAGGACTGGAACATGGTGATGTACGATGGCATCGAGTCCCAGGGAGGAGTGAACGACAAAGGGATGGTGTTCTCCATCTTCTTCATCGTCCTCACGCTCTTTGGCAACTGTATCCTTCGTCCAACAAGCACATATACAAATATTCTCCTATTTTTTTTTACAATATTTTTAGTATTGGTGAGGTTTTTCCTTTCCCATCTGTGTCTCTCCATTTATTTCTTCTCCCCATGTTTCTCCACCAGATTCCTCTCTGTCATTTCTCTTTAACCTCCTCCACCACAGACACGCTGCTCAATGTGTTCTTGGCCATCGCTGTTGACAATCTGGCCAACGCACAGGAGCTCACAAAGGTACCGGATATAATATTTATTATAAAACCATTTTTAGATTAATAAGTGAAATACTAAAATACTTTGACCTATGGAAGGAGATCTAGTAATTTAGTAAAACAGACGTGACTTCACCTTGATTTACAGTTTTTGGTTATTTTCAAATAATTTCATCATGTGCCGGTAAATTGAACTTCAAACCGAGATAATGTGAGTGAGACGGTTTCTTTTCTCCTCCAATAGGATGAGGAAGAACAAGAGGAGGCAGCCAATCAGAAGACAGCAATGCAGAAGGCCAAAGAGGTAGCGGAAGTCAGCCCACTGTCAGCCGCCAACCTGTCTATTGCTGCGTGAGTCCACACACTCACACACACACACACACATATATATGGCCAATATACACAAACTCAGGGAAAAACATCCATCTAAATAATAAAATATAAATAGACTGAGACCCTGTCCTAATACGGACAATACAGAACTAAAACTACACACGTTCAAAGGTGCAGTTTGACATTAGTTGCCAATGGAGTAACTACTTTACAGTGACTGTGTTGAATGCTCTGCTCGGTGTCATTCCATCTGCAGCTAAATGTTACATTACCCACATTCACAGGAAAATGCATCTGTCTGAATGTAACCTAAAGCACAAACCCTCCTCAGCCCTTTGAAGGGGCCTCGCTCCCAGGGTCTAAAAAGTGGTCCTCACAAAGATGGTAATTCAACTGTGCACACAACCCACACTTGTAGACAATAAAAATCCCTCTGACTCTTTTTGTCAAATTGCCAACACAGAACACTGTCTCTCTCTCAGAGCTGTCCTGAGTGGCAGGCGCTCGTGTGCACGTGACGCACACACACAAGCACACACGCCACCACACTCTGCCCGTTGTCGTCCTCCAAAACACGACTTAGCGATTGTTCTGGGAGTGAAAGGAGCCGATTCAGGGCTTTGTGAAGGGAAGACGAGCGAGAGGCGGCCGCTCTGTAAAACCCGCTCCTGGCAGCAGAAACGCTGACAATGGGACACATCAAGATGATGCTCAGGAAGAGAAAGGAAACCTGCTGCTGCTTCAGAAGTCACCGGACTCGAGCTGAGCCTCTGACGCCTCGATCAGAAGCTGCTGGGTTTGTGCTGCAGCAGTGCTCGTCATGCACACACTAACCTGTCAATCATTTACCGTATAACTTCTATACGTGAGAATCCAAATCAAGAGCAAGGGGTTAAAAAGTTTCACTTGTTTTATGAGACCATAATTGGAGGAGCAGTGGGTGGAGCCTAACAGAGAGCTGCACACCCAGCTGTCAATCACACGGTGCTTTATGGTCTGTTTGAAAGAAGATTCCTCCTCTTTCCTGTGGGACTCCTTCTGATGGGGACTTGGACGTTACCACAGTAAACACCATCTGTTGCACGTGAGAGTTTTCTTTGTTCACGTGCATGTGCAGCCCTGCTTCCACCGGAGGTTGACAGAAGTCTTTGGGAAACACCTGAAGAGAAAGGGAACAATAATGGATCTGCGACTAAATTGAATGGGTTCTTTCCTTTCCACCAAATGCTGTGGTGATCCGTCCAGTGGTTATTTTACCAGCTCCGCTAACAGCCTACTTGGTGGAGGTAATGTGTGGAGTAGGTGGTGTGTGGCTGTGTCACAGGTGTAGTACCACAGTTGGACACTGGGGCGCATTTGCAAGAATAAAGAGCATTATCATAAAATACAAACACATCGCGGATAAGATCCTGTAATTCAGACTCAGACGGGAGCTCGATGGTCATTGGTCAGTTTCTCAAGTCAAAAAAACAGAGGTTCCTTCATTGAAGACAAATTGGTGATAAGTGTGTGTCCAGTGCCAGGATGGAAAGTGTTTACGTTCATGCTCTTCTCTTCTTCACAGTTCAATGCTTCCTTCATTCACACCTTAACGTAACGTGGTTCTTAAATCTCTACTTATTTCCTCTTCTTTTTCTCTCGCCCTCCTCATCACCTCTGTCTCTCCCCTCCCACCTGCCCCTCCAACAGCAAGGAGCAGCAGAAGAACTGCATCAAGGGGAACAAGTCTGTGTGGGAGCAGAGAACAAGTGAGATCCGCCGGCAGAATCTGATGACGAGTCGCGAGGCGCTCTACAACGAGCTGGAGCAGGAGGAGTGGAAGGTGGGAGGCGAGGGAGAGGAGGTGAGGAAACCCCCAAACAAGTATAGACACAAATACACATACATCTTTAGTATCATTTCACACTGGTCTTAAACAACAATTCGGTGCTGGCTGTTGTGGTGCTGGACCTTCATCAGGCTCGACCCAATATTCAAGAACTTTTAATTTCCCTTTTTTTATCAAAACCAGGACCATCAAATGAAATGTTTCCACATGGCTGCCATCCCTGAATAAGAAAATGCATCTCATGATATTTGGATGAGCTAATCCTTTCTAATCCTAACTATAGCAGCACCCGTCCCCACCCCCCACCCAGGTGTCCTACCCACGCAAACCCCGTGGTGACATGAAGACCCACTTAGACCGGCCCCTGGTGGTCAACCCACAGGACAACCGTAACAACAACACCAACAAGACCCAGCCTGGTGAGCTGCCTCTGGAGCAGGAGTACCGGCACCAGGACATCGACCACCAACGCCGAGCTGCACACAACCACCACCACCACCGCCATCGCCATCAGAAAGCTATTGGGCCAGAGAGTGGGGACGCCGGGCAGCCCACAGAGACCCGCATGGAGCACGGGTTCAGCTGCACGTCTCTGGGGAACGTGGAGGGCGGTGTGCCGGGCCAGCCGGGGGAGGAGAGGCACGGCCACAGGAGCCACCGGGGCCACCGGCACAGGAACAGGGAAGGCCGGGAAGCTCGCAGCGCATCTCCCCACCGCAGCGAGACGGGAGAGGGGCACCATGAGCACAAGAGGTCCAGGCAACACCGCCGGGCGGCCAGGGAGGGCGAGGAGGGCCGAAGACACAGATCCAGGGGGACGGAGGTGGAGGGGGAGAAAGTTGAGGACGGTGAGGGACGTAAGACAAGACGGCACCGCCACGGCAACCAGGAGAGGAGCCGAGGGCATCGCACCAGAAAGTGAGTGAATAGAGCATGACAAGTTGAATTTGTGTTTGTCTGTTGCCTTTACGTACAACAAGAGATGCGCCCCCCAGTGTTCAGTGGACGTAAACGCATGAATAACAAAGATGCACCTTCCGTCACCTGATCTTCCCCGTTTCATCTCTTGTCTCCTTCTCCTGTCAGGGAGCACCACAGCTCCGGCCCCAGTCTCTCCACCACTCGACCCATCCAGCAGTACAACGAGGACCTGGACAACTTCCGCAACAACAGCAAGCTGGCGAGCGCCCACGAGCATCCTTACGCCCTCCCGCCAGATCACCCCGACCACCCCGACCGCGTCAACAACCTGCTGAACTGCTGCGACGCCGACACCCACACCCTGCTCCACAGCATGGACAGCCTGATCCTGACCAGCATGGCCAAACCGGATTACACATCCATAGACATGCCCCCGGTGTACCCCTACCCCTCCACCAATGCCATCCTGCAAGGTGAGCGGCCATCTTAACGTCATAAATCCTTTGACACCGAAAACAAACGTCTCTTGATCGGCCTTACTTGAGTCAGAGGCGTGGATTTGTGAAACTAAAGCCATTTCAAAAATGAACTCCAGGAAAAGTTTGGTCAAATGGGTCTGTGAGTTTTCTGGATATTCTCCTGCTGTATTCTCACCTGGGTTCAGTCGTCCTCCAGAGTGTTTTGCTTTAGGGCTTGCAGGTAAACATTTACATTCGGTGATTTACATTCAGGATTGAGGGGTTTGGGTCGTGAAGCGCAACAAATGGACTATCAAACAAATGATTGATATAAACCCGCCGTCTTTCAGTTCTGCTCTTGGAACGATTCCGTCTGAAGCTGCTGGATTCACGGGTTTACTGTTTTGCTCTGGTGAAGCTGACCTCCTTCTGTCTGTCTTCCTGTCCATCCCTCCTCCTCGTTGCCCTCTCTCTCTCTGTTCCGCTCAGTGAACAAGAACGCCAACACCGACCAGAAGAAGAGCGAGGAGAAGAAGGAGGAGGAGGACGAGGAAGGAGACGGCGACGGCCCCAAACCCATGCCTCCCTTCAGCTCCTGCTTCATCATGTCCAACACCAACCCGTGAGTACCGACTCTACTGTGTGTAAAGTGAGTATGAGAACTAGTCTCGTGCATCAACACGTGCACGCCTCCTTGTTTGCCCCACAGGTTTCGGAAGTGCTGTCACTACATCCTGACTCTGAAGTACTTTGAGTTCAGCATCTTGTCCGTCATCGCCATGAGCAGCATCGCCCTCGCTGCAGAGGACCCAGTGTCGCCCGACTCGCCACGAAACAACGTGAGACATCAGTGTGTGTGTGTGTGTGTGTGTGTGTTTGTTCATATGCTCATGCCAATGGAAATGTTGACAAAGGTTCAAATCAAATATACCATGGGGAAATCGTTTGGAGGCCAAAGTGCTGTTTGAATATTGCAGCTAAAAAACACTTAAAAGCATAAAACACCAAAAAGATGAAAAACAAACACTGGCAGAGGTTGTGGAATAACTTTTATGATATTATACCACCAGTCAAACATATTTCTAATATTACCAGAGACCTCTTACACTTCATGGTGGATCCCGTCTGACAGCTGGTGCGGATCAGGCTCTGAGTTCAGGTCCAGAGTCGGTGAAGCCTCAACACAACAGGCTCTGCAGCAGCAAAGCAAAGGTCGCCAGCAGAAAAAAAAAGGGCTCCCCCCCCCCCCCCGCTCATACTGAGAAACCCTGTGTCAGGACAGTCAGCGATCAAACCTCTGACATTCAAGAACCCTCTTGAGGACTCATCTCCTCCGAGAGCACCGCGGGTTTAACCGATTTAGCAGCTGGTGCTTCAACGTGTCCGACTGTACCGGAGCTTAACGGTTGTGCCTCAGTTATAAGTCGCTGTGGAAACTAGAAGGGCCCTCACCACAGCGCCCCTACCCCCTGCCCCGGCTGATTGGCCACTTGATCACCGTATTGCATATTGAGATCAGATACGTCCAGATCATTGAATCTGCATTAAAGTGCACCTGTTCACAGGCAGCAACACTTCACACATGAGGATCTCTGCAGTATTTATTGAGAAGTAAAAAAATATATATGAACCATCACATCCTGTCACCAATTTCAAGAAAATGGGATTCACTAGTTTTTGTTTTATCCTGTTCGCGGACAAAACTAAATTTGATCAGTTCTCCCTGATCCTCACGTCAGTAAGTTTCATGGAAATCCGTCCAGTAGCTTTTGCGTAATCCTGCAAATAACAACAAAAAATGACATTGTGTATTAAAATGTATGTAGTGACTTGAAAGTGTTGATTATTGGACTGAAAGTAGCTCTGAGGTTGAAACTGTGGACGATCCTGAGAAGAAAGGGAAATCGGGAGAATGAGAGAAAATGAAGTGAATTGATTATTTTCTGACTTTTGAATAAATGTTGATAAACGACTGAAATCGCTCGTTGTGACAAATGAATCCGATAAAATGGGATTTTTAAAAATAGAAGAAGCAAAGCGGATTAGGATGTTTAGGATTAGTGTGCTTGGTGTCTTTTTGTTCATCTCTCTGTTTCTCACTGGGATGGTTCTACCTCCCTGTGTTGTGTTGCTCTGCAGGTGCTGCGTTATTTTGACTACGTTTTCACAGGAGTCTTCACGTTCGAAATGTTGATCAAGGTAACAAAGTATCACTCAGTGTGTGTTTCTGTGTGTATTTGTGCTGTGTCCGTGCACTGATGTGTGTGTTTGTGTGTGTGTGTGTGTAGTTGTACTGAGCCTGCTCCCTGTTTTCCAGATGGTGGTGCTCGGCCTGTTTCTCCACCAGGGCTCCTACTTCCGCGACTTGTGGAACATTCTGGACTTTATAGTGGTTAGTGGTGCTCTGGTGGCCTTCGCCTTCACGTAAGTGCCCCCTCCTGCCTCCCCCCCCTTGCTCCTTCCTTTCTCATACCTGTATACTGCCTCACTGGCACCTTGGAGTACAGCCTCCTGCCCGTTCTTCTCGAATCACCCATGTTCGGACTCTCTCATGTCCCTTTCTTCTTCTTCATCTTCTGCTCTATCAGTCTCTCTCTCTCTACCTCTCTCTCT
>CM028858.1:24763393-24774433 GCA_016801935.1 Platichthys stellatus
TCAAGCAAAACCACATCCACCTGTGCAAAAAACCCATCCCCCTGCCCTCCTCATCCTCCCCCGTCCTCCGGGCCCGAGGTCCCCGGACAGTCGGTCCGTGGGGGTGAGGGCGCCCCAGACACCTTTAACCCTTTAAGTGCCCAGGCTATCTGTCCGCCACGGGAAGGAGCACCCCCACCCATGCCTCTCTTTTTACTCACACACAAAGAAACACAAACACTCACACACTCATCCGCCGCTCTGGCCAAGTTCAAGGTATTTAACTCTCCTTCCTCTGCACGACCCGGGGAAAGCAGAATGAGCGTGGGAGGGAAGGAGGGAGGCATGCTGGGTGAGGGTGTGGCGGGTGGAATGATTTGTGATAAAAGTAGACAACAGGTAAATACATATGGAATATAAAATGTATGATTACTATGATAAATGCACCTAAGTAGGACTGAGTGAGGGAGAAAGACCCGAGACGCTTGTGTGCATCTTCCTCAGCTCAGTGGATGATCACTGCATGTTTGTGTGTCTGCATGAAGCTGAGCACAACCCGTGATGCAGTAGACAGCATCACTCAGAGCTGTGTTTGCAATGTTCAGAGATAAGAAACACACAATGATGTGCCCAGTCAGGATCCACCGCGGAGCCTCTGATGCCCCCCCGTCCACACTGATGCGGATATTTTGACCAACTGTTCCCTCTGGGTTTGAGCCTCTGGGCCACATGCTGGTGTTTTCAACTTCAGCTTAAACTGAGATTTCCAACGTGCAGATTTTAACGAGAATGCCCCCGAAACAACAATGGCGAGGATACGCTGGTGTCTCTCTACGTTGAGTTAGCACTGCTCGGTCTAATTACACGTTTGCAGCTAAATTTAGCCTCATTGCACCAAACGGATTCTCGAATGTGAATCTGCAGAATCTGTAGCGAGCTCCTGATTTCCGTTTCCACATTGACCAATCACGGGTAAACATGTGGAAAGTAAAAGAGGTGCGATGACTGAAATGCATCGACTATCGGTTCTTTAGTTTGTCTGTATTCACATGCAGACGGCTGCTCATATAGAGATTAGCCAATAACCTAAAATCTCTTGTGTTTTGTGTGAAGAAACGTGAGATGTGTGTGTCATCATCAGACTTTGAACAGCGAATAAATATTGGTTGTTGTCCCCAGATGCTGATTCCTCATCAGAAACGATAGCTGATGGCCTCCAGGGTTACTGAACCACCTTCACCTCACCCAATATTACTCAGACCACAGTTCTTCTTTGGTATTTGACGGATCGTTGATGGAGAGCGGCCCGAGTTTGTCTTTTATATATTTGGTTTAACAGAGGAGGAAATATTCATCCACCCAAAAAATATCCGCAGTAGTGTGGACAAGGCATTGGACCCTGTTTAGACCTGATAGTTACATGAGTGATCCAATCAAGAGGACACGCCCCTGATATTCAGAGGTCACAGGTTCACAGAAAGATCAATAATGACAGAAGCCAAACTTTCACTTTTTTTGGAGCATTTTATGAATCAGAAATACTTTCTGATTCTTAAAATGTGAAGTGAAACGTCACTTTATCAGAAGATAGAAAAAAGCAGAAGTTATTAAATTCTATTGTGCCTTGTGGCTGATAAGTTTATTACAGGAAGTTGAGAATCACTCCACCGCTGCACCCCCCTCAGCATGACCCCCCCGCCGACAAAGGGGGTGCCTCCTCCCCTCTACCGCTGACCTCCCCTTCCTCTTCTCGCCATCTTCAAGGTTCTCCCCTCGCTTCCCACTTCTTTATTCGTCCCTGTTTCAAGGCGATGCCCCCTTTGCCTCCTTCTCTCCACCCTTCCTCCCTCGACCACCATCTCTCCTCCTCTCTACCTCCTCACTCCCACCATCCGCTCCAGGGCTGAGATGTAGAACGTTTTTTGCTTAAAGGGGCTTCACAGTGTCACACCTATGAAATCTCTCTCTGACGCATGACTTTGTTTAAAAGCAGGTCCGTGACGGAACCATTGTGCGGAGGATCTTTTAGCATGGTCAGAGTGCAATGGCTTCAGACTCTTCTGGGTTTTAAACACAACAGTTGCGCTTCTGGCTCCCATCACCCCCCCGCAGTAAACGCTGAATGAACCGTGGTTGTGACTGGGAGCTGCATGCAGTCGCAGTCCTCTGTGAGAATGCCCTGTCGTCCTGTTGGCGGTGTGTGTGTATGGGACAATACACACAAGTCCTGGTTTCTTGAGGCTCCGCCTATGTGCTCTGTGACATGTCAAGAAAACCTGGAACCGGCCACTTGTTTAGATTTAGTGCCGCTCTCCTCCCCCTGCACAGATGTGCATGCAAAAGAGCTTTGATAAAATCCCACCAGATGATTGCAGATCTAATGAGGGCAGATTGTGCTGCACGCTGCTCTAAGTGATCATTATGGTGCGATAAGATAAGAATCGGTGTAGATGGATGCAGCAATCGAGTTTCCTCCTCCGGCCGTGAAGGTAATGCTTCATAGAGCCGGTGGCTGGGCAGAAGAAGCCAGGAGACGAGGAAGGTTTGCATCCACACTCTGAGCCAGCGGCTGCTCTTATTGGTCTGTAGATCTCCAGAAGTCGCCTGAGAATATAATGTGTGGACGTCTCTTGAGTGGAGATAAGTGTTTCAGTCTTAATGGAGAATAGACCATGTTTGCATTTAGACTTGTTTCCACACAAT
This sequence comes from Platichthys stellatus, assembly GCA_016801935.1. Lineage (NCBI taxonomy): Eukaryota > Metazoa > Chordata > Actinopteri > Pleuronectiformes > Pleuronectidae > Platichthys > Platichthys stellatus. Next base: position 24,766,076 of record CM028858.1, read on the forward strand.
GTCCACATTCATTCATTACTTAATTTCTCAAAAATGTGTCTATAATCTGTAAATCAGACACATACATGTTAAAGATCTGACCATGACATCATTGTGGTTACATTTGTGTCGACCAGATAAAATGACAGAGTCACCAAATGTATAAAACTATAATCTACATCTGGTTGTGTTTCAGTTTTAGGGCCATAAGAATTATTATAATTACCCGGAGAATCAAGTTTTCTGTTAATATTAAGACGGGACTTCTCCCATTTCTTTGTCTTGAAGTTGCCCTGATGATCTGTCATATTCTCATCCAATCAGAATCCTAGACGAAGAGTTGCTTAATCTAGTGTGTGGACGACAGATTCTATTTGAACTTTCACAGCACAGGAATAAATGTGTGTTTTATTACAACACAGAGGAATCACTGAATCTGCCAGGAGACGGGTGTGTAAACATCCCATAGGTTTGTTATGGAACTAAGGGATGGATGTAGTGTTGTAGGGGGGTGGGGGGGGGCGTTACTGAGCAGCTATGTCCATCTTGCTGTCCTTCCTTCTTTGTCTGTCTCTCATGTAAATGTATTTTTCCCTGTTTCTACCAAACCCCCTCTCTCTTGTCCTGTGTCTGTTTGTCTCTCTCTCTCTCTCTCTGTCTCTCTCTCTCTCTATCAATGTGTGTCTATGTCTCCTTCCTTACCGTCCTCCTCTTCCTCCTCGCCCTCCTCGTCCTCCTCTTCTCCTGTCTCTGTCTCTCTTCCTGTCGCTGTCACTGACTCTCGCTGTCCCCACCTTCGTTGAAACTCGACAGGACCAGCACCCGGTAAAGTGTCATCCTCCTCTTCCTCCTCCTCCTCCTCCTCCTCCTCCTCCTCCTCCTGTCCCCTGCTCTTCATCACCGGGTCAAACAGGCTTCTCTCTCTTTCTTTCTTTGTTCTTCTGGTCGTTCGTACTCATTGGCGTCGTGACGTTCATCCCACACAGGAAACAGGAAACCCTCCACATGCCTCACGCTCAGTCCTGCAGGAGCTGAGAGTCTGAAACTCAAAACCCTGTAGTTCTTCAAATCCACGTCACCGTCCGCTCAAGGATCATTTCAGGCGAAGGAACGGTTCGAAGACACGTCGCGCTCTCACACGTTAAACTCCAGACTCAGGAGGCTGCTGTCGTTGAGCTGGTGTGTGTGTGTGCGTGTGTGTGTAGCAGGAATGTCGTTAATTCCAAACACCTATGGCCTCGCTGGGCTTTACTCTAATACTCTCAAGCTGCTCTGATAGAGAGAACTCAGTCCTGCTCAACTTCAGAGGAGGAAGGCCTATTGATTATTGATCGAGTCTCACACACACACACACACACACACACACACACACATACACACAAACATGTAGAACTGCAGAGGCTCAGACTCAATCAATCAGCCTTGAATTGAATTGTCTTAGGTTTCCTGCCACGGGAGCTGAGTTCATGGTTAAAGAGCGAGCCTTGATGGACGACCTCTCTTCTTGGCAGCCGTCCACACGCCTCCTGCCTCGTTTCTTGTTTTGTTCTTTATTTTGAAAATGGCCCATCCACTTACAGTAAAGATCAACTGGGCTATTTGCTCCCTTGACAGCCCGAGTCCTCCTCACTGACAGTGGTTCACGTACAAATCACGAGCACGAGGTTCAGTTGTGTGCGTCGCCACGTGATTTGTACATTCACTCGTTTCCTCCGGTCGCTCTCACGGCTCGTTTGAACTTTGCCGTTGCTTGTGTGTCTTAAGATGACATGTGATGTCACTTGCAGAGCATGACATCACATGCTCCGAGAGTCTCACATAGCCTCGCTCTCCTGGCCACGCCTCCTTCGAGTCGGGGTCACCAAAGAAAACCACGGTTTAATTTACCAGAAGTTTGGGACGAGACGGAGAAGGACGCTATGTGAGACGTGTGTGAACAGACTCAGGATTATTGTGACTTAATCCGAACCCTGTGAATTAACTTCATGTGTCCACTTGTCAAAACTCCCATTTCCCCCGAAGAACCGAACGGCGTGTCACTGAAAAAGAAAGAAAGAGGTTTGGCTGGGCACTCTGCCGGGAGTTGCCTGTCGATTTGGAATGAGTGAATGTCTCCTGTGTGACGATTACGATAAGTGATGAAACAGATGCTGCTGCTTCTCGATGTCCATGAAACCAGGCGCTCAGGAAACTGATCGCTCTTCACCCGGTTTCATGTTTGACGCTCACGGGACACAGAGTCTTTGTCCTGCAGCAGAAGAGACTGAGAGCGTTTGATACAAGATGTCCCATCGTGTGGTGTTTGACTGTAGAGTTCATGTTTGAGATGAAGTCCAGCACATACCTCCACCCCCCCTCACCCCCTTTTCTATCCATATGATAGTTGACCATAGGGTTGGGTAAAGAGTTGATTGTTCCATCTCCTCATTCCTCGGCTCCGCTCTCTATCGGCCCCTGACGCTGTTGTTGTTGTTCCCTGGCTGAACTGTAGGGGGAGCAGCAAGGGCAAAGACATCAGTACAATCAAGTCCCTTCGAGTGCTGAGGGTGCTGCGTCCTCTAAAGACCATCAAGCGACTCCCCAAGTTAAAGGTACGACTCAGGACATCAGGTGGTGCGTCTCTCAACCCCAAAGCCGAATTCATGCTTCTGCGATGAAGCCACACCGTAGACATTGAGTACAAGAAATGAACACGTCCTTCTTTTCCTCGTTAGAATTATTTAAGAAAAAGTAACTTCTCTTCAACGTCTATCAGCTCCAACACAATCCGTGAGAACTTGTTACGAAGTGCACCAGAAATCAGAAGACACCCAACACCCACACAGAAACTCTACCGCCACTAGTGTCTCGGCGGTGTAATTGCAACGCCACTCACACACACACCTACACACAACTAGGACGCTCGGCCTCGTGCGTAGTTTCAACACAAAAGCATGAATCAGCCTGAACCACGGACGCTAATTTTCAGGGTTACAGGAATTTTCAGGGAACTGACTCGTCACCATTAGGAATTATTATATTTATAGGATACGACGATATACTCCTTATAAGCCTAGAATATGAATAAATAAAGATAATACAAGAATACAATTGACTAAAAAATGTATATATAAGAACACAAAAACAGAAAATATACTATATACAGTGCAGATAACATTGAATCAAATGAAATGTTGTGATGTATAACTACATAATCGACAGAACAGCAATATGGCTCAACTGAAGATCTATAATATATATATGATCAGTATAATATGACCAAAGTACAGTACAATATACAATGGAATATGTAGTACTAAGGGTAATGCTGCTAATATTACTATTGATATCAGAAAACACTACATACAGTGATAGTTATGATTCAAACATATATTTGTACACATATTGCACTGCATAACAACCTCAGACAGATATTATAATCTAACATTCAGCCTGAAGGAGTAACTGGTGAACGTCTCCCCGACAGGCCGTGTTCGACTGTGTGGTCAACTCCCTGAAGAACGTGCTGAACATCTTGATCGTCTACATGCTCTTCATGTTCATCTTCGCTGTCGTGGCCGTTCAGCTGTTCAAGGGTCGATTCTTCTACTGCACGGACGAGTCCAAAGAGTTTGAGCGTGACTGCAGGTCAGTGACCACACGCCTCCAGCTGCTCGGCTCCTGAGCACAAACATCCGTCCATTGAATCAACCGAAAACAGACTAGAACACTGGGTTGAGAATGGATTTATTGTTTCAGTCATTTTTCAAGCAAAGACAAATTCATTTAGTTGTTGTAATCTTAATATTCCTGGGTATTTAGACTTGATCTGGCCAAACACTTTAAGACTATGTTTAATAAATTATTAGTCACAGCCCAATCAAATCCCTTTGTTTATCCGAACTCTTATAAAAACACTTGTTTGTTTTGTTGGTTTATTTAATTAATTGTTCTCCTGCATTAACTTGTTAGATAAAGTTTATTTTTCAACTGGTTTCTGGAAGTATTGTTCGTCGTAAATCAAAAGTAGAACCGATACCAGTAAAGTTTATTAAGTTTCACTGATATATTCAACATATTTTGCATATTATATAAATTGCAGCAGGTACTTCAAATTTACATTAAAAAATTAAATAATGTCCAGAACCACATGTTGTTGCATAGATGGTTTTATTTCTTCATTATTTTAAGGAAACTGTGGACGTGAACTTAATTTAAAGAGATTTAAAAAAATACAGCGTCCTCAGATGATTGTGTCAGGCCGATGCTGCCACCTAGAGGACGACATGAGAAGCAAACACTCAGAAATGTAGTTTAAGTTTTTAAGTTTTTCACGATGGAAACTTGTTCCTTTAGGGGCGAGTACCTGGTGTATGAAAGAGACGAGGTTAAAGCGCAGAAGCGGGAGTGGAAGAAGTACGATTTTCACTACGACAATGTGGCTTGGGCCCTGCTCACCCTCTTCACTGTCTCGACTGGAGAGGGGTGGCCACAGTGAGTAGAACACACACACACACACACACACACGCACACACACACACACACACAGCTTTAAACAACAGCTGTACCAAGGCATTGCAGGATCTTTCATTAAGTACGTCACATGTTTTAAATTATAAGTGATGGGTTATTTAAAATTGAAATAAGACAAACATACTGTTCAAATGACAAATCTATTTAGAATTTTCATTTTAATTTGTTCATATCAAAATAAATGTGATGATGTTTTGTCCTTGTTTCAGTGTCATGTGTCTAATGTTCTTCATTTCTGTCTCTTCCCTGTCGCAGGGTGTTAAAACACTCTGTGGACTCCACTTATGAGAATCAGGGTCCTAGCCCGGGTTACAGGATGGAAATGTCCATCTTTTACGTGGTGTACTTCGTAGTCTTCCCCTTCTTCTTCGTCAACATCTTCGTGGCTCTTATCATTATCACCTTCCAGGAACAGGGGGACAAGATGATGGAGGACTACAGTTTAGAAAAGAACGAGGTGAGGCACGAGGCTGCGTGACTCTTCTGTGTTGTGGTGTTTTGTTCTCGAGCCCTCACACTCGTCTCCTCTCCTGCTCCGACAGAGAGCCTGCATAGATTTCGCCATAAATGCCAGGCCTCTCACCCGCCACATGCCCAAGAACAAGCTGAGCTTCCAGTATCGCATGTGGCAGTTCGTGGTATCTCCGCCCTTCGAGTACAGCATCATGGCTCTGATCGCGCTCAACACCATCGTGCTCATGATGAAGGTACGAGTCAGACTGAGTTTGATATATTCTGTTTTCTGAGCTCAACAGCGTGGTTACGTGGTTAAAAATCACATTTTCTGAACAGATTTTGATTATCAGCCATAAAAAGTTAACCATCCGAGGTAGACGGACAGACACTCTGCAGTAAACACAGGTTTTCATTGAGACACCGGGGGGGGGATTTGGCAGAACGGCGAGGTGAAAGAGCGCCTCGAGTTCGTGAAGTTGACCGTGATGAACCGTGGAAAGAAAGTCATTGTGGGATTCTGATTTCGGTGTGTGGCGACAATGTAACCGCTACACCACCGTGCCACCAATGCAAACACAAATTGTGGCTCTGAAAGCACAGGGGGAAGAAGTGTGCACCTAAAACTCGGTATTGATTTTCTTTTGTGTCTAACTTGTGTGTTCTCATTGCCTCTCTGCCTTTGTGTTGTGTGTCCACAGTTCGACGGTGCATCACCTAACTTCGATGACGTCCTGAAGTACCTCAACATCGTGTTCACCACCTTCTTCTTCATGGAGTCCATCCTCAAAATCATCGCTTTTGGCCCTCTGGTAAAATCCACAAACACGCAGCAGAGACACACTCCTCCAGCGGGTTGACCCAGTCTATATGCCTCGTGTGTTTCATCCTATTATTCATTTATAAAGCAGGTTATTTTGGTAGACAGATCTAGAGCGTGTTCCTCCTGTCCCTGAACAACCCGGAAGGTAACGTGCACAGCAAGTCACGCTATCGGCCTCCTTCCAGCCGGCCTCCTTGGTAACAGCACCACTATGGGTCAGGGTCCCTCGCCAGTCCCTGGATCCAGATGGGGGACGGATCCAGATGAAGACCTCTCTCGTCTTCTCACTCATCTCAAACTGTCTCTCTCTCTCTCTTTCTCTCTCTGCAGAATTACTTCAGAGACGCCTGGAACATTTTTGATTTTGTGTCCGTCCTTGGAAGCATCACTGACATATTAGTGACAGAACTAGGGGTAAGTGCTTCTGGGAGTTCGGACAAAGTGACACACGTCGCTTGTTTTTCTCATGACACTGGTTTGGTGGACTCAAAGGAAACATCAGCCTTGTTGTCAGTGATGAAACCTAAAGCCACCGGGGATTCGAAATGTTTCTGGGCTGAATTTCCCTTTTAGGTCAGTTAGTTGACGTCTGTAAACCAGTGTCCATCGCATCTTGTAGACACACACACACTCAGAGGAGCTGCTGAAAAGGAAGAACTGCAGAAGGAAACATCTGGTGTGGCTCTGAGGTAACAAACCCACATGGTAGAGTGACCCCTTGTGGCCAGACTTGCTGTTTCCTGCTGTTTTTAATCCTTACGCCAAGATCAACAAAAACACTGGTGGTGGTAGGATCATATTTACAACAGGAGAGGGACCAATCCAATCTGACAAACATGATTCAGTCGTTAATTGCACCCTCAGTATGACCTGTGTGTGTCTATATGATGCTTGTACATTATTCCGTGGAGGATTTAAAAAAAAAAAAAAAAATCTAAATTTGCTGTGGACACTATTTCCACCACAAATCCTTCAAAAGTCTCTGTACTTTTGTTCTATCTGTGTGTGTGTGTGTCAGTTTGTTTCCTTTCACACACATGAGATGAATGTGATCAGTGAAATACGAATCCGTATAATTCAGTAGCGGCGTCAGCCCCTCTCTGTTGTCCAGCGTGACCCGAGCCACTCGTGAGACTTCTTAATAAACCTCTCTGACTTGTTCTGAAGTCTCGCTCACACTGGATTAGCTGTAACTCTGCAAATCACTGTGTTTTCAGATGATTGTCGACGCCTCCGGCCGAGGTAGAGGGAACTAAACGAGCATCTCAGCTCTGTGACATTAACCGACATGTTTTCAGCTGATTATTTCAGACGTCCAATCGATTACCTGTCTGCTCAGTGTGGTCACGCAGCGGCGAACCTGCTGCTCCACTGATTTTAGGTTGCTCTGTGGCACAGTTGCCTTTCGGAAAGAAAAAGTTTTTTTTTTAAATCAGAACCAATATCTTCCGGATGATACCCGTCTCTTCTGGTTTTACTCAACTGATTGGCAGACGCATCAATCTACACTTTAATCAGAGCAAATTATCTTTAAATCAAAACTGGAATGGTCCACACTGCATTTCCAGAGGTGAAAACATAACCTCTTCCGCGGAGGTGATAACTAAAGTATAAGTTTTCAGACACGAACTCCGGAGAATGTCCACACAATCGGAATTGGAGATCGTCCGGATCAGACTAGTTCACAACAGCAGGAAAATCTCCCGGACATTTTCCTGCTGTATTTTTATTTAGGTTCATTTAAATTGTAGGTGTCCTGAACCCCCCCATGAATTTTTACATTACATTATTACATTACATGTCATTTAGCTGATGCTTTTGTCCAAAGCGACTTACATTTTTAGAACACTCAGCATTTATGAGGGGCCATTTTAGGGGTTCAGTATCTTTCCAAGGACACTTAGGCATGCGGATGGGAAAGAGTGGGATTCGAACAGGCAACCTTCTTGTTGCAGAACACCCGCTCTATCCCCTAGGCCATGCTCTCCAGTTTCTAACACCTAGTCTAAATTCTGATCGTCTCTATGCAGGCATCACAGGGGGGCTGAACCACCTGATGTCGCTCACTAACTCTTGCTGTTGTTGTTGTTGTTGTTGTTGTTGTTGACTTGAAGTTGTGTTTCACTCTGCCTTTTATGACGACGCCCATAATGACTCCGTCTTCCTCTTCTATCTCTTTACATGCTTTCTTTAAAACCTCTCTACTTTGTTGGCCCCTCCCCCTCCTCCTCCTCCTCCTCCTCCTCTGATAAAATCCATCCAATCAAAATGCACTATGAAATCCTTCATCGTGTTCTCTCCATCCGTGCTGCGCCATGACATGTGGTGGTGGTGCTGTGATGATGATGATGATGATGATGATGATGATGATGAATATAATGATGGTGATGGTGTGCGTTTCCCCCCCCCTCCCCCCTCCCCCCCAATAAAACACCAAATCTCACCCCAAAAAAATCTCAATGTGCTACAACTTACCACAATAAAACACCACCTCCTCCCCATTCATCCTTCTACATCTTCGCACATGTAGAATCTGGTTGGTTTGTAATTTATCTCTCAGAGCTTTATGCTGCATCGTCATTGGTCATGTG
>CM028858.1:24785679-24799236 GCA_016801935.1 Platichthys stellatus
GGGTGGGTGAAAATAATTGTGTGTAAGTAGGTGGGGAGGGTTGTTGGGGTTGGTGGGGGAGGGTCGGTGTATGTGTACTGTTGTATACATCTATATCTATATGTGTGTAACCACAGAGATGTGTAAATGTGCCAGAGCATTCACACATTTAGGGAACATGGGCACAGGTTGGGTCGGAAGCCATTTTGGCTCTTATTGTTCTTCCTTGTGGTTCTTGGCTCTCACAGTTGCTTAGCAGCAGATGGCCCCTCATTGGATAGCTGTGCTGTCACGTAGAGTATCACTGGCAAGAAAAAAAAACAACAGGAGACGCAGTTACTCGTCTTTCTTTCCTCAAGCAAATGCTCTCGCATAAATCTAATAAAAAGATCCAAGTGTGCAGCAGATTTAACACACGATCGCACAACAGTCACTTAATCTCACACACATATGACAGACAACATTAAAAACCCAAGAGCTGATATTCCCTGACATGCTGCGTTTATCAGATCTGAATAATGACCACAGTGAGGCTCAGTCGCTCTTGTCTAAACTCTAATCTGTCTCAGGGAATATGGAATAAAACCTGGACAAATCCACGTCCACTTCTAATTGGCTGTTGTCTATGGAGCTCTCTCAACCCCGTCCCCTAAACCCCCCCGACCCCCCCGACCCGCCCCCCTATTCCCCGGAGATTCAGGCACTCCGCTCTTTTAGCAAAGACGCCTCCTCCTTCTCATCCTCTCATCCCGACTGGCTCTCCACAGAGGCTGCTGCGCATGGATCTGCCGGTCGCAGACGACAACACGGTGCATTTTAACTCCACCCTCATGGCTCTGATCAGGACCGCCCTGGATATAAAGATCGCCAAGGGTACGACTCAAAGTACTATCAACCCCTTTACTCTGTCATCTGTTCATCTTTCCTGTCTGATGTTCCCGGGTGGTTCCCGGGTCATTCACAAGTATTCTCATATGGTTGTTTCCCTGCTTGTATTCAAGTCGTCTTTCAGTTCTGGAGCCGGACTTTTTGATTTCACGTTCAGTCTTTGGAAAGCTTTCACTCAAACTGTGCTTGTGCTCAAACTGTGCGCTTGCTCTCAGATCTCCGTCCCTCCACATTCAGCTCTTCTCCTCGTGCTCAGGCTGCTTCTGTGCACTTCTGTGTAATGTTGACAGTTTAATTTGGCAACACTTTACCTGGCATTCTATTGACTGACAGAAAAGAACCCAAGAACAGACATTTCAGGTGTGCACAGAAGCAACGTGAGCGTGAGAATAGGCGACACTGAAGCTCAGGAAATCGGACAAAAAGTTCTGCGTTTGAGCGCAAGCGGCGCCAGACTGAGCACAAGCAGCAGATGCTTTACAAAATCAGAAATTGAAATCAACAAGTCCTGCTATCAAACCGAAAGACCAAGCTCTTAATAATATTGTTGACAAAATTATGATATTATGACACTAACACATAACTTTTTTTGGGGGGGGGATTGTATGTGCATATGTGTGAATGGTTAAATATATTTCTTTTGGGACTTTGTGCCATTGGGCCTCCCTTTTGGTCCGCACCTTCTGTGCATGTTTCTATGTGTGTGGGATGTTTGCAAATGTACGGATGTATGCATGTTGGATGCTCGTGTGTGGGTGTGTGTGTGTGTGTGTGTGTATGTTTGTGTGTGTGGGGGCACTCTGGGTGGCTGGGGGTGGGTTGCACAGGGGGTGCAGACAAGCACCAGATGGATGCCGAGCTGAGAAAAGAGATGATGGCAATTTGGCCGAACTTGTCGCAGAAGACTCTGGACCTGCTGGTGACGCCGCACAAGGGTAAGTTGAAGGAAGGTGCACATAGTGGTGTGTATGTGTCCGATCACCAACTCACCAAGAGGACAGCTTCGACCAGTCAGTGTCATTCACTGCTTCACATCTCCTGATCAGGCCACGACAACACAAACTCACTCTACATGGAGATACACATCCACTGCATACATGAACTCCAGGCTCACCAGCACATACATGTACACAGACCCTGTTCAGACCCGGTAATCTCAAAGGTCCTGAGTGATCTGATCACAGGTGGTCAGTGCTAAGTTCAGACCACATTCAGAGGTGGTCTGGGACACGTGTGGCACCATATGAAGGATGCCCCACAGGACGTCTCTGACCAGCTGCCACATCTCAGTTTCTATTCGTTGATTATTTTTTAACATTCTTTATGAAGTTGTCATAGCTGCGCCAGCCATTCATTCGGGCCCTCTTGACTCCGCCCTCGTTCTCACTCGCTCTCTCGCTCACACGGACTCAAACAAAAGACTCAGACAAATGACAATGTCGTGTTTATTTGCCTATAGAAGTGGACACATTTGAATGACCGGTGCGGACACACGTACTTAACGATGTCCATTTGTGATCAGGTCTCTCAGGACGGGAGACAGGTCCATACACCACACACATACACAACACATACACAACACACACACACACACACACACACACACACACACAGCTGCCCACACACTGGTCAGTCCTGGTATCAGGGGGTGTCTGCTATAGAAGATCCTCTATAGAAGTCTTTTCACTACAGGAAGAATTTAGAAGCAAATAAATTAGCACAATAGGCTGATAATTAAATTCAGTCTGAAAACTGAACGTGATGAATGAACATGTTCAGGTGAATCTGTTCAGGACAATGAGGATATTTGACATTTTAGTGCCAACATGACTTTAACTGGCATACTTCTGCATGTTTAGCTGTAACTTTGACTTGTTTGGCTACATGCATGGCAGTTGATGATATATACGATATGCTTTGTCATGTCTGATTGCCCAGTAATGTAATGAAGAGAGTAAGATATGTGTGGTCGTATCTTATCACGTGTTTTAATGCTGGAAGACTCGTAGCCGTGCCACTTTGAAAAGGTCACCGCCCATTCAATGACGCTATCTGAGAGCCAAAACAAAGCTCAACGATTTTTCTGATTTTAAATGTTTAATGTGTTTCATCCAAACTCTGGGGATACACGTCCGGAGTTTGTAGAAAAAAGTTGAGCTCCTGTTTTCCAGGGATCATTTGACGGAGGTGTCCGTGTCTTTCTTCGTGAGGCGGCTACTTCGGTCCTCAGCCTTAATATTGAGATTAAAGATTAAATACACTCAAGGTTTGATATGGATAGAGAACGACACGCGAGAATGTGAATTGATAGGTGAAGCATCTGCCTGTGAAAAGACTACCGGCTTTGTTGTGGTAATAACTGTGCGGTGATGTAATAACGTGTGTTGTTGTGCACCAGCGAGCAGGTTCAGCTGTTTCAGTTCAGGATTCAATGTTTAAACGGAGGTGATCACTAATTCTTTAAGAAAACAAAAGAGGTTTAGAACTGCACTTTAATTTAAAACAATATAATTAATCCTGTAGATAAAAAATAAGTGAACCAAGCAGAACAAGGGTTTGTGACAAGGAGGGTGAACACAAGCATGAAGGTGTGTGTTTGCATCCATGTCATAATCACAGCTCCATTAGAAAATGAAATAATCAAATAGGTTTATCTATAGATATGTATAAATCTATAGATATGTCGATTGTATTTAAAGATGGACGACGTGACAGCTCCACAAAAGTGTCTCGATCGCCCCCTGGTGGATGGCTCCAGTACAGGTCATAAATCCCACCTCCTCCACATTAACAGACGGGACATTGACCAATCTGAAAAGGTCATGGTAGAAGTTAAAATGATACTTTTTTTTTTTTTTAAAGGGCTCAGGATTTACAACTGAGGCTGATTTCTCTCTTCATCAATAAATATATATATTTAGATATATATATTTTATTTTCTATTTTAAATGTTGATATTCTATTTTATTCTATTTTATACTATTTCTATTTATTTTTTTGGTTGTAATTACTTGTGCATTGCTAGAAGAGAGCCTGTGACTCAAGCATTTCATTGCCAGCGACTGCTTAATGTTATTGTTGTGCATTTGACAATACAAAATCTTGAATCTTGAATCTTGACCTCATGATTGGTCGAGTGCACGTCTCCATCCACCAATCACGAGCCCAGCCTTAAAATGAAGTCATCGGCGCCCGACTGCAGCGTTCGTGTCTGGGATATTTTGGCTTCATCTCTGGATTGTGGGAAAAACGTTGTCCGTCTTTATTTATATAAATCAATAGAGTAGTTTTAACGTAATCCTGCTAAATAACAAACAAACAAAGAGGAAAATATAATAACTGGCAGAGGTAATGAGTTTGTTCCTCTGCCTCTGTGGGTGAGGAAGATGTAGTGACATTAAACCATTAATTTCTGGTTAAACTTTACTTTGGAGACGTAAAAATCTGAGCCCACCACAAGGAGACAGTTTGAATTCTGCTCCACATGAATCCCAGTCGTCCCTGCTGCTGGTGCACTCTGCATGTCACACTGAATTTCTCTTGTGTTGTCTCGTACCCCACTCCCATCCCCCCCCCCACGGCTCAGGGTCCCATACCACTCGGGTCTAATCTTGCAGGGTAACTTGTCATTTTCTCAGCAGCCACAGACTTGACGGTGGGCAAAATCTACGCCGCCATGATGATCATGGAGTACTACCGGCAGAGCAAGACGAAAAAGCTGCAGGCCCTGCGTGAGGAACAGGTAGACGCCAACCCAGAGAAATGCCTTGAACGCAGACATTTTTTCTTCCTCTTCTCTTTCTCCTCCTCCTCTTCCTCCTCCTTCACTTGGTTCTCTCTCGTGACACCCCTGCCACTCTCCTTCAGAGCCCTCTCAGCCTGAGCCCTTTAGCTGCACGCTCCCTGAGAATCTGCCTCGTCCTCTCTCCAGCACCTTGTCGCTGCCTCTGTTTGTTTGTTCGTTCTTCTCGTGCTTGCGTGCAGAGGTTCTCCAGCTGTTTAACTTTCTCCAGCTAGTCAGCAACTTCCCCCTCTGCTTCAAGTCTTCTGCTTCTTTTCACCGTGACATGTTTGAGCATGGTGGCGAGGATCCAGAGTTTGGAGGTTTACTCATTTGCAGCGATTGTCTGTGTTGTCGATGATGTTTTGCATTTTGATGAAGATGATGATGACGAGGATGACGATGATGATACCACATGGCCTCACGTTTTGTTCAGTGTCAGTGCTCTTCCCCCCCCCCTGTCGATGAATGCCCTTGAGATGCACTCGCTCCCGCTGCCTGGTCCACACTGTGAAACGTCTCTCCACTCAGGCAACACCTCCGGTTCCCTGCAGACTCACTGACTGAGACACTTCCAGGGTTCCCTCTCATCCAGGGAAACACTTTTCCACTCATGGAACCAACCTGGACATTTTTCAAAATTACCAAATATCCTGGAAATTATTAGATTTTATTTGAGCTCCATGCATCGATCGCAAACGTGAGTGTGTGAAGCTGTGTAGTGTAAGAGGAGCGCCCTCTCCTGCAAGTCCCCTGTAACTACAGGCCAGTAGGGGGGGCATGTAACAACACCACTACTTTGATAACTCTCCTACCTCAGCGGGTCCTTACAGTTGTTATTATTTTATTAATGTAGTGGTAGTGCAGAGTCATGTTATGAATTTGAGGGAATGTTCTTCATGACTTGGAACCCAGACATGTCGTGCAGTAGTAGATTTGTGTTCTGCAGAACGAAGGAGAGTGTTGGTGACTGGAGAGCATGTTACTCATTTTTATTTTTCATCTTTCCTTCCGAAGAGTTCGACCCTGCAGTCACAGTGTATGCTGGTATGTTCCTGAATGCAGCCATCCCATTGGACAGAATGGACTGGTCCAAACAGGCTCTCTCAACATCAGGCCTTTAACCGTCTCTGTGTCACTTTGTCCCACCGTCCGTCTCTATCGTGTCTCTGTTTGTGATGCAGCACTTCAAAGAAAGAATCCACTCAGAAACCTCTGAGTGTTGTTTCGATGGAGAATCCAATAAATTATTAATTATTGATTTAAACAGAATTAATAAAGATCCAGTTTTTTCCTTCAGAATAGAACAGATTAGAAAATAAAAGTATCTGGTGGGCGATTCTCATTCCGTGTTCGCTGCATTTCACATTAACATAATCACAACGTAATTTATACTTTATGATGATGAATGATTGGTTAATCTAATAATCTCATTTGAATTGGATTCAAATGTTTATGCCACAGTAGTGACGCTGTGATGACATCATTTCTATTTACGCTCCAGGTTGTGTTAATAGTCCTGAAGGATGCAGAGAAACCGGGAAAAGTTTAAGCTACATTTTGACATTAAAGACAGAAACAAAGAATTTCCACCCATATCCTGAAGTGTAAATTACAGAGATCAGAGTTAAATGTGTGAAAGAGAAATGTAAAAGTAGAAAAAAAACAAAAGCATCATGAAAAGGCTGCAAAGATCACAACAGTGTGGAGAACCAGGAAGTGGATTCTTTGTTTAACTCCTCCTCTGTTTGCTCATCTCTCTCTCCCCCCCCTCTGGTGTTTTCCTCATACCGAGTCTTTGCTGAGTTTTTGTCACGTGTCTGATATCCTGTTGTGTTGCTGTTTGTCTGCGCTCCGTGCTTCTCCTGTCTGTTGTGTGTAACCCCTCGTTTCCTGTCTCCCATGTCATCTCCAAACTTCTGACGCTCTCCCTTTATGCTTCCAGGAAGAGACGGGAGCTTGACTTATCAAGCTCTCCCTGTTTGGTCAATCCACGTCGATTGTCACCAAGTTTCTTTAACCAGGAGCCATTCTCTCCGGTCCTGTGTGTGGGTGAATGTGTGTGTGGTGGTTGGTGGGATGTTAAGGTCCTGGGACCAGCGGCTCTGTATGTCATCATAGCTGAGACTGATACATACGTCGCTGCTGAGGCATATTCCATTAGAGCTGGTGGAGTTCCACAGCTCGTGGTTTCACCTCAATCCTCGTCTGCGTCACTGGGGCTTTAGCTTTAGTGGCCAAAAAGCCAGAGTGTCCAGAGAAGGAAGGAGAGATGACCCCCTCCTCGGCACAGGAGCCGACGCCTGGACAGGAACTGACGGACAGGCTGCGCTCGTAGAAGAACTTCAGCTGAACAGTCATTTGATTTACTTTTCTGATCAGGAATCGATATTTCACACATTCAGAACAGCCACAAAATAATTGTTTAGTTCAATAACTATGTGATTTTCTTAGTAAGCCAGCCTATGGTGCTCATTTAGAAATAAAGCGACCCATTAAGAACGCCCCCACCAGTCAACTAACCACCCTCGATTCAAATCTGTCAACTGGTTAAAGTATAAGAGCTAAAGTGCAGCTTGACGAGCTTCCTGTCCAGCAGATCAGCCTCGTGTGTCTGACCAGGTTTGGACCTGATTCGGTTTCTGAACAGAACTCGATCCATCAGCGCTCAGCATCCAGCCTTTACTCTCCCGGCTGTGGAGGGGCATGACACAAGCTGTAGTGGTCATGAGGACTCCATTACCCAGGACCCCCTGGGAGCCACGCTGCCTGACCTCCGACCTGTCAGATGGAAGCACATGTTGCTTTTTAACACAACTGGTTCAGGATCAGATTGTTCTTCCCACAAAAATGGCATATTACTCAAAAGATTGTGAGATCACAGCAGTTGTTAAGCAGTGATTGTTGAGTAAAATGTCGTTTTACTTTTGTGTTTCATGAGTGTGGTATTTTGGTCCATGACCTGTGATTTAAGAGCAGTTGTACCTTTAATGCCAAAGGTAGAAGTTCCCCACAGATCTGAGATCAGCCCTTCCTCCTCGAACTCCAGTCCAAAAAACGACTTTTTAAAGTGTCTCGTTAAACACGAGTTCGAGGAGGTCAGCAGATCCCTGATCAGTGGCCCGCCAGGGAACTTTACCTTGGCTACCCACAGCCATGTGTTTGCCGATGGCGCCCCCATGTGGGTGCATGCTGCGAGTGCATCCTGTGTTTGTGTCCTGTGTCCGCCCCCTGTGTGCCTGATGCCAGCCTGCAGGCCATGTCGTGTATCTCACACAGAACCGAACGCCATTAATGTTTCAGCGCATGGAGCCGCCCCCTGAGGGAGGGGGCACGGAGGGCCAGGGGGGGCAGGGCGTGATCGGCCCCCCCAGCACCCAGCCCGACAACATCAACAACATGTGAGTGCACCTGGGGGGGGGACAGGGGGGCACATGTACTGTACTGACATGACTGAGACAGAACAACACATGAACACACACATTTATATCCTGTATATATGTTAATGCACTGTATATATAAATATACTCTGTCTTCATCTAGTTATTATATCTAAGATGTTGGCTCCTTCATCAGGTGATTAGGGAGGAGCCATGTTTGATAGGTGGTAAACTAATAATAATAATAAGCTCTATTCATTGAGCAGCTTTAAAACACAATAACAAGGTGCTTTGCAAATTAAAAACTTCAAGATCACACAACGTGAGAGTAGAAATCTAAAAATAAAAAGTATTACAGAGGAGAAAAGAGTCAAAACAAGATAAAGTCAAATTAGTTTGCGATTTGAATTGTTAGTAAAATCAGGAGTATGAGAAAACAGATCTATAGATATGTGTCCTTAGGAGAGATTAAAAAAGAGAGAAGGACTTTGTGCTTATATTAGGGTCTCAACACAAATTGTCACTTATTCAACAATTGACTTCAAAACGATTCACAGACTATTCAGGAAACTGTCTCCTGGGGTGTAGTTCACCAACTTGTGTGTGTGTGTGTTTGTGTTAATGCCAGACCTCCAGAGGGTTGCCTCCCAGAGAGCCAGTCGTGGGTGTCGGACAAAGCCCAGGAATCGTTCCAGAAGCCGGACAACTGGAGCCCGGACAGGCCGTACCCCGACGAGCTCCACGAGAACCGGCACAACCCGCAGGTAGGATGTGGTCGCGATGCTGTGGTGACAGTGCGTCCTCATTCACAGCTGAACCAGCATGTGACCGAGCCTGATCCATGAAAAGCATTTGAATTTTTGAATTACAGGTTGACGCGTTAAGATGCATCAGTAAAAATCTTTCTAGGAAATAAATAAAGACAAATTGAAGACAGTGACTGAGTGGAAAGCTAAATCCTCTGATTTCATTCGTCTCTTCAGGTGAATATTTATATTTTTGGGATTCGTATGTTTCCTCAAATGAACGAGGATCAGTCAGAATCCATCGTGTTTCGAATTGAAGTCTTTCCTGTTAAAAAAACACAAGATCTGTTTGTCCTGAATCCTCAAACCTCCGATGAACGACTCGTATCTGAAGAGCTGGACGTGGTTGTTGCTCCAGCAGAGACGACTCTGTCCTCTCAGCTCTTTGTTCATGTTTCTCTCTTCATCCTTCTGCTCAGAGACATCTCCTGTTTACAGTCTTCCCAGCTTCCCTTTCCTTGATGGTTTTCAAGGAGTTAGTGGTTGTGTTTTATGACGTGCACCTTTTCCTCCTCACTGCCCCTTACCTTCGCTTGTCTGTTGGGACGTCCCTCCTCCACCAGCACCTCCTCTCTCACTTTAGCCCCTGGTACGAAATGGATTTGGAAAGAAAAGGCAGAGATCGGAGACACTTCCTTTCCTCCAGTCTCCAGAGAAGAACGTTTTCTTTCTGCAGTGGTCAGAGTAACACACTGATCTAATACCTCAGTCGTTTTTAAAACCAAAACACAGGTTGCAACCGTTGATGTAAATAAAGATGGAAGACTCCACTTCCTCCCATGATCCAGAAATAAAGCCCAAATAAACCCCGGATTCAAACGCTGCTCACCAGAACCATGACAGAAACCATCTTTGCCTTGGCCCATGTCTCACCTGCTAACATGGAGAAGGCAGGGTTATCGACCTGTACTGCGGGCAGCCACTAGGGGGCGAGCAAGGCCCTTTGGCTCCACTCTCAAAGCGCCGTCATGTCGTCCATCTTTATTAAAGTCAACAGTTGCAACAGTGACTTCAAGTTGCCTTAGTCCAACGAACTACAATAAACTTTATCTACGACTCATTGGATTTATTACGTGGCCTGTTTGGTCAGCGAGCCCCTCCCCCTTTGTGAGTCCCCTCCCCCTCACAGACAGCGGTCACGCCCCCTCTCGTTGTGTTTTGCAGACGGTAGAGATGAGGGAGATGGGGCGCTATCACCCAGTGGATGGGCATGGGCGGACCCTCTCCATGCCCCGCCTCTCGGCAGACAACCAAGTGAGCACCTTCATCCCACCATCCTCACCTTCACCTTCACCTCCACCCATTAGCACCATGTTAATATCATTGTCCATTTTCAGGAGGAAGTGAATTGGAAAAGTGTCTCCTTGCATCCCTGAAACTAAAACTTGTTTCTCAAACCGTGCAGCTTATTCACGAACACACAGATTTTATTTTTCTTTATGAAACAGTAAAAGACGAAATACAGGAGACATATATTTCACATCACAATTACAGTTAACAAACCAACAATGTTCTTTTTATTCAGGATTCAATTCATTTTGGGGTCAACTGGGGACAAATGAGCAATTTAATATAATTAAATTGTAGAATCCTGTGTCTTTGATTTAATGGTAACAATTCATATTCATGTTTGTATAAATTAGATCTTTGTGCTAATTCTTCATTTCAAGAAAACATTTATATTTCTAATATACATTAGGGTTATGGATTAGATATATTATTATTGATACTTTACAATAAATACATGTTTTTATTTATTCTAACTTTCTGTAGATTCAAGGATTTTATTTTTCAATTCTCTGATTGGGAAACAAGTGTTAGATGCAACACAACAGGACTTTTATCAAATTCACTTCCTCTGTCCGGTTCCTCTGTTTGTCTTCCTCCCTCCTCCTCTCCCTCCATCTCCCAACCCTCACCCCTCACTCTCACCCTCCACTCCTCCACTCCTCCACTCCTCCCCCCTCCGCTCTGAGACATATCAGAACAGCGGAGCGTCATGCTGACGTTAGAGCAGCATGTACGTCCGGGGTCGAGAGGCTGGATGAAGTGTCCTAGATATGTATGTAAATATATATCTAGAAGACCTGAATGTGTAGAATACTTTCCAGACCTGATCCATCTCCATTAAATCCTTGGTGTGTCTGTCTTGTGTAAACTGTGGCCAGAGTTCACGAGACAGGACCACGGACTCTGCAGCGTCTCAATCCAATCAGATCACACAACTTTATATCTGTGGTGACAACGGAGGATTGGTTTGATCCCTGAGGTCAAGGGTCAAACTTAAAACAACACTATACAACTTTCACTGAGCAACAGCGCCCTCTGCAGCGAACACACAGTTCTGTTGGGCTCTGTGCAATTAACCAGCTATACTACCCATGATCCTCTGCTTCCTGATCCAGACGAGCTCCTGATGTAACAAATCCACCAAACTCTGATTAGAATTCTTAATAATTAATACGTTTCCCGATGAATATGGGAGAGATGCAGCTTTTTAAAACTATAAAGTTAAAGATTCATGTTTTTATTGAGCGGCACATCAAGCTTTTCACATCGGGGACGGACACAAGAGTGAAAACTGTCAAACTTTGTGCACAAATTCATGAAGCGTGAGAAGAAGTGTTTTGATTACTAACAACTTTGGGCTCGATGCTTCTAACAAACATTCATATTTAGTTTTTACAGTTAACCCTTTGTAGACGAATGTCGCAAATTTGCCTTCAACCCCCTTCCGGTCTTAATGCTGCTGAGGTGACGATTGTGCCTGATGGTGCAAATACTACACATACCAAGGAAGGTATTGGAAGCACTCTGCCACCATCTAGTGGTCGGAGTGGAAAATACAAACTAGCCCCTTAGGACTGTGCAGCAAAGTTATTTTGAGGTATTAAGCTGTATTTGAAATACTGTTATGATGGAACAGCAATGATTGTACATAAAACATATGCTGTTATTCAATTTCAAGCAAAAGAAGCATCAATATAATAATCTACATACCAACATTTGTTAAATTAAGGTTATGTCCCATTATGCCTAATAATGAGTCCCGTGGGTTTCTCTAAGTATTAGTCACCAATACGAAAGAAGCAGGAGCTGGAATGTACTTTTCAAATCACTCAAAGTATTTCCAAATAGTTTCAGCGCAGAGGATTTGTGTATCCTGTCACTTTGAGGCCTCTGGCTGCAGTTTCACACGTTCACGCTCACACGCGTGGCCACTCCGCCATGCCACCGCATCCATGTTGCTCTCACTTTGGTGTGTTGGTTACTGCTGAAGTGTTTCTGTTTGGAGACGGAGAGAGGATAAATGAGGCTCGCTAATACTTTGTGCTTGTGAAATAACATAGCAGTTGTGCGTATAAAAGTTGTTTTGTAGCTGTAGAAGTGTTGTGGATGTGTGTAATCTTTATATTTGTACAAATCAGTACAATTCCCATTCACTAACTATTCATTCTTGCAACATTTTTACCCCAATTTGGACAGACAACAGATACAAAACGTTTTCACACACTCACAAAAAGTGACTCACTGACCTTTTTTCACAAGCACCAAATATTATTGACCATAGTTTGATTCCCTAAATATTTAAACTGAGGACGGTGGTTTGTTGACAGAGGCAGAACTTTTGATTGTTAAACTAATCATCTGGACTGCAGATCAAACACAACAGAAGGATTTCAGATTGAGTTTCATCTACACAGGACGAGTGTTGACGATCAGTTCTCCACCTGTAGACAACCTGAGTGTGTCTGCAGGTGTGAGCTCTGTTGTGTGTCTGCCACTGGTCCTGAAACACGCAGCACGAGTCCTGGTGTCGATATAATTAGACACTAACTTGAAGGAATTAACACAATTAGGACGTAACTCCACATGAGAAAAGGCAGAGGTGTGTGTGGGTCTGTGTGTGTGTGTGTTGTGTGTACAGTATACATGTGTGTCTGGACACTGTTACTTATTGTCTTCTAACACTGCTCTGCTTTACAGAGAGTTCATGCTGTCTCGGTAAGTGTGTGTGTCTGATTGTGTGTGTGTCTGTGTGTGTGTGTGTGTGTGTGTTCAGATGCATCTTGTCCTCTGTCCTCTCTCGCTCACTGGCACCTCGCTCTTATTTGTGTGCTCTGTTCTTCTTCTGCAAATTAACTGGGTTCTCTCTTTCTCCTCTTTCTGTCCCTCCTTTATTTCACATCCTTTTTTACCTTTCCTCAATCTTTCTTCATCCCACCTTCATTTTCCTCCCTCCTTACCTGTCCCACCTCTCCTTCATCCTTCTCCTCTCTCTCTGCCTTGATTTTCTTTTGGTCCTGGCGGCTACGCTATACCTTTGCTCTGTGTGTGTGTGTGTGTGTGTGTGCGTGTGTGCGTGTGTGTGTGTGTGTGTGTGTGTGTGTGTGTGTGTGTGTGGTCTGTGTGTGTGTGTGTGTGTGTGTGTGTGTGCGCTACACTGCTCTGCTCTACGTATCATCTCTGTGTTTGCCTGCTCTGCAGCGGAGGAGACACAGGCCCCGTGGAAATAACCTCAGTGTATGTACCTCCCTCTTTCTCTCTCTCTCTCTCTCTCTCTCCCTTCCTTCTTTTTCAAACTGGATCTGCACCAAACTGTTCTTTTCTGGTTATTTGGCTCCATGAGAGATGGTCTGAGTCTGACTGTCGGACATTAAACTGAGTTTACATAATGATAAATCTCGGTTTGAGTTTTCCTCACGTGAAACTGCTCAGAAGT
>CM028858.1:24801283-24822254 GCA_016801935.1 Platichthys stellatus
CATCACAGTTTCTTGTTTCAGATCCGAGCCACACAGGACAACACACAACCTGAATATGAATTGTCTGAGTGTGGTTCACCACCACCCAGTTTGACCCGAGTCATTCGATAGACGTACATGAGACAGGATCTGGATTTTAAATCCAGCTCTGTAGCTGAGTCAGCCGCTCAGTTAGTGAAGTGTGAAGAGAACAGACTCTGATTCAATTAAATCTCACCTGCTTTCTCCTTTCTCTCTCTTTCTCTCCCCCACTACTTTTATTTATCTCTTTTCTCCTCCTCACCTCACTTCCTCTCCTCCCTTTTGTCCCCCCCCCCCTGTCTGTATTTCTTTGTCTCCCCTCTCTCCTTCGTCCTCACAGACCATCACCGACACCAGCCCGATGCGGCGCTCCACCTCCAGCCTGGTCCACGGGCGCACGGGCCGGGGGGTGAGGCTGGACGACTACACCCTGGAGAGGGTGGTGTCCGAGGAGGGGAGGCACGGAGGAGGAGGACGCAGGCACAGGGACAGGAGTCACCGTGCGTCACAGCGCTCGCTGACCAGATACACGGACGCAGACACGGGTGAGGCACTCATCACGGCCATCTGACACCAACATGTGGTTTCAGCTGCTGCAGGTCAGTTGAGATTAAAGAAGAAGTCCCTTAACTAGAACAGCCAGGCAATGAAATCGTGTCCATCTCTGCAGCGCGCACAAAGACCCAAACAAACTAGGCTGGTGCTCAGTAAAGTGCCAACCTTCACCAAATGTCTCTTGAATTCCATCAATCTGCACCAAACTCCAAAAACTCATAGGTATCAGTTCCCTTAATATGTCTGATGTTTGTCACCAGGATTTCCAAATCCCTCCGTCCGCCCCTTGATCCGTTTTGTAGCAGATTGATTTCAAATCTCAGGTGGATCCTTCCCGGCCCAACTTTACACCAGAGGATGTGGCCCCTTTGAGACACAGCAAATAATGTTCTTCAGTACTTACACTCGCATTTGTGATGAGTCGAGTGTTTTATTAACAACACAAGAGTTTCCCTTTCAGCTGCTTTCAGGGAGAGTTGGTCCTTCTGAAGTTCCTCGGCTCTCACTCTCTGTTCTTGTTCCCGTTGAATTCTTAACTTGAGTGTGACAGAGCGTAGACTGATAACAAGTTATGTTCCTTAAAGAAATTAGAGAAGTTGTTCCATCTGGACATAATGAGAACACGTGTACCGTAGCCATCATTTTGCCTCGATGGTGATGAAACATTGTCGTCCTGTCAGGCGTAGCGCGGCAGCATAATGCAGAGCCGCCTTAGAGCTCAGTGAAGTGCGACTCAGCCGCAGTCGTTTGGGCAATTAAGCAAAATCTCTGCGTTCAAGGAGGTGAGAGGCAGCAGGCTCGTGGTAGTGGTCTCCACATTTCATGCAAGTCTCGGCACAAAGACGTCCTTGAAAAGAACATTGTGCAAGCACATAGTTCACTTCATCCCTCATTTGGAGAACAAATTGGATGCTTCAGCTGTAAAACTAATCGCACAAGGCTGCCACAGTTAAACTCTAAAGCCCCTTTATAATTGGAGAGCGCTCTAATCTGATGGATCCTCTGCTTACCAGCCTCAGTCCTTTTTAAATTACGTTTCCATGTTCCAACTTCAGGTTCTGCTTGGTTTTACCATAAAGTTTACCATTTATTTTTTGGTCTTTTCAGTTTAATATAACTTCCTATTGATTCTGCTACATGTCAGGACTCTAACCCCATAGATTCCCATGAGCCATGAGGCAGAAACACCAACATTCGGCCCAATAACTAAACATGAGACCTATTGGCCAGATGGTGGCGCTGTAATTAAGAACAAAAAATTGTTGTAGCCTCGCGGTCCTGTGATACACATTTCTGTCTTTCATTACATCTTTCATCCAACACAGCAACTTTCAGGACATTGTCTTTGTGTCCCTGTCCTCACACCATATCTTGACGTAAAGTAACAAATCCATTTGCACGTACAAACGTAAACTGAGACATCTCCTTGTTAGGGCTTGGCACAGACCTCAGCACCACCACTCAGTCGGGTGAGCTGCCCCCCAAGGAGCGTGAACGGGACCGCGGCCGCACCAAGGACCGCCGTCACCACCATCACCACCACCACCACCACAGCTCCATGGACAAGGAGCGCTACGGGCACGAGCGTCACGACTACCCTCCCAGGCATCCGCACGACCACCACTGGTCCCGGTCGCCCAGCGAGGGGCCCGACGGGCGAGGTCACAGACAGGTGGGCTCCAAAGACACCAAGATGAAAGCCAAGGGTCGTAGAATAGAGGCGACAGTTATTAAAAACTAACTCGTGTACTTTTCCTCTTTAATTTACATATTTGTTAAATACCTTTTGTATAAAGTGTTTTTCACCTAACACAGGTTGGATGAAACCTCTTGTAGTTTTAGTAAATGTTTCATTCTGTCGTTATGGATATTTAAGTGCTGACGATAGTACTTTACTAGTTGTACTGTACTTATCATTAAAAACACTAGTGCTTATGTCATCATCAGTTGAGCACAGAGGAATCTCATTTTAAAAAAAGACTGTTGTTTCGTAGCACACCCAGGGGAAGGATGGTTTTGATCTGCTTTCAGACACGACTGAGCTCCGGACATTTTACTGAAGTTATCCAGAGCGGCTGTGGGAACACAAAAGTTAGAATCAGTAGATTTTCCTGCAGGCGCCCGAGTAACAACTCCGGAAGCATGCCGAGAGTGAGCCTATGTGAAAAGACGGACTTAACAAAGAGAATACAAATATCTCTGAAAAAGAGGGGATATCTTTCTAGGAGACATTAAAGAGGATGTCCATATGGTGCTTTTTGTGACAGTGGGATGTCCAGCGTCCTGCTGCTCCACACAGGCGCCCCCCCCCCCCTCTCCTGAACAGACCATCGACTGTCTGGAGTTCAATAATGAAACAGTTTTAATAAAAGTTTTAAAGTCCCGAACCAGCGAGAGCAGTCCAGACAACATGAGTACAACAGAGAAGAGACAGGAAGTAACATCTCAATCAGCACACATCATTTTTACATAGTCCACACAAATCATTCACACAGTGAAACAGATCATAAAACACTGACTTATTGATATCAATCTCTCTTTTTTCTGTTATGCTTTTTTTCTTTGTCACTGTTTCTCTCTGTCCATTTTTCTTCAATGTGGGCTTCTTGGTGTCAATTTTTTGCCTCATCACTGTTTTCAAATGATTTTCAATGGTGCTTATCTATCTATCTATCTATCTATCTATCTATCTATATCTATATCTATATCTATATCTATCTCTCTCTCTCTCTCTCTCTACCTACCTTTCTATCTATCTATCTATATATCTATCTATCTATCTATCTCTCTCTACCTACCTACCTATCTATCTATCTATCTATCTATCTATATATCTCTCTATCTGTCTCTCTCTCTACCTACCTACCTATCTATCTATCTCTCTATCTATCTATATATCTCTCTATCTGTCTCTCTCTCTCTATCTATCTATCTCTCTCCCTCTCTCTATCTGTTCACCACCTCTCTGCTCTACTCTGGTCTCTGTTGTTGTGGTGCGTTTTGATTTTCCTTGTTTACATTTTGCTGTAGGGCAGTAGTTCGGTGAGCGGCAGCCCGGTCCCCTCCACCTCGGGGACCAGCACTCCACGGAGAGGACGTCGCCAGCTGCCCCAGACCCCCGCTGTCCCCCGTCCACATGTCACCTACTCCCCCGCTGTCCGCAAGCCCAGCTACGGGCCCCCAGGGCCGGGCCGTCTGCGCTCACCCTCGCCCAGACACTTCTCCCCACCAGATCACGACAGAGGCTACCACCACGGACCCCCGTCACGTCAAGGCTCTCCCCATCACGGGGGTTCGTCATCGCGACACGGCTCGCCACGCTCCCCAAGGAACCAGTCCCCTCGCTCGCCCCTCCACGGCTCGCCTAGGTCCCCCCGAGGCCGCTGGAGTGGGCCTCCGCCTGGGGACAGCCTGGAGGGAGACGGGCCCTTCTATGAGCATGATTATGAGTATGAGCGGCACCATGAGCCCCCTGCCTATGAGCAAAGCCTCTCCCATGGCAACCCACATCCACACGGGGGAAATCCTCACCCACACCCACGCTCACCAAGGACTGCCCGCCATGGGCCCCCTCCGCCCCCTCACCCGCACCCACGGAGGGTCCCCAATGGCTACCGTTCATCCTCACCTTCCCCGCATCGACGGGGACCACCCGGGGCACCCCCCCCTCCGCACCACCGCGCCCCCCATGCCAGAGGGCCCCGCAAGGGCCTGCATGAACCTTACAGTGAGACGGACGAAGATGACTGGTGCTAGCAACGACAGGGAGCGAGGGATACGGGCAGGAGACGAGAAGAGTAGCAGCAGCCTCCGGTGCTCTGGCCTTGGATATGTAGACTTTATTAAAGCAGTGGTGGTGCAAACGTTGAGGGGGGTTGGACGCCCCCCCAAACCCTCTACCCCCACCCCTTGGACTCTGAACGAGAAGGGGGCGGAGGGGAGGGGGGTGATGGTGCTGCTGTAGCCTTTTACACATTTTGTGTAAGACTCAAATCAGCGACAGAGCAGCACACGCATATAACCAGAAAGACACAGCCAAGATAACTAGGGCAAGGCCCAGGCCCAGTTTACCTCTGCCTCTCTGTCTCAGAACTACACTTCCCAGAATTCTCTGCTTGACCAGCAAGGCCAGGCTGCAGGAGAAAGAGAAGGCGCGGGAACAGAAAACAAGGGAGAAGCATGTCGCTGTAAAACCGGCCGTTGATCTTTGCTGTTTACGAGGCCTAAAAGCACTTCTCCCAGACTGACGCGTGATTGGTTAGTTTCATCAGACGTGTGCTGTCTGTCGCCGGCCAGTTTGCTGATGTAAAAGCCTGAAAACGAGTTGGAACGCAGCTCCACTGATACGTTTAAAGAAAAATACACAAAAAGCCAGGACCCCCCCCCAACCCTTACATGCCAAGCTATGCCTCCAGAAAATCAAACTTGAACAATGAAGAACAAAATGAATCTTTACATGACAAACAATGAAAAGAAAAAAGGGAGAACAACCACTTTATCTTTAACCTTTTTCCTTTCCAAGGGACAGAACCAGGAAGCTCCGCCTATACTGCAAAAACCAGCCAATCACAGCGCTGGCTGATATTTGATGAGTTTTATCATCTCTGTTTACTGTTAAAGACTCACCTAATGCTGGTGTGGCATCACTTCCTGTCCAGGGGCGGTGGTAGTGGAGGGGGGCGGGACACGGCGTGGGCTCACTTCCTGTTTGAGTCCGCTACCGGGGGGGCCAACTCAGTTAACTAGAGAAGGGAGTCGGACACTCAGTAAAGCCCCCTCCTCCTCCTCCTCCTCCTCCTCTTCCTCCTCGGTTACTCATCTCAGCGCACGGCGAAAACGGTGACCCGACAGGAAATGACATCACACGGTTGACTGGGGCGGAGGAGAGGAAAGGAGGGATGGGGAAAAAGACTAATTTCTTCTGTATTTCTTCTATCGATTACTTCTCCTTCTTGTTCTTCTTCGGACATTGGAGCTTGGTTCTTCTGTTGCATTCGCTCAGCCTCCTTTGGTCTTTTTCCGAGTCCAAAATTTGATGGAAACCTGCATGATTGATTAAATACATACTAGAGAGGAAGTCTAACTGGTGTGGATGGGACCTGGAGGCTTTATAGGAAACTTTGCTTCTTTAGGTTTACAAAAGAAGTTCTCTTCTTTCAATCTCTCTCTCTCTCTCTCTTATCTTAGGCAGAGTTTTCGGTTCTGTTTTTCCGGAAACAGGCTTTGACAGTTGGCTAATTTCTTTGTCTGCCGATACGGTTCAACGGCCACGTTCTCTGCGACCTTTTAAACGACAGGAAACGCTTCAGGATCACGTTAAAGTTTCCTGTTGCTCCTGAGAAACAAGAGGGAGAAAGAGTGGAGAGAGGCGGACTTCTACCACACTTGATTTATTATTGTTAATGATGATTATGAATAATGATATCAATGTCAATGCAAAATGACGATGACAATGATGATGATGATTGACTGATTGATAGAACTGTAGATTTGTTGTCATGTTACTTGGAGTTCAAGTTGGCTATGCTACGTCCATCTTGTTTACATCCTTTATGTTTTTATTCCCCTGTTTAATAACGTTTACCGGGTTCCTGATGCCTTCACGGAACATTTCGGGGCAGTGGCGGCTTGGGGAGCATTTCACTTTGCAGCGTTGCGTGTTGTAACGCAACTCTCTCTGCAGAACGGTGGAGGGGGAGACCCGGGGAGTTTCTCTGTACCTGACCTGCAATGATTGGTGGGGTCTGTACTCTTGTCAAGGCAACCCAAAGATCAAGAATCCATGTTCAGAGCCAGGGGTATTTCCGTTTATTGACCGAGAAGAAACCTCTGCTCTTTCCTCTGCAGAGGGTTGAGTCTAGTTTTAGTGAGGTTAGAGTTTTATCGAGGTTGAATTCTTCCGCTTGCTGCCAAAAAACTACAAAACTCTTTGTTTGGTTCTGTAGTTTCGAACAAAATCGGTTGCCAGCAGTGACAGCACAGTATTGGTGGAACAGTGTTGGTGTGAGTATTAGGTGGTGGTGTTTTTGTTTTTGCCACCAGGGTGCAGTTAACAGCACACATTTTCCACCCTGCCTTCCCCCTCTACAGGACAGCCTCCAGGCGACATCCTCGTTTCTAGACCTTCTCTTATATCTTATCTAGGTGAGATACACAGACACGAGTCTCGTCCTGGTCAGGACACGTAGGATGTAGCCTGGGAAATGCCATATCTGTCTGTTTGTAGGTCCGTCCCTCTGTCTGCCTGACTGTGCCAATGCTGCCCCCCCCCCCCCCCCCCCCCCTCCAGCCCCTACTCTCAGGTCTGGATAACCAGAGAACAGTCACCAAATCACCAATCCAATCATGTGAGGTTGTAGCAAAGCTGACACCTCCTCTGCCAAAACCCACTTCAGTATCCACCAACCTCTCTTTCCTCATTGGCCTTTTTCTTTTTCTGTCCATTTACTTTCGTTCTTTTGGTTCTTGCCCGAGAGTGACACTGAGGACACTCAAGGCTTCAAGGGACAGAAGCACTCGGAACTGATCGGTTTCATCCTTGTTTTTATGAGGGAGAACAATTATTTATTGACTATTCAATAACTCTTAAGAAAAGATGATAAAATAGAGATGATATAGATGATAACCTACAGATGAATCTAGATATTATACCGTAGATGTAGTTATAGATAACAGACAGAGAATAAATAGAGTTTCAGATATTTATTTATTTTGCACACCGTTCATGCTCATGGCACGGTCTACGGTTTAGCGACTCTTTTAACCTCGCGCTGTTGACTTCGCAGTCGGAGAAGCCAGTTAACGAACCCCAGTTCACAAGTTTTGACTCTATGCAGACCTCATAATAATCCTCATAGTATTATTTTGGAGGAGAAACTGCGACGCTGTGGTACTGTAATACGGATTAATGAAACTGGAGCGCGCGGATCTGAGAAAATGTGAAGATGGACACCACTTTTGCACACGTCACTCGACATCACACCCACTATGACCCCCTTGTCTTTCATGGGCCTCTGTTGCTGTCTCTTTCCCTCTCGTCTTCCGGCTGATTCCTTCTCCCTCCCCCCATCTCTCTCTCCTCTCCCAAAATGTGTTGCCTCCACGCCAACTAGTCGAGCAAAGCGTAGTGATAATGGGGATAGGGATCTGTTTTCGTTGATTGTCTATATGTCAAGGTGTCGAGGGGCACAAACCCTGAACCCCCTCTGCTCTTACCTTCCTTCTAGGGAGGTTACAGCAATTGGGGAAGCTTCCCCAAAACCCCCCTACAGAGCCACAGTGCCTTCTGTATCAGAGTCACATTCGTCACCCCCCAAGCTCCTCACCCTAAGTCACTCCCGTCCGCCACCTCCTCACCCTCTGTAGTAGATGAGATCAACCACACTACGCCTTAAAAGTCGAGTCCCCGCGGCTCCCGTGCTAGCATAGAAATTGGGAGAGCGGTGAATTGAGACTGGGCCATGGAGAGGAAAAAGCCAAGAGTCTAAACTTGACAAAGGGAAATCAGGACTTTGGACTTAGTCGCTGAAAATTTGTTAAAAACATTCAAAGACTTTTGCAAAGTTTGCCAGTTAATCAAAAGAGCCTTGCGTTTTGTGACTTTAAAGACTCAACTGGTCATTGTTACCCTCTTGGCTTCACCTCCCTGTCAGGCTAGGCACAAGGGCGCCATTTTGTGTCCATCCCAGAGATGTCCTAGGTCCAGTTTCAGGCGGTGTAGTGAGAGGTTTACAGAGGTGCAAAGCGGTTCGCTTACTTCTCAGGTCCCTCTAGAGTTAGGTAGCTATCTAGTTAGACCATGTGGGGAAGAGTCGGCTACGAAACCAGCAGGCCTCGGATTGAGTTATTGTATGGTTTTACCTGGCATTGCGTCAGACATGTTGACCCCACCCCCTCTCTCTCCTTTCACTAACCCACATCAACAGCCTGCACCAACACTCCACTCCAAGCGTGTTGACGGACAGGCCGGAAAAAAAAAACACCTCCATTTTTGGCACCACGACACCACTCGCTTGTCCAGAATTGTAACAGCGGATCCAAAATGGCCGACACACAACACTGCCCTTGTGTGAAAGCATGTTGTGTGCGCACTTTCCCAGAAGAAATCCCATTCTTTGGAAAACAAAGTGAACATTTGATCTTTTTTGTTGTTATTGTTGTTGTTTTGCTTCTATTTCTTTTCTTTATTTGTGAATGGGATCGTGGACCCTGGGGGGGGGGGGTTGCAAGTTGGTTTTTTTTGCGCAGTCACCGCTTCTCTTCCACATTCGCTTTCTGTGTCGTCACCTCCAGCTTCCGTCACCCATCGGCCCCTCGGCTCATCGTTTGTTCCCATTGATTCTTCGTCCCGGGACGAAGGAAGAACTAACAACCGCACCCGCCCATCCACTCAGTCGGATGTGAAATTGTGTCAGTGGGTCAGGCGTGAGGCGTGAGGCGCCGTGTCGACAGAAACACGAATAAGGGCTCTCTTTAAAAAATACAAACTTACCAGTGGGTTTTAATGTACAGTAGTGCTGCCAAAAGTTGTGCTTATGTAGCTGAAGCCACGCCGTGGTCTCCCCTTTGTACAGCACTAGATGTGTGCATGCGTGTGTGTGTAGGGGGGTCAAGAGTCCCTCCTCCTGCAGGAACTGCCCACCATACAAGGAGCAGCAGGTTGTTTTTATTCCCATACGCCCCCGTTGCAAAGCGGCAATGGGTGTGTATGGGAAGCATATGCCCTGCGAACCTGTTCTCTCTCACAGCTCAAAAACCTGCATGCTATTCAGGGCCCGGCTAAAAGAGTGGAGGCCGGCTGGTGGCAGTTTTGGGGGGGTTGGGAGGGGGGAGCAGAGGTCGTAGTGATGTTAACACACAATTTCACAATGGCACTGGACCACATTTCCGGGCTCATCTTCATGCTCTGAAGCCATTTTATCACCGTCGCCACGGGGGGGCGGGGCTACTGCGACAGGGAGACATTTACTGTGTGTTTGTGTGTGTGTGTGTGTTTGTGACTGTGTGTGTGTGTATGTTAGTGTGACAGTGTGTAAGAGTGTGAGTGCACTTATTTTGAAAAGCGTTTTGAGCCTAAACTGAAAATGTCATTAGAGTCAAAGCAACGTGTCCTTTGGATTAAACACTAAATTGCTTACGTTCATAAATATCTGATTTTTTTGCATTGGGATTTATGAGTTATTTCCCGAGAAATCCACAAACATTTTGAAAACACATTATCTGGAAATGTTAAAGAACATGAAAAATCCTCACCATAATGTACTGAGGTCTTCCCTTCTTTTACTGAGGGAATCAGAAATGTGCATTACATATTTTCAAAGATAAGAGATCATTTAAATTATTAGAATTAATTCTAACCAATGTTTCTAAGAATCTTCTTCATACGTAAAGATAAAAAAATGACATTGGAAATTGAGATTCAACAACCAGAGATGTTTTCTTTGATTTTTGACCCTAATCACTAAATTTCACTGTTTTTTTTATTAGTTTATTAAATGACTAATTGTGTGTTTGTGTGTGTGTGTGTGTTTGTGTGTGCGTGTGCGTGTCCTGACACCATCAGCTACAGTAGGTTACCCTCAGTGCCTTACACTGTACAGGACACAGTGATATCTCCGTCTGAGCGGTGTCACAGCACGCACGCAAACTTTTAACGTCCTCGCCGCCATCCTCTTTGTCTCCCCCCATCTCTCCCTCTCTCCCTCTCTCCCTCTCTCCCATGCCATGTGTCGTGTGTTTCCGTTCTGTAATTCCCGTGTATATAATCCATAAAGTTTCTGAAAAACTGTCTCATCTCACTGTTTGTCATTCTTCTCTCTCCTCAGCATCTTCAGACACAGAGTTGTCTCCTCATTCTGGTTCCTTCACCACATTGCATGTAATTCCACTCAGTAACACAGGGTGGCGGGATTGAGCTTCATCACTCATTATGAGAAGTGTGTTTGTGAGTGTGTGTGTGAGTGTGTGTGTGTGCAGGTTGAACGAGTTCGTGTTCTTGAGTGTGTGGGGGTGTTTTGTCTGTGTGTGTCTGTGGAGTTCAGCAGGTTTTAGACTGAATCTGTCATTTCAGGTCATTTTATTTCTGTGGACACATGAACTTAAAGCTGCTCTTATCTTGTTTGACCACTAGGGGGTAAAATAACTCAAAAACAAGGTCAAACGATGTATTGTAACTTCAAAAAGTCGTTATAGCTAAAATTTCTCTGCAATTCAGATTTGCACAACTTCTGAAAACTCCTGAAACGTCCCTGTCTCCATACGTATGTGTTCATGTGTGTGTTTGTGTTTGTGTTTGTGTGTGTTTGTGTGATTTACAGTAAACCGGATTTCTCAAAGAGTTGAAGGTGAATTGTCTCCAGCTGTCGCTAAAGCAACCCTCAAGGCCCCTCTCTCCATCTCTCTCCTCCTCCTCATTTCTCTCTCCATTCGTTTTCCATCCCCCATCGACCCGGTGGAGACTCGTTGCTTCCAGAAGATTTCTCCCGAGCGTTTAGCTCGTAACGCCACAGCTCAGAGGATCTCTGTGGAGCCACAACCCTCTGGAGCTGAGATCTGATCGTACCCTGACCTTTCAAACACAAAACAAGTCTCTAGATTAGCTCGAGAGCATTTGGGGTCTTATAGGAGAGTTGTTATTTAGCTTTTGTACTCAGTTGCTTCAAATTGGCATAAAACAAACCTTTAGCTAATTTATTTAATTGAGATTTATCTTAATTGCCGTAAAGTTTAAAGGTAATTTTTTTATTCTGGAAACTTAAGCCAAAGATTGTGAAAATCACTTGTTTGTATCCGATGCCAATAACGATGGTAAGGAGTTAAGAATTCAGATTTTATATATTAAAAATGAATTGGCGACAAGATCTTATGATAACTAAGAAATGCATTTGAGGTTTGATATTTTACAGTTTAACCATAAACTGTTAGAAATAAAAGTAAAAGATGCATTGTGGGAAAACTCTCCGAAGCAACTACCATCCATCCATGTCATCACCGTGCAAACCATCCTCCACTCGACCCAGTAGAGACCGAACCAGTGCCACAGTAGAAAACCATACAGGATTCACTCAGCAAGTGGGGGGGAAAAAAGAGAAAAAATAAATAACCATACATGGCAATTTAAGATAAAAGAGAAGTATTTAATTACAGATTTGCATGTGCAATGTGCATGCCACTATGTGGGGTTACAAGTCAACTTCAGGAATTAAAAAAATGAATATAAAGAAAAAAGTATATATATGTAAAAATATATATAGATAGATGTTTTTAAGAGCAATGTGTTTCTTTTTTCTTCTATTTTTAAAAACAAAAAATGTAAAACCTGACCCAAAAAAAATATCAAAGACAAAAATGAAAAAAAAAAAAAATGCTGACAAAAAAAGGAAATGACTTTGGTGATGAAATCAAAGAATGTTTGTTTGTTATATTTGCCAGTTATTTCACGGGGGATAAACCGTGGGGGGGGATCAAGGATAGATAACACTTTAACTAACATTACAAAAAAAAAAGAAAAAAGGTTTTAAAAAGTGGGAGAAGGAACACGAAACTTTTCCTTGATGAAAACAAAATCCCCTTGACAGTAAAGAGCTGCCTGAACCTGAATCTGGTGATGTTATTCCCGTTTGTTCCGGCTATGAAATCCCTTCTTTCTCTCGCCCTCTCTCTTTCTCTGACCACCTCTGTCTCCCCCTCTGTTTCTTTCTCTATCTATCTCTGCTGTTTCTACCAGTGCATTTTGTAATTTCAAACAGAACTCTTCCTAAAGAACCTGAATAAACCAGAGAGAATGCATTCTACCCATCGTCCCGCCTGATTTATTGATGCCCTGTCGCACACACTCGAGTAGTCAGATTACACCTGAGCAGATTACATTTTCACAGGTGGAACATATTTACTATTT
Organism: Platichthys stellatus; assembly: GCA_016801935.1. Taxonomy (NCBI): domain Eukaryota; kingdom Metazoa; phylum Chordata; class Actinopteri; order Pleuronectiformes; family Pleuronectidae; genus Platichthys; species Platichthys stellatus. The sequence continues at coordinate 24,813,756 of CM028858.1, forward strand.
GGAGAAAAAGGTCGTTTTGGAAAATACACTTGTTTGTTTACTTTCCAGGGAATCAAACCCCCGACTCTCTCATGTGTGTCAATCAGATACAGTCTCCACTTTAACAAAACACAGCAGGTGCAGACACAAATAAACTGATCTGGAGTATTCATTTTGGTATCATTTTACATGATGAATGGAAAGATAGATGGGTGGAGAGAGAGAGAGAATATTACAAACAGATTTGTTTTAGTTTCCAGTAAAAATTAGTAAGACCATAATCAACAGTTACATCACTTCTGAGAAATACAGTTTGTCTCATCATGAGTCTCTGTTCCATCGTTCCTCTCATTTAAAGACATGTCTCCTGATCTCCACCCGAGGGCTGATTTCTCTGATCAGACCCACATCATCAACACAATAAATGCAGGACTTAGTTGTTGTTTTTTTTTGAATCAGAGTAAAGATGAAGGTTAAACTGAACCTTCATCTTCCTCAGACTCAGGATCTGCCTGAACGAAGAAGCAGTGATGGTCTTCGAAAAACCCACCAGGCTGTTTCTCCTTCTGTTTCCCAGTTTTAAATGTGAAGAAATCAAACGCCCCTGTACATAGTGTCCTCAGACTGTCTCCCTCCTCCTCCTCCTCCTCCTTCCTCCTCCTTCTCCTCCTCCTCCTCCTCGTCTGGCACTACGTCACTGATGACACACACACACACACACACACACACCCACACACAACCTTTTGGTGCATCTTACACTCCCTCCTCCCTGTGTACTCACGTTTTATTGACATCCCTCCTCCTTCCTTTTTTCTTGCCCTCCTTCCCCCCTTCTCCACACACACACACACACACACACACACACACACAGGAGCGTTCAAATGACAGCTAAATACACACAAACAATTATCCTCTAATTAGATTTTTTTGAAGATACCTTTATTTGTGGACTTCTGCCTCCCTACCACACACAGACACACACACACAGACACACACCACACAATCACACAAGGCCAGATGTATTGTCGAGCTCTGTCCTCCTGCAGCTGAGTCTTAAAATAGCCTCCTCCTACTGATTCCATCGCCCGCCAGCATCAACGCATCACTTCCTGTCTCTGCCAGCTCTGCTGCTGCTGCCAGACACACACACACACACACACAAACACACACACACACTCACACAGCCGTGTATCCAGACTTCAAAGGACATTACATTCACTTCCTGCAGAATAATCCAAACCATCTTCAGCTTTAAATGTTATGATTTTATGAGGACTTGTGTTTTGTCCCCATGAGAATTGGGACAAAACCGGATATAGGTCCCCACAACAGGAGTAACACCTGGACCACACACACACACAGACACACACACAGACACACACAGACACACATACAAACACCCACACACACATAGACACGTAGGAGTTCTTACTCACTCACACTCAGACTTAGTCAGTGCTCGGCTGTAATGAAACGTTTCAGTCTGTCACACAGTCGCTGCTGTGGGAAGCATGAGGTCATGTGTTCACAGCCTCTTGACATGTGATCATCAAATGATCACACGCACGCACACACGCGCACACCAACGCACACACAATAACACTTGACTTCCTCATTCGATTGCAGAAAAACATGAGACACTTTCTAATCACATTTCTACAGAGCATGACTTCCTGTTCTCACACACACACAGTTGGATCAGTTGTTGGAGGCTGAAACCAGATAATATATCACCAATAACATAATAAACATATCCATAAAATATTGATCATGTCATAGAGAATTTGAATCCTTTGATTAACGGAAAGAATAATAAAATAATCACGTTAAAAGTCTGTAAAAAAGAGGAGGTCTGAAGTTGTTTGGCAGAAAACTGCAGATTTGTTCATTTTGAGTCTTAGTCCAGATTCATATCTCATCTCTCATCTCATCTCATCGTCATCCGCTTATCCTGTCTCCTCTTATAATGCTTCATCTGTTTGCTTGTTTGTTGTTTAGCAGGATGATGCAAAAACTATTCAATAGGTTTACCAGACGATTTACAAGTAGGAATCTGTATCATTTTGGAGCAGTTACAGATAAACGGGCAGATCCAGGAATTTTCCTCCACTGTCTTAAACATCTGGAGATGAGGTTTGCTGTTTGTCAAATATCCAGAGAATGTCCGTGTGAGAAACCAGCAGGACAAAGTGTGGAAGCTTCCCAGTGAGCCAGTGGACCAGTGGATGAGGTTTCTAACACGTGACGGACGTGAAACTGGAAGAAGACAAACATCTCAGGTTGAAGAAGAGGAGGAGATGATGAAGACGTCAAGTTGGACAGGCGAGGAGATCCCAGAGCGAGATGATCATTCCATCAATGTGTTAAGGTTTCAGTTGATGAGGTTTCAGGTAAACATTAGTGCAATTCAGGAGAGTCCTGCTTTTCCACAAGTGCAGATCTGTAATTTATTCAGTTTAACAACACAACCACAGCCATGGATCCTCAAACATAAGTTGAGGTGACATTAACACACGATGTGCACTGCGACGTGAAGGATCAGAGACCTCGGCGCCCACGCACACATCTGGCTCCTTCACCCCGATTGGCCCGGAAGTTCCTCAGCCTCCATCGGTGCAGGGAGCAGCCGCTCGATGTGTGGTGACTGCTTCCTGTGTGAAGACATTTCCTGTGCTGATCTTTTTTTAGCTCCTGGCTGTTACTGAGCTGTTGGAGCCGCACGTCACTGCGACTGCCTGGCCTCTGCTCTCTGCATCTTAATGAAGCTGCCACACACGAGGCTGCAGGTCCATCGCTGGAAGCATCTCTGCTGCAGCAACAGCCCCTACTATAGATATTAAATACTAGAAACACCTTATCCCCACTGCGTGTATCGTAGAAATTAATAAAATAAAAGATAAATAATCAACCAATCCAATTCTATTTGAAAAGCCCCTATTCACAAATCTCAACTGGTCTCATGGGGGGAATTAACATTAAGTGAATATGAGAATCAACTGGTTTGTGTCTGAGAGCCTTGTTGTTGAGGATGAGTCACTGAGGTGCAGTGAATTCTCTCATTAACACAAACATGAAACATTCTGGTTTCTGAACTTATTCTGAAAGAAGAAATATTCCCACTGGGCTGTTTGAGTAGAAGATGAAAACTCCCTTTAAATGCAGCTGCGCCATTTTGTGTCTTTGCACCGAAATAAGATTCTCCCCGAACACAGCAGCTCCTTCTTTCATTCCTTCAGCGACCTTATGGACCAGGTCATCGAGGAGGAAACATCCAAACAGCTGAGAGCAGAGACCACACCCACTGACCAGACCCTCATGTCTTCTGGTTCCATTCTATCACATCTCGTCCAAAGACTCAATTGGACTCGAGGGGGAACTGATCAGATTTTTGTAGTCAAAGGTCAAGGTCACTTTTTCCACATTTGGAAACAACAATTCATTTAGATTTGAGGATTAGCTGATTAGACTTGGTTCCTGGAGGTCAAAGGTCAAAGATGGTGGCACCAGGATATTTGGACTTTATAGCAAAGTGTGTAGTTTGTCATTAACGGCATTAACTCTCTTTAGAACATATGTTGGCAGAACTGATTTCAGCACATGCTCAAGGACGAACTTTCAGATTAAACAGCTCAGCTTTCAGTCGCTCGTCCACGTCATCCGTCCAATCACGTGGAGCTTAATAATCACTTAATAACATTTCATTGTTTTACTCTAATTTGCATTCATAAGTGGAATTGTCTTCATTAGGGACCTGATCATCCTCGTTTGACTGAATAATAAACTCAGTTACAGCCGGAAATCCTCTTTGGCTGAATGATTATTGATCAAAGAGCTTAAAGATGGATTTCTAAATGTCAGCGTAAACACACACACACTGAGTGACCCAGATCTGGAAGATGTTGTTCATGTTAATCCAGTGATGCAGTAGATCAGGGTCAGTATATGATAGAACTCTGATCTGAAGGTTTATGTGTCCATGCATAAGCTGCATGGGTATTAACACTCACGGTGCCATGATGCAGCCGCTCAGCCACTGGTTCACAAAAACATCAGTGGACACAAAGAGAGAACATGGAGAAAACAGGAAGAGGAGAATCTGAGGGTCACAAATCATTTTACTTTATTAAACTTTTGTCATTTGTCATTCAAAGCAGATTAACAGAATATAACATTAGCATATATTTGACTGGTCTATCATGTGAACTTGAGAATAACTTGACCTTTGACCAAATATACACTGACCAGTAGTTTGATGGTTCACAAACGTATCATAGACATTACAGCGCTGCATCCTGTGGCTTCTTGTAGATCTGGCCAACCGGTGAAGTGTATGTGCTCCGTCTGTGACTCTTGTTGTTGGTGTGTGAGGTGAAGCAGGTTGTGAGGTTCCAGCCTGATGCACCGGAGACACATGAATTGTGTAGCGGACGCAGTCTACACCTCACACACACACCCCCGGGTCAGCAAAGGCCTGAAAGGACCCAACCTGCTCTACAGAGGCTTTCTGCGATCACCAGCTCATCCCACTCTTATTCCAGTTGCTGCGGGCATCATCACCTCTTTGTCACTGGAGCCTGGGAGGGGTTGAACTGGGAAGGATCCACCTGCTGGAGCCTTCGTTTCTCTGGGATGAAAGGACACATTGGTCGTCCACATTTTCAAAGGGGACCATCTCAGAAGGATGCAGCCCCTTAGTTGGGACACAGCTAACACACAGTTCTATAAGCCTTTAAAACGACCTGGTGTTGCTTTCAGGAAGCTAAAGAAACCTCATCATCAGACCTTTAAAGGGTAAAGAATCATCATCTTCCTCCTCTTGACTCACATGCTGCGTTGACATGTGGATCCTGAACATAAACAAAAAGGTTGCTGACGAAAACCCGAGTAACGAGAACAACCAGATCACCAGCATCGGTTTCAGGGCGTAGCTCCGGCTTCCTGTCATGCAGCAGGAGGTGCACAGCTGACGATGATGATGACGAAGGCCTCAGGCTGTATACACACTACCTGTTGCTCTCTGCATTATTCAGTGTTTGGCCCCAGCTGGAGCTGTGACGTTGCATAACTTGTTTATTATCGCTCCTCTGAATCAGGCCGTGTTGGGAAGGAGGGATATGATTCAGATTTATGTTGTAATCCACAGGAAATTGTACAACCCTCGAAGCTGTGTGTTTGTTTGTTTATTCCAGCGTGTGTGTGTGTGTGTTTCTTTGAGCATGAGATTAGCGGCAGCAAGCCAGACTGGCGCTGGGTTGTACCAACCTCCTCCCTCTCATAAAGGATTGACCCCGTGAACTGTGGCCCAATATAGACCAATAGCCCCTTTAATTAGGAAATAACTGTGTGTGTGGGTGTGTGTTTGTGTGTGTGTGTGTAACTCAGCAACAAAGAGCTCAGGACGCCTCAATTCAATTTCAACATTTATTACAAATATTTACAACATGAATTCGATGAAACTAATAAAAAGAGCAGCTTGAAATCTGAGGTAATGTTTTTGTTCACACGTCAATCGACAACAGGAACATTTCAGTAACTTGAAAACAAAGAAAGTTTAGATTAATGCTCCCATCACCAGGTTCGTCCTTCTCCAAAGCACCACGTGACCAAAGTTTGTAGGACAGTGCAAAGCAGTAGTATTGATTTATTAAAGTCCACAGCAGCAGCTGGATGTGTGTGTCTGTGTGTGTGTGTGTCTCCACTGCTCCTCCACTCTGTGTCAGTCTGATTTCCTCGTACAAAGGCAGGAAACTCCCTGACGTCCTGCTCGTGTGTGTGTGAGTCTGTGGTCAAAGGTTCAGCGCCTCACTTCGTCTCTGTGTGACTCACTGGTTCTCTGCTGAATCACACATTCACACACTTTGAGTCAGCAGCAGTCACTTGTTTGGACTCATCTCCGTGAAGGTGAATCACTGGGGGGGGAAAGTAACTGAACCAGTTCCCCTTCGGTTTTCCCCTCAAACTTTCCGGCCTCCCTGGTTCCCCTCCTCGGCCTGAGTCTCTGTCTCGCCTCCTTCTCGGCGTGTTGATCTCCGCTGGGGGCTTTTACGTGCCCGACAGGCTCAAGCAGATCCGCCGCAGAGGTCGTGTCCCGGGACGGCCGATGTAGGTCAGCACCTCGGTGCGCAGAGGGATCAGATCGCCCTAGACGATCCACTCCTCTCGTAAGTCTCATTGGAGGCTATTTCCTCCCTCCGTATGTTCAGAAGGCAGGTATAACCCGATTTAGAGACAAAGCGGTCAGGGACTCCACGGCCCCCGCGCGACAGCTGCCCAGCATGGCCGCGTACCTCTCCTCCCCGGGCTCCAGCCTCGCCCTCTTGCTGGGAAGGAAGTCAGGCGCCGCCGACACCTTCCCCCGGCGTTTCCTGGACTGTCTCGCGGGGCTCTGGTTCTCTTTGTCCTCCGTTGAATCACCATCGAATTCTTTCTCCGCGCACTCCGGCTCCTCCACCGTGGACTCAGCCTGGGTCTGCTCGGACTGAGGCTCGGACGACTCGACCTGATCCCACGAGCAGGAGCCGGCTTCCATCGCCTCCGCGTCGGCCAGCTGCGCCTCGCTCTCCCGGGAGGAGTGATAGATGTCCCGGGCGGACCTCATGACCAGGGACAGCAGGAGGCTCCGGTGGAGTCTCAGTCCGCCTCGCTGGGACCGGGACGCGTACAGCTTGCTTATCGACACCGCCAGGATCCGTCTGGCTTCGGCGTTCACCTCCATGGCTGCTGTGGCATTCATTGTTTTTACGCGTAATTACGCACGGTCGTTATTTGGCACTTTGACCGAAAGGCTCGAAAAACCGACTTTTTTTCTTTTTCTGTCCAGAGTCAGACTTCGGTTCGGGTCTCGGTTGTTCACCCGGTGATGAGCTCAGAGAATTGAGAGCGTGTGAGCAGCAGGGTGGCGTTTTATTTCCTCTTTGACGTAACGTGGACTTCATTCCTCAGTGACAAACAGGCGCCGCCCACACCTGCTAGCTACACACACACACACACACACACACACACACACACAGACACACTCACACTCCATCTGTTCCGTGAACCGTTTTTCTCACGGTCGATGTCTTTTATTATTTAAATGTCTGTGCGTAAAAAAATCCAATGGAGTAGGTTAAACTCAGTTCCTCTTCCTCATGTTCATCTTTTATTGTCTTCATGCATTACGGTAAATTCCCTCACTTACAAACAACGTGGATCAACCAGTAAATCAAGATTAGATCAACAACACAGAAAGACAAAGCGTTTTATTCAATTGTTATATATCACTATACAAATATTAAAGTGTAATAATAGAAGAAGTCCCCTGTAACATCCCTGCATATCTTAGAGTTTATAGTTAATTATTATTTAGTATAAATTTTCGTTTCTGTAATAATTTAGATTTTCTTATAATCAGTTCTCATCAAAATAAGGGATTTATAACATTACATTAATTAGTCTTTGAATATCTATAAATCCTATAACTTATAACTATATTTGTTGTCAATATACGATTTTATTTTATGAAATATTCCACACGAGATTGTTTTGACCTTCACAACATCTGGAGGAGCTGGACAGATGTTTGAGGAGATGGTTCAATGGAGTGAATTTAAAGAGTCTCATTGAAAACCTTAGGGGACAAATAAGAAGAGACGAGTTGAGACTGGGTCGTTTTTAAATTCTGAGAAAAACTCAGTTCGAGGAAATTACAACGGAGAAGGAAACGTGTCACATACACAAACACACACTCACACACACACTCACACATACGAATACATACTGCACACGTCACTCACTCGCACTCGCAGCCTCCATATATGGTCTATCCGGTAGTAAAGTGCCATGGGTACGCGCACAGTGGAAACGCCGTGACGCGAACGCGCAACCGCAGCCCCCCCCCCCCTCTCTCTCTCTCTCTCTCGCTCGGTGATGACATCACCACTCCTCCATATATGGACCTGTAACCGGTGTGAACGAGGTCACCCACCAGATACCGTGATGACGCAATATGACAACTTTGGACCAACAGCAGAGGAAAGTGGAGAATCCTGCAGCCACATTGTGTTTCAGTCATTAAATATTGATTATGAAAAATATTTGAAAGACTAAACAATTAGTCCTGCATGACTGTGATGGTTGAACTGCTCCTACTGCACATTGATTTATGATCTATTTATCTTCTACAGGATACTTTTTTAATAATAGTTCATATTATTGCACATATATATTCTAACTGTTTCTAATTCTATTCTAACAAACTGCAAATTCATTTATATTCTATTATGTATATATTGTAAATTTGTATTATATTTTACAATCAGTTGTCTTCTATTTATATCATATTACGTAGTATTTCATGATATTCAATATTGTTATCGTGCGATGGATTGATATCTTTTAATTGTATTCATGTGTTTGTCGTGGACACTGATGCTTGTTGCTCATTCAACAGAAATAAAAATGGTTCATTTTCATCTGTTAAAGTAGAATTAATCACATATCCTATAAAACGGTGCCTCCACTTGTCATCAGTGTCTCAGT
>CM028858.1:24822271-24833222 GCA_016801935.1 Platichthys stellatus
CATAAGCAACACAAACACTGCGATGGATACCACATGCTCTCGCTCATGATCTTGCTGTGCAACATTTGTTTTACTATAATTATGATTTCATTTGACGCTGACAGTTAGGATTGTTTTATTTCATCGTGAAGTCTGTTGTTATTGAAATTTAAATAAATGCATTTTCTTTTTGTACTGCATGTTAAAAAGTGTGTAACTAACACATTTAAAAATATAGATCTCAGTACAGAAGATTTGATTTACACCTCCCAGAAACTTATAACAAATGCAAAAACACAGAAGATACATAAAAGGAATCAAAACCTGTAAAATTTCTGAAAATCAAGGAAGAATTTTTACAATACGCGGCTTAGGAAGAAATAATTCTCCACAACCTTTTATTGTCTGCAGGAGAAATTGTGACCCACAACCTGATCTGTTGTTGCAAGTGTCCCAGGTTTAAATCACAGTTTGCACTTTAACCGCACGTTCGATGGCCAGCTGTGTGAGACGAGCAGAGAGAGAAAGAGAGAGAGAGAGAGAGAGAGAGAGAGAGAGAGAGAGAGAGAGAGAGAGAGAGAGAGAGAGAGAGAGAGAGAGAGAGAGAGAGAGAGCAGCAAACCAGACTTCACCTCAGGTCTGTACCCGACTGGTCGCTATGGGGACAGTGTTATGTGTGATTATACTTACACTGCCTCTGCTTAAGGCCAAATGGGCGGTGGTGTGTGTGTGTGTGTGTGTGTGTGTGTGTGTGTGTGTGTGTGTGTGTGTCCAGACCAGAGGGTGGGGCTTTCTTTTGGCACTCTACACTGTTTGATAGTATAAACAGGGACTTGTCTTCCTTGGTAATGACCTAGTTTCCATATATATAACATGAATTTTGACGTAACATTCACTGGTCTCTGATTATTATTTGAATTCAAACTGGTCGGGTTGAGATGTTTTCCTTTATTCCTTCCTGTGAGGTTGAAACGGCTCCATGTGTTGTGTTGTCTGATTTTATTGATGCTGTTTAAATAACAATGGATCAAATGAGTGAAGTATTTATTGAACGTTCTCCGGTGGGACCGAGACTCAAAGCTGCTCTGGTTTGAAACCAGTGTTTGCTGCCACAGTTACCATAGTGACTTCACCATGTGTTCATACACTCAAGGACTCTTTATAAGTCACACCTGCACAATGTACTGCAGTACAACTCGCAAAAAGTACTTCTTCCAAAGGGCTTTTACTTCATTTTTTTTCTTTCTTTTGCATTACCTTTTTTTTATGTTAAGATTAAGATTAAGATCCATTTATTAGTCCCAAACACATGCACAGGCACACTCATAAGGAGTAAGGTGCCTTGCTCAGGGGCACTAGACAGGGTAGGGAGAATCCTCTTGGATTTTTGGACAGATCAATCCAGGTTCGTCTTTTTGTTGTTTCTCCGTGGAGACGAACCAGAGACCTTTTCTGCCCATAGTCCAAGTTTCTGCCACTAGACCACCGACTCTCCCTGTTTTATATAATAATAATAATCACCATGATATGTTATCCATTGGAGAACGTGTTGCTAGTTTAATTAGAAGGTTTTACCTGATTTCACAGATTATATCAGAATATGACGACACAAACAATAACTTGTAACGTGTGGAATTCATCCACTTTTCACAGGCTCTCATTTCAAGGTGCATTTCTTTGCAGCATTTAAAAGGATTCTGGCTGAACTCAGATCTGTGCTGAAAGCGTTCAGAGAGCTGCAGATTCACGAGCCACATGTCAGATGTGTGTTGTAGTTTTCAGTTGCATCTCGGCCTCGTATGTTATCAATTAAAGCCATGACGTGTGTCTCCTCCTCTTTTCCTCTGAAAGCTGACGCCTTCTAACATGTAACTGCTCACAAACCATGTTTTCTCTCTTCTCGACTGAATGTTCTCAGCATCAGCAGCAAGTTGTCTTTGTGTCTTTCCAGCATGAAAGTGGGTCATGCTCACGAGAGGCACTTAATGGCACCATGAGGGACTGGGTCACAGCGACTATATTTAGATGGAGCACTGTTCCCTCCTGTTTGTTGAACCTCGGCCAGTTTCTAGTGTTATACCAGACTTTGTTCAAAAAGGAAACGTTTTCCTGCTGCAAAATAAAAGAACTCAAACCTTCCTCTGAGCTGCACAGTACACAAGCCACAGCCATACAGTGAGGGGAAAATCTAAAAACTGCTTCAGGTATCGATCTGAAGGTTTGATTGAGGAGTTTTTCTTCTGAGCAGAAGGACTAAGGGACAGATTGTTCAGTGCTTTCAGGCAAGTTAGTTTGATAGGCCACTGCTTTCACGCTTTATTTAGGGAGTAATACACACAACCACAAAAAAATATGTTCCATGATGGTGATAGACTGGGTTATGTGATTGCATGTGTCAGTTTTAGTTCTGATGCATTGATCTAGAGCTGCAAACAGACATAATCCATCTATATTACCTGGTTAGTAAAAGTTAATCAGTGAATTAGACAATCAGAGTCAGTGTCATAAGACCTAAAATGACAGGAACCATCGTTGGAAGAAATGTATGTTGACAGAAAAATGCTGAGACGAAGGTTTGCAGAGATATTTGTTGTAAATGCAAAACCTCATAGTTAAATTAGAGTTTGGTGTAATTTCATCAAACTCTAATCAACTCTCGTCACCTTGACAGAAAAGAAACCAAAAGCTGCTGTCAGGAAGTGACCGAGTTTCTGGGATGAATAATAAAATCTAAACCCTCTGACTCTCTCAGAGTGTGTGTCGGGGAGCCAGGTTTATAACTGTGTCTGTGAGGTTTCACAGGAAAGGGAGGGAGGAAGTGGAGCGGAGGAGGAGTGGAGGAAACAGGATGACGACAGGAGGAAGCAGCAGGACAGGACAGGGTGGGACTGAATGGAGACAAATGGGTGGGACAGGAAGGACAGATGTGAAAAGGGAAGGAGAGAAGCTGCTGCGTGTGCATATTTCTTTCTCTCATCGATCGGCTCTGTTCATTCTGTCATTATTAATTTTTGATGAGCGCTCTGTGTGGTCGAGAGGATTCGTCAACAGATTTCCATTTCATCTGATTTGAGAGAATTAAGCAGGAGTTTTGTTTTTAAGGAGGATTGAGAAATTCAAAGGTTTATCTGGAGAAAGTCTGGTAGTTTTTAATGTTATTTATATATTAAAATGTTCATTAGTGGAGTAGAGTGGAGCTCATACGTCCACCAAGGCCCGACTGTCCCCTTCAATCACCAAACTGCACAGATTCTAAAAAACACGCCCAAGAATCTCAAAGTATCTCTGCAAATAATAAAGACTGGAGCTGATATGGATCAGAAGAGAATCCCTCCTGATGAGTGACGTCATGGAGAAGTCAGAATACATCACCATGAACAGTCCAGGTACCTCTGCATGGACCTGACCTCCAGTTAAGATAGATCAAAGAACTCATGTTTTTCGGTATTCTGATTTATTTTCAGTATTCAGATGTATTTGCAGTATTCTGATGTATTTGCAGTACTCAGTTGTTCAGCAGTACTCTGATGTTGTTGCAGTACTCTGTTGTTTAACAGTATTCTGCTGTATTTTCAGTACTCCAATGTAGTTGCAGTACTCTGTTGTTTTAGCAGTTCTCTGATGTGTTTGCAGTACTCCGGTGTAGTTGCAGTACTCTGTTGTTTAGCAGTATTCTGATGTATTTGCAGTACTCTGATGTAGTTGCAATACTCTGTTGTTTTGCAGTACTCTGATGTATTTGCAGTACTCTGTTGTTTAGCAGTATTCTGATGTAGTTGCAGTACTCTGATGTTTAGCAGTATTCTGATGTATTTGCAGTACTCTCTTGTTTAGCAGTATTCTGATGTAGTTGCAGTACTCTGATGTTTAGCAGTATTCTGATGTATTTGCAGTACTCTCTTGTTTAGCAGTATTCTGATGTAATTGCAGTACTCTGATGTATTTGCAGTTCTGTGATGTATTTGCAGTACTCTGTTGTTTAGTAGTATTCTGATGTAATTGCAGTACTCTGATGTATTTGCAGTTCTGTGATGTAGTTGAAGTACTCTGTTGTTTTGCAGTATTCTGATGTAGTTGCAGTACTCTGATGTATTTGCAGTACTCTGATGTATTTGCAGTACTCTGTTGTTTTGCAGTTCTGTGATGTAGTTGCAGTACTCTGTTGTTTTGCAGTATTCTGATGTAGTTGCAGTACTCTGTTGTTTTGCAGTATTCTGATGTATTTGCAGTACTCTGTTGTTTTGCAGTATTCTGATGGAGTTAGTTTTTTCCAGCCGCAGCCTGCAGCGCGTCAGGACCGTTGAGGAGTGCGCATGCGCGGGCTGTGGAAGCGGAAGTTAGCATCATGTCGGTGGAGGACCCGTTCTTCGTCGTTAAGGGGTGAGACACGAACTAATTCAGACTCAACGTTAACTCGGGTTGAATAAACCCGAGTTAACGTTCTGACTCGATCCTTTAACAGCGAGTGTGTGTTTCCCCCCAAAGACAAAGTTACACCACTGAAGTTAGCTCAGCGGCTAGCTGCGGCTAGCTAGCCTCGGTGCTAGCAGCAGCTGCTGCTCCTTGAGCAGATGTTAGTTTGACAACAACAACAACAACAACAACAGACTCGAGTCAGTGCGATGCACGTTCGTTTGAATCTGTAGCTTCAGCTGGAAAGAGCCGAGCAGCTCTGGAGACTCTGCGGGAAGACAGCTAGCAAGGGGCGGCTAGCTCCGAGCTGGAGCCCCGCTGCTTGTTTGGGTTCAGGGAGGAATGTAGAGTTCAGACTGGAAAACAACACATGACAGTAACTTTCCTCTGTGTGTGTGTGTGTGTGTGTGTGTGTGTGTGTGTGTGTGTGTGTGTGTGTGTGTGTGTGTGTGTGTGTGTGTGTGTGTGTGTGTGTGTGTGTGTGTGTGTGTGTGTTGTGTGGATGTGTGTCTCTCTGTGTGTGTCTCTCTCTCTCTGTGTGTGTATGTGTCTCTCTCTCTGTGTGAGGCTATCTCTCTCTGTGTGTGTGTGTATATCTCTGTGTGTGTGTCTATCTCCCTCTCTCTCTGTGTGTGTCTCTCTCCCTCTCTCTGTCTCTCTCCAGGGAGGTGCAGAAGGCCCTCTCTCGGGCTCGTAGCCTCTATGACCGGTGGGAGGAGCTGCTGCAGGACGGGACCCAGGTGAGATCTGAGTCAACAGACCACAGTCACAGATCACAGGACCTAAAGAGATAGTTCACTGTAAAATGAAACTTCCCTCATCATCCACTCACCACTGTGATGGAGGTGAAGTGTTTGAGGAGCCAACCCCTTCTGGAGTTTCAGGGCTATGCAGCGTTGCAGCCGTTACAATGCATTGGAAGTAACTTGTGATTAATTCTTCAGAAGTAAAATAAACAACGTAAAAACCACAACACGCCTCCTTTCTGCTCCTGTGCTGTCGTCCAGGTGGCCACAAGCCCCGACATTCAAATTCCACTCAAACCTGCATCATTTACACCATGTTCATAGTCTGAATGTTCTCTGATCACTGTTCACACGCACACACACACACAAACTGCATGAGCTCTCGCCCAAGGGGCACGTGACAATCAGCGAGGACACTTAGGTTAATAACACGGTGTCAGTGACGCCGTTTCGAGTGGAATTTGAACTTCAGGGCTTCTGGACACTTGGATGACATCACAGAGCTGCACACACACGGGACTGGTCAAAGGATTCAGAGCATCGCCAAAAGAAATCGTCCGATAAGAAAGTGCTTCTGTATCGTTTGGGTTTTTCTCCTGTGGGAGCTCTGGAACATACAGATGCCTGAATGATCAGATGATAGTCGACTATAATAGCTAAGGCAAATTGGAAGTTGACAGTTCACAGTTTAGAGTTAAACTTAACTTAAAGATACAAGTTTAAAAAAGTGCACAGCTCTTGGTGTCTCCTGACGGGCAGCGTGGAGTATTTATTGGACATCTTGGTGTTTAGTTAGTGATGTGTCTTCTCAGGTCAGTCGGGATGAGCTGGACTGGAGCACCAATGAGCTGAGGAACTGCCTGAGGGCCATCGACTGGGACCTGGAGGACCTCAGTGAAACCATCAGTATCCTTACAGCAAGAAAACAGTGTGTGTGTCCCCCCACAACCCACATCTCCACATGACCTCTTGTATTATTAACACAAACATAAGCTTTGTGTCGCTCTCACCCTCCCCCATTTATTCTCCAACTGCATCAGAAGATTTATTAATCTCATAAAGTCAAGAACCCTTGTATTTACATGGTTATTAAGCAGAGGATAGGATTATGAAAAGACTCTTTCACCAGTCGGCAGAGGAGCGACCACAACCTGCCTCTGCATCTCATTGGGCTGTGACCCAGGTCTGACCTCTGGCTGCTCCACCTGTGTGACAGGAGGACCACCAAATAATGTGATTGGTTTTAACTTCAATAATCATATAAGAAGATACTGCAGGGTTCTAGTGAAGGAGTGAATTAAATGCAGTTTTAAACCCATTTATCTTTCTGCACTTTTATTAGCTGTTGTTAGGGTTATCAGACATGTTGTTTTGTCTATTGGCTCCTTGACTCACTCAGGTATCGTGGAGTCGAATCCAGGGAAGTTCAAACTCGAAGACAATGAACTTCTGGAGCGGAGAGACTTTGTGGAGCGAACCAGGAAATCTGTCCAGGTAAATTCCATCAACACAAACTTTATTTACATTATTTCTTTCTACCATGTTGGTTTTATCTAAATGTAAATCCTCTAGTCTCTGTTCTGACCTCTGACCTTTAGGGGTGTGTAGATTGTTATAGTTGTTGCATGAACATTTGTGTTAGTGCCACACTCCACTGTGCAGGGATATATCTGACTGATGCCTGTATGTTGTCCATGTTGGAGGAAACCAGCAGCTGTTATGAGCAAAACAAACGGGTGTGGTACAGTCATACTCATTCAGGAGTAGTTAGGTGTGTCGGCCTCACCTGTGCACCAACTGGGTTCCCCTCCAGTTCCCAGTAGTTACTGGTCAACCAGCTGAAAGAGGGACGACCAAACAAACAGGTTGTTCAGGCAAAGTAAGACATCAGGGAGCCATGCAGCCACTTCTGTGTTTTCATTTTGTTTCTGTCGTGAGGAAACACACAATCAATTATCTATCTGCACCTGTCGCCTTGTTTACTGCACTGCAGCTGTTAAAGCTGCTGAGCTGAATCACTGTCTGTGCCTAGAACCCAACAGAAAACATGAGTCAGTTTCTCACACAACATCTTATGAGTAAAGGTTCCGTCCTTAAAATAGACCTGAGAAGAAAAGAGTCATCTGAGCCAAACACAAGAGATTCACTGAGGAGGAACAAAAGACTCGTTCTCAGGCCGGAGAATCGGAAAATGTGATAAATGTGAAGCTGTTTTAAACTGATGTTCTTCCTCCATGTTTGTGACACATTGTGGAGTTAAAGGTGTTTATCATTTACGTGTGTGTGTGTGTGTGTGTTTGTTTGCAGGAGATGAAAGATAAGTTGTCCAGCCCTTCTGCCGTGGCTCAGGCAGAGAAGAAGAACAGGCAGGTTGGTGAACACAGAGAGAGAGAGAGAGAGGGGGGGAGAGAATACATACACACAGGAACAAGTTGCCTTTGTTGTCTACCATCAACAAGGAATGAAATCATGAGACGAGATGCGTCAGGATTGATTGATCACCTCTTTCATTGCAGTAATTAATCAAAGCACAGACGACTTTGTTACGGCTTAATTCAGCCATTTTCTTTCTATTCTATCTTTCACAGTGCAGCTGATGTGTTGTCAGGGCGCGTACACAACAAATATAAATCACTCTGGCATCCTGTGGTTTGGAAAGTGTTGTCGCCAAAAGTGTTTACAGCATTAATCCAACAAACTTTCAAACACACAGGCCTGTGATGCCTCATTACACAACTAAACACACAACTCATCTCCTGGTAACCCCATGTCTGTCTGTGTGTGTTTGTTTGTGTGTGTTTGTGTTTGTGTGTGTGTGTGTGTGTTTGCCCAGGCTCTGCTGACTTCAACAGGCCAGGACAAGTCAACCAGACTGGAGCCTCATCTGGTGTCCGCGAATTCCAGATACATCCAGGATCAACAGGAGCAACAGCAGGTGAATGAATGAACAAGAGTGAAAGGAGGAGAAAATGGACAGAAGCGTAATTAACAATAGTTTAGTAGAGGAAGAAAATGGGCTTTTGTGAGAAGGAACAAACAAAGAAGAGACAGATGCAGGGTTGATAAAGAAAATTGGGATAAGGAGAGATCTCATTTGTGAGGGGTAATTTAAAAATGCAGTGAACTCTATCTTCACTGTTTAATGTGAATAAAAGACAAATGTGAAGATGAGGAAGACGAGGATCTGAGTCTCCTCCACTACGTTCACACACTGTGATGAAGAGACGCAGGATTAAAAGAAGGTGTACGGTTTATTTTCGGCGTCAGACTGTGAGACGTCGGTTTCCGTTTCCTGTCCAATGATGAAAGTGTGTCGTCACACATCCGGTGTCAGGTCGTGGTTGAAGTGGTAAATGAATCAAAGACAGATCGTTTGAAGAGGTGTGTGTGTCTGTGTGTGTGTGTGTTTGTCACATTGTGGGGTCTAAAACCTGATAGCACAGTCACAGGCGGGGGGGGGAAGAAGGTCAGGCTAATGCCCTAAATGATTTTCAGGGTTAACCCCACAATTAACAAAAAACTACATTTTGTGATTAGGTGTGCTTAGGCGAGGTAACTCAGTAGCAGCCCCTAGTGGCAGGGGATGGTACTGCCTAAACACTCTCTTTCCACTTTGAGAACACGCACATCCTCGTCTTTGTGATGTTGTGAGGACACCAGACATTGTGATGACATTGTCTATGTGCACGTTTTTTTTGTCTGTAACTGATTTATCTGCTATCATAAAGTTAAGCTAACATTGGTTTTAAGCTGATTGAAGAAATTAACTGCAAAGACAAGCTAATAAGTATCAGGAATAATTGTTTAATTTAAACGTCGTAACTATATTTTTAATATTCACACAAAAAAATGTGTGTGCATGTTTGTGTAGCTCATCGTGCAGGAGCAGGATGAACAGTTGGAGTTGGTGTCGGGCAGCATCAGAGTCCTCAAGGACATGTCAGGACGTATTGGAGACGAGCTGGACGAACAAACAGTGTGAGTACACACACACACACACACACACACACACACACACACACACACACACACAGACACACACACACACAAGAGAAGCTCTGATTTAACCCATTGAGAACTGACGGGACAGACGTGTATACACCTTTAAGACTGAGAGCGATGTGTGTGTGCATCTCATCCACCGTGTCGTCCTTTTGAAGACACGTGACTGGTGAAAGACAAATCCTGATTCGTTGAAATACTCATGGGAGATGTAGTTTGTTTGTTTCCAGCCCCCTTAGTGGAGCCATGTTTAAGCTGGGTTCAACAGAAGGCTCAGTCATTAGAGACGTGTTGGAGGAGGAGGAGGAGGAGGAGGAAGAGGAGTCTTGGTTTTATTTCTTTGCTTTAATGTTCATGAACTTTAAGGAGAAGTCAATGATCTACAATAAAAGCCAAGTGTTTAAGCTCTCAAATGTTAATTCTGCTTGAGAGACTGAGAAATTTAAAGGTTTAGTAAATGTTGCCGATGTTGTCAGCTCTTCAGAAATCTCTCAGGTTTTAGGTGGTTTATATTTATATTTATATTTATATTATTGTCCTAATGGGTCAAAATGTCCTCTGAAGCCGGACACTCCTGAGGAACCTCTTCAAGCTGTGTGTTTATTTGGGAAGATTCCTATTCATGTTTCCTGTAACTTTCCAGTGTCTGGTCTTGTTTGGTCAACAGGAGACCACACACACACACACACAGACACAAACACACAGACACACACACACACACACTCACACACAGTGATGTTTGTTTATTGTAGCAGAAAGTGTCAGTGAACGGTGACTAAACACCCTGGTGAAAACACACTGAGGGCTGTGAGCAGAATAAACACAGACCGCGTGCTCACACACTTCATCACCTTGTTGTCGTCAGTACACACTGACTCACCTAAAGTCACGAGAAAGGAAACGTTACTACATGTCTTACTGAGCAGCAGCGCCCTCTGCAGGCACACGTGGTCATTCATTCTTTGAGGCTGCGTTTCGTGAATATCTGCGAGAGTTTGTGAGCTGCTAGTTTTAGCCACAGAACAGAAAGGAGAAAGCTGAGTGTGAGCAATATGCACTTAAAGCAGAGTATTGTGTGTTTTTGTTTGTAGGGTCACTAAAGCTTTTTAATATTCAACAATCACCTCATGTTTGTTTTTCTTCTCATGTTAGCATGTTGGGGGACTTTGGAGACGAGATGGACCAGACGTCCTCCCGCATGGACTCGGTCCTGAAGAAGCTGGAGAAGGTGTCTCACATGACCAGCAGTAAGTTATCACACACACAGACACACTAACACACACACACACACTCTGTGAAGAAGACCATTCAGAATGATTCTCCACGTTCAAACAACTTTGTGTCCCTCGTGTCCCTCAGGTCGGAGGCAGTGGTGCGCCATTGGTGTGCTGGTCACCGTCATGATCGTGGTCCTCATCCTCTTCTTCACTCTCTGACGCCGGTGACCTCCGACCTCTCCACCACACTCACCGACTCCTCCCTGTCTGTGCGGGTGGGTGGGTGGATGGACAGATAACGGGAGGAGGAAGCCATCTCTCCTCCCTCCCCTCCCCTTCCTTCCTTTCTTCTCACCGAGGACAAACTGGAGAGACGTCTGGACGCCGTCGGTCTCCTCCCTCAGCTTTAAGTGATTCTGGTGAATGTCGGCAGCAGAGCTTTGAGTGGGGGGGGGGGGACTCAGCTGTGTTTATGTTTTCATACTGGTACATTTCGGTTAATGTTGGAAATAAAGGTACCGAACGGGGGGGGGGGGGGGGGGGGGGGGGAGGAGGAAAGGTGGGGGAGAAAAAAACGTTTTGAAAATAAAAACT
>CM028858.1:24849034-24861988 GCA_016801935.1 Platichthys stellatus
TCAATCTGTCCATCCAACTCTCTGTCCGTTCACTCACTCAAAACAAAGTGCTGCCATCTCCTACCCCCCCATGGAGGGCGTCTGCTGCCGTGGCTCCGCCTCCTGATTCGTGGCTGTTGGCGGCAGCTGCTGCCGCCACAGCCTCCAGGGAGGCGGGGTCAAAGCCTTGCTCCGCCCCCAGCCCGTCGGCCTCCATCTTCACGCTGTCGGCCAGGAAGGCGGAGTAGGCATCACTGTCGGCCATCAGCAGTTTGAGCTTGGGGATCCAGCTCTTGCGGACGACGCGGCGAGCGTTGGTGCACATGTCGGCCGCGATGGCGTTCATCTCACTCTCCTTGAAGCTCGGCGCAAAGTTCTGGCAGTAAACTGCAGGAAGAGAGAGAGGTGGAAAGAGAGAGAGAGAGAGAGAGAGAGAGAAGAGAAAGAGAGAGGGAGAGAGAGAGAGAGAGAGAGAGAGAGAGAGAGAGAGAGAGAGAGAGAGAGAGGGGTTAAAAACACACAAACAGCAAAACCACTTCAAGGAGTGTTAAAGTGTTCACATGTGTGTGACTCACATTTGACAGCGTGCAGAACTCGGTTGTCCAGCGGTTTACGACTTGGGTCGTTGGTTGAAGAGCGGATTCCTGTTCCACAGCTGTTTGCCAGAGTGCTCCTGAGCAAGAGAGAAAAAACACAACCATCAACCTGAAAGAAAACTTTCAATGTGTGTCATTTAGCTACTAAAGTGTTTTGTTTAAACATCACGTGTTCATAATCATCAGTGATGCACAGAAATCCAAATAGATTTATATAAATTGTGTACAAGGCAAAACCAGCAGCTTGGGTTTCATTCCTGCTGCTCTGGTTCCACCCCCCCCCACCGGCCGGACACTGACCTGTCAAAGAACGCCGCCAGCAGGCGTCTGAGCAGCACCTTGTGGCGGGTGCCGGCGCTGACGTGGCAGTTCATGAGCTGGGCCCGGGAGATGAACACGGAGGTGCCGCTCACCAGCTCCAGCTTCTCGGCCGGGTCGCCCTCCTCGTACAGCTTCGGGTGGCAGCGGTTGCCGATCTGGCTGATGAGCTCGGCGGGCAGCGAAGCCAGGTCCTGCCGAGAACGTGCCCCCCTGCCCCCCCGGCCGCCGCCCGAGTCTGGGGCCTGGTCCGGCAGAGCCTCCACCCTCTCCCCGACCACTGAGGAGACACAAGACCATGAGATGAGCTCTGATGTTGTGAATAAAGATGGACGACATGACAGCTACCAAAAGTGAAGCCAAATCATCTGGAGCTCCCCCTGGTGGACGGCTCCAGCACGAGGGCAGCACCCGGATCTTAAATGATTTACCATCATATTCGTACAGTGGGAAGTGGACGTGCCTCATCATCTAGCTTCATTCATGATCCATGTTTGATACCCAGCTGGTATATCAATGAGTTTCCAAATATTATGACTGAGACCGTGTTCTGTTCAATTAGCACATTTTAGATTTCAGATTAAATTTGTCATGAATCCACATGTTGATGATAAAACTGATAACAAACTAATTACTAAGCCCTGCTCCATGAGAGGCCTGTGGCCAGGTTCTAAAGTGAGTTGATTCAGTTCTAAGTGTTTGATGGATTCCAACATTACTCTGCACTTTGCCTCCATTCATGCATTCAATTCCTCTGGTGTGTATTTTCCCAGCTTGTTGTTACGCAGTGGAAATGACATCATGGAGGTCAGACTCTGATGATTCAGTTTCAGGTCAGCGGAGATCAATGTGGATTCTGAGAAAAGCCCCCCCCCAGACCTGGGACTTTTTGACAAACAGAAAAACTCCTCCGACCACTGAATTCATCTGAAGATTGAAAACACTTGTTGTAAAGTTCGGTCAATAGAAGAAGAGAAAGAAGAAGAGGAAGCAGCTGCAGACTTCCCCTCCTACGATATGACGTTTGAACGATGAGAAGCAGAATCTTCATCTTTAAACGTTTCGGTGTTTTCAACATGAGAAGTTTGAAGATGAGACAGAAACTTCCAGATCTACATGAAACACAGAGACCTCACACACTTTGTACTCAGAGCTTACCGGCTGCCCCGGCGTTCAGCATGCTGTACATGGTGTACATGTTGCAGATCTGTCGGTACTGCTCTTCGGCGCTCTCGTCCGCCACGTCGTCCTCTTCCTCGTCATCGTGGTAGCTGATGGGCGAGTCACTGGTGTACATGCTCAGCGTGCCCGGGCTCGTGCCCTCGGGGGTTCCACCGTTGTTGTGGTTGTTGTGGTTGTTGTGGTTATTGTGGTTATTGTTGTTATGGTTGCTGTTGAGTCCGGCTCCTCCCACTGAAGTGGTGCCGCCGCCCATCATCACAGCGTTGCCAGATGCAGGTCCACGACCAGAGGCATCCTGGGTAGTGTTGTTAGAAGAGGAGGAGGAGGAAGAGGAGGAAGAATAGCGTGCAGCCTTCCTCATTCCGCCGCCACCTCCAGACCCTCCGACCCCATCACGGTTGCCCCCTTCCCACAGCCGCTTGGCCACGGGGGTGCAGACCACCGAGTAGGGGGAGCCCTCCTGCTAAGGAAGAGAGAATTACCAGTTAGTAACCATCACCCGACTGGAACGCCACAAAACAACGGACATTAACCAAGTGAAGAAGAGCTCGTCTTGTTCTTAAAGTCCCCTTCCAGTCAAAATCTAGATTTTATGCAATTTATAGGATTAAAATAGATTTTGTGTTAATTAAACATCTAGCTCCATGGAGGAATGTTTCCACCTTAACACTGAAGTAAACAAATGCCAGTCTGAAAAAACAGCTTTCGACAGCCTGGGGTTTGTGATGTCACAAACCTAATGAACCAATCCTGTCAACTTGTCGATGGCTTCAGGGGCTGGAAAAGCCTCCTCAACAGCAGGTGGCGCTGTGAGGATGGAGAGACTGGGAGCAGGGCCGGGGCCATGTTAGCATATTGTAAATCTTTTACCTTAATTGAGGAATACTTAGATTTACATTCAAGAAAATGATTAGGCCACTGGGGACACTTTTTTTGAAAGAACTTTTGAATATGTAATTTTATACAAAATAGTTTTAAGGGGTGAAATAAGCTGCTGGAGTGGGGCTTTAAAAACAAATATCATATCTGATCGCTTCCAGTGATAAACGATACTTAAACATAAAAAGACACAAGCACCAAACAGAATGCGAATAAAACATGTTGAGAAATACCCGATGTTACAAAGTTAAACTTTCTGGGACACAATACATTTCTTTAGTTCATCAGATTTTGAAATCACCTTTTTTTTAAAAATACTTTTTTTAACTGAAATACATGAAAAGACCATCTGGTGTTTCAATGAAGTCATCGTCATGTGACACTAAATGAGGTTTTATTTTTACTTAACATTAATATTGACGATGAAAACACAAACAAACCACACTTCTCTCTGTAGTAAGGCTCTTACTGCCACCTCCATTGAAAGCTTATATAAAGTGGTTGACTGTAAACAATGTACATGGTGACCTTCATCATAATTTATGTCACTTGTTCTGTGGTATAGTTCAGAGAAGACTTTCAGGTTATGATTCATTCAGAAGTTTTTCAGTCACTGTTAAAGGAAGTGAGTTTTTTTATAGCTCTCCTGGAAAGTCTCTCAAATGTCAAACTCAAAGAAACGCCTACTCAGGATTCCCTTCTTCAAATGCCGTCAGTGATTTACACCAAACACCAGCGGGGGTGTTAATAGCTGCGACCGAGCGGGGAGTGTACCTGCTGCGGGTGGGGGGTGCTCTGAGGAGTGGTCGACGTCTGTTCTGTCTTTACCTTGGACACCAGGGGGAGGGGTGTGAGACATGAGGACGGCCTCCCTGTGGCCGCGGCCACCACACCGCCTCCACCCCCTCCCACTGTTTGAGTGACAGGGCTCTGAGGCTCGGAGGGCGGGGTCTCCTCAGCGTGGAGGCCCTGGGAGTCACAGCTTGGAGATGAGACCTGGAGACGGGTGATAAGATAAAAGGTCATCACTACACTTCCTAATGAATAAAGATGGACGACGTGTCTCCACTTCCTCCCACAGTGCATCAGTTTGACCAGTAGCAGTCTCAGCTGTCAATCATGACCTTTCACCCCATTGTATATCATAAAATAACTTATTAAAACCAAACTTATTAGCAACATGAAAACGTGAACATACATTAGTGTGATATGAACAAACCACAACGACAGAAACCGAGAAAAAATAATTTAACGAGACTTTGACTTGAGTTTGGTCCACGTCCAAAAATATGCTAACGTGGAGGAGGCCGTTTTCTGACCTATAATGCAGCTGACCACCAGGGGGCTATCTACTCAAGTTGCCCAAATTCCTTGGTAGATTGAAAAAATAGCAGTAGATGGAGTTGAAAACATGTCATGTGATTGAGAGTTGACTTTTCCAATCGGATGCTTCCACATGATTTGGCATAACCAGCTGCTGTGACATCATCACTGAGCTCCGCTTGTCTCGTTGGCGGCTGATCTGCACTCGGCTCCAGTTTCAGGTGTTTCTCCAGTTCCGCCTGTCTGCTGAGAACTGAACGCTCTTCCTGGAAAAGCTCACAACTATAACACAAACTGCAGAGGTTGTGCTGAGTGGACACCGGCAACAGCAGAGGAGACACTCCACACCACCGCCATGCCAGCTTCTCTTCTCACATCCACTCTGTGTCTGAGCGTTTCAAAGTGTACATTCAAGGAAATCAGTTTTCCGAGTTAATATGCAGATTTATGCAGCGAGGCACTCCGGATCTAATCAGATCTACAAACACAGATAACCCCTCAGAGGAATTACACCGTGCCTAATGCCACACACAACAGGTGCCAGGGAGGCAGCTAGAAAACGTAATGTGATGATACTCATGTCTAAGATATACTTTTAACTCCATGATTACACTTTGCAGGATTATAAATACGCAAGAAACTGGTTATATAAAATTCCACATGTGGATTCATCTGATAAAGTCTTAAATCGTTCTACATTTAAGCTTCATTCACGAGTTACCTTGAGGAAGAACTCTGTGCCTTTCTCCATGATCTGTTGGATCTGGAGGAAGCCGGCGGTGTACATGAGCAGGAACTGGTCTCCAACGTTCATGCTGAGGCGTCCTGTGTAGCAGAAGGCCAGGATCTGCTGGAAGCTCTGCGGCTGCACCGCCGGGGGCAGCTCCACCACCGAGCTCTTACCACCAGCGTTGAACAGATCCCTGAAGTAGGAGCTGCTGGCGGCCAGAACTGCGCGGTGGGCCTGGGGGGTAAACAGCAGGAGAAGGTAAGTCATAAAATTCAGAAGTTGAACTCGACTGATATGGATTTATGGCAATGAAAACGTCAACTATAGAAAACTTGGTAAACTTGGACTTTTTTGGTAAAACAAACATCTTTTCTGCCTTTTTTATTCCAGTAAAATAAAAGTCATCTTCCAGCCAAACACACCTGCAGATTGGATTCGTCTGTGAACGGCTCATATCGGCCGATTCTTATCAACCAATCAATAAATCAGTCGAGGTAAAGTATGAACCCACCGTGACATCACCCAGTTTGTGAGCTGCCGTCTGAAGCCTCGAGTTTGACATTTAGTCCAGCGCCATCTGGCTTTTTGAAACCAGAAGGAGCAGGTGGTGCTTTATGGTTTATTTGACTCTGAACGGGACCATCATTTACAAACTGAACATCATGCTATATTGAAGAAGACTTGACGCGAGAGTCTGAGACCATAAAGTCTTTATGAACGTGTTTACTGACGTTATAAATCAAAAGGAGAAGTCGAGTCATTTTCTCTTCTTTAGAAACTGACTTCTTCAAAACCAGAAGTCAGACTCTGTGGTCAGAGATCACAAACCTCAGACTCTTCGGCATCAGCTTCATGTGCCGGACCTGCTGTCTAATGGTTGGGCTCCAGGTATCAGGGTGTAACAGGTTAACAGGAAGATTGGCTCCGTCTCATCTGGCTGACAAATGTTTACAGTAATCTCACTTTGCTGGAGTTTGTTCCAACTCGTCTTAAAAACAGATAATCTATTTTTTGAAATACTTACCCCAACACAAACTGTACCAATCTGTAAAGGAATCATTTCCTCATATGAAATACGACCAGTTCTTGGCCTCGGCCGTACAAAGTGAAAGTTTATTGAACGAATCCAAAGATTTATGCCTCCAGTGAGAGAGGTCGCCGAATGCAGCTCAGGAAATCTATCAGGAATCATTTAATGCACAACTCTGGTTGTTTTTCACCTGGGCCATATTTCCCCGTCTCACTGATTGATTCTGAGCAAAATCTTGTCAATATCTTCAACTAATTAAACTTTACTGTGGCCGTCAGAGGCCGATACAGGACGAACCAACAATCAACCAAAATATGACACAAACAGAGCAAGTCCATCCCAATTAAAAGATGTTGATCATCTTTTTCTACAAGTATTACATATTTATGTCTTAATAATGAGTAGTATGTACAAGTATTCTTATTATTGTACATTTATGTTGTTCATTCACATTTGATTCAGTTTTGTACATTTGTTATTATCATTATTTTTCTGTCTTTTATTACTATCTTGTCTTTAAATTGGCTACAACTGAGATTTTCACACATTTATTCCAAAATATAATTTAGCTTTAAAGACACCTCTGCTTCCCGAGCTTTAAGCTTACATGGTAATGTTTAGATCATGTTTACTTATTGAGATGACAATATGATCATTACTTATGCACAGTCCACACTAATTGATTTTAAGCTAAATTCCACTCGCCGTCAAAAGCCCCGCAAACTGTTTTGTGTTTGCACGGAACACAAAGAGAACCGAGCAGTGACCCGACGACTTTGAAAGTCACGTGACCTGAACCTGGGGTCGGCAGGTAAAATGACCACCAGGCCAATGTCCCAGTAACGTTCTTTCTTTACCATCTCAGAATAACTGGTGCAGTTAGAAGCACGGTGGTCCCACTGCACAGCTTCTCAGTAAATTAAAGATTCTGAGCACAGAAGAGAAAACAGTAATAGAAAAAAAACCCTTCTGACCTTGAAGGCATGTCCCTTGACGACCACAGAGACATCACAGTACAGGCCCTGCAGCCGCTGCTCGTTCAAACACTCCAGGACGTTGTTGCCAAAGTTAGGGATCGCCATCTGCAGCGTCTGAGCCATTACGCTCTGCCCAGCACCACAGGGTCTACAGGAGAACAGAAAGGTGGAAGTTAGACCTGACGGAGGACTGGATGGGGCAGAAGGACGGAGGGATGAAGGAGATCTGAGGGAAAGAAAGCAGGGACATGTAGAGGAATGAAAGGGGGGGGGGGGGAGACGAGAGACACAGGAGGGGTGATGCGGAGGTGAGAACCAAACGAGGCAGCCGAGCAGGAGAGGAGGGAACACGGTTACCAGCGAGCGATGAGACAAGGATAACAGAAGGTCGAGAAGCTGTTTGGAAGATGGAGACGAGACGGAGACGAGGAAATAGACTTAAAATAAAAGGAACAGGCTAAATAGAGTGTATGATGATTAATGGATTAAGTATTTGGTAAACAACTTTAATTCTAAACTCTAAATGAACTTCGAATGAAAGAGAAGTTCGGGGCCACCAGCGACAGTTATATAAGCCGTCTTTCTCTTTTTTTCACAACCTTGTTTCATTTCATCTAATTCACAGTTAATAAACTGTTTTGTGGTTTTTGGCCTACTTTGTTATCTCCTCTGTCAAAACACAGTCGCTTACATAACTCGTCTATTCCACTCGTCCTCGTCACGATTCCAACGAGGAAGAGAGAAGAGGGGGAGCTGTCAAATTCGTGACAATAAAATTAAACCAAGGACATGTACACAACCCTCTAAACACATCTTTGTCTCAGGAATGGGATCATCTCTGTCCTGTGGACTCTTTATCTGTGATAATGCACAAACAATATTTAGGATATAAATCCTCTAATGCTAAGTATGATGGAGTAAACGGATGAGAACAGTCAGGACTACGCTTCTGAACATCTACATTCAGGATCATGATCCCCGGGACGGATGATTGGAAACTTTCAGCATCAGCTGGACAGTAGCTGGTCGGAGTGGACGATGCCCGGCTCCTCCGCTGGCTGCAGCCCAAAACAAACCACTACCAGAGAACAATATTATGGTGATTAGCTCCGCTGCTCCACTGGGAGAGACACTGGCAGACGAGACCCAGTAACCTGAACAGCGCCGGGATGCTCCATCACCTCCAGTTCCCCTCATGAACGCTGCAGCAGAAGCCCAGAGGTCACAGAGGGGTCACAGCCGCAGAAATTTCACCATCTTTCACAACTTTGATCTGACACACAACTCAACCCTGCAGACAAAAACTTCAGACCAACTTTATATTGTCTGCTTGACCCCAGCGGGGAAATGAAGCCGACTTTATGATAATTAGAAGAGAGATTGATGAGATGTCTCTTGAAGTATGGAAAATGTCTAGAACTCGCTGCTCGGGTCACGACCGACTCACGGCTTGTGCTTAAGAGGCAAAATTCAGTTTATACAAATGAGCAGCTGCCCTCGGCCTCGTGCCCACAAACTTAAGTTAAGAAATGATTCATGTATTTGTCCGAGCTTTGGTCTACGATTAAAAAAAAATGGAAATTGTAATGTTGCTGTATATTCAGTACGCTGCATCGCTCTGGCCACAAATGACTGTTTGCATTTCCAATCCTTTATTTCTATCAGATTCTGCTTCTTTTTACTTCAGTGCTCAAAGAACTTATAAGATTCTGAATGCTTAATGTGCACGACTACTAAACATGTAGCCGATCACAGCAGCTTATGAAGGCAAACTGTCGGATTCAAAACAAAACATC
Source organism: Platichthys stellatus (assembly GCA_016801935.1). Lineage (NCBI taxonomy): Eukaryota > Metazoa > Chordata > Actinopteri > Pleuronectiformes > Pleuronectidae > Platichthys > Platichthys stellatus. Next base: position 24,857,845 of record CM028858.1, read on the forward strand.
TCTATCACCCCCTGGTGGCTGTTTGCAGTAAGGGTCATAAACACAGCCTCCTCAATGTTAGCAGATGGGACATTGAATGGGATGTGTAACTCCACAGCTGGAAACAACAAACACAATCCACCGAAGGCACAACCGGCAGTTCAACTTATAAAAACTTTATTTCTGCTTCTACGAGAAGAATTCGGGTGACAAATGTCATTTGTTTCTAGAACCTGAAACCTTTCTTGTGTTTAACGTGACAAGTGTAAACTTTGTTCTACATCGAGCCGCCGATGAGGTAAGCACTGTGGATTCCTCCACTTCCACAAAGCTCTGAGCCGGGCAGCAAACCTTGAACCTGTGTTGATCTGTGGGAGGTGGTGACAGCTTTAACGTTGTCTGAACAGCCAGGCGTGACACATCATGAAAATGTCTCTTGTTGCAAAACCTCACATCCAGAACGCAGCACAAAACAAACACCCACTCCGTTCGAAGCTGGGAAACTTAGGTTTACCAAGTAACTTCACCAAAAACCTCCACATCACCCACAAGAGTAGAGGTGTCTCCAAAAGGTGGAGCTGATACTGGGCCAACAATAAAAGGACAGTGGTTTTAATGGGAAGCTTCCAGATGTGAGGGTGTTACTGTATCGTGCTACGCTAACCTAGGCTAGCGGAAATATTTAAGTGAAAGTAGAATTGCACTCCGAGAGCAAATTCTTCCACCAACAGTCACTTGAAATTCAATCCAGCCAAACTAAAGTTACTCTCACTCATAGATACCAGACCACTAAACATGCCAAATATGTATCTTCATTATTTCTTTAGAAATTCACCAAAAACATCCTCTCTCGCAAGTTTAAATAAGGTGTGAAAACAATTCCCAGATGAGCGCAAACAACCATCGGGTTATTCCCTGACCCACACTGCATCCTTCTACTAAGTTTGGTTAAAATCCATCCAGCAGTTCATGAATAATCTTTCTAAATAACAGAAGCATATGAAAACATAACTTCCTTCGCTGAAGTAAAAAAAGAGTCGTGAGCTCCGGCCTTACGCCCACGTTAGGGCAGCTCTGAGAATAGGGGGCCATTAAAATTGCATTGAAATTAATTTTTAAGCTGATAGCAATTAATTAATCTTTCTAATTTACTGCACTGGGCTAATAGAGGCAATAAAGCAGGTGCATTAACGACACCAGCGCTACACATTTCATTACAAGTGTTTTACATTTAGTTTTGAATGTTGAAAATTCTGGACCAATTGACCAATGCACTTTTGGATGGATACAAAATCAATGAAATATTAATAGTGCCAATAATAAACCTTGATGTATAAGAACAAGTAAGATCAGTTTTTTGCACTGAGGTCAGTTGATGTGATCTGAATAATATTCACATCATATTAAAAACACATCAGGCACATGAGCTGCATCAACTACTCTCGAGTTGTCTCCAACTTATTTTGTTTGAATCAATAATGTTCTGATATAACTAAGTCAGTTTGATTGCCACTGTCCCTTGACACATTATTGTGCCTTAACAGTTTGTCGATGCAAACAAATCAATATACATCACATTAATGTAATTATAATTTAACTGAAGTGCATTTGGGCCAAATCCAGGATTTGTTGACCTGCATTACTTCTACTTTAATTGGTGCATTGAGATCTCAGTGGTACTGATACTGGGTTTGACCTGTGCCACTGGCTGGGGGAAATAAAAAGGCACTAAGAATGCATGATGCCCGGTGTCCGCTCTCCAGCACCTGCACCTCCCGTGGCTCCGAGCGAGAAATTGAACCGACAAGTGTCCCGGTGGAGCTGCTCGGCCCCTGATTGTTTCCAGGTGTGAACATGTGTGCAATCACATGAATAATAAGCAGCTGCTAGGACAGAACACGATGTGAAGAAGATGGTCCCCACATAACCACGTTCAACCGACAGTAGAAAATAGATCGACTTTAAAACATGTAGCCAAGCTAGTACATCCAAGTCTTAGTGAGATGTTGAAAAAATAAAGTTGTAACTATTCTGAGAAAACCGTTTGTGATTGAGATGAAACGTGAACTTTTATAATAAATGAAACAAGATTTTGTTTTTTGAGGATATAAGCAGCAGGAAGAACCTGTGCACGCAGGAGTTCCACTCACGCTAGATCCGAAAATCTTTAAATAAAGTCATTGTTTATTGATCAAATCTCTTCAAATACCACGAAAACGAAACGAGGTCGACCACGTCCTCCTCCACTAAAGAGAAAACTTCCTTCATGTCGCTAGATTAGACTCGGTTTCCTGCACAATCTTTTAAAAGACTTGACACTGATGATAACGAGGAGCTGAAGAGACTAAACACGAATCACGTTAAGAGACCGACACTTAAGAACAACTAAACGTGATGCCCCACATTCCTCATTTTGACGCAGGCGGATCTCCGGATGTTCCCTCTCCCATACGACACGCAGCCTAAAATCAGAACCTTTTCTCTGGTCATATTTCAAGGTCGCTTCAAGGTCAACTTCTTCCTCCCTTGCAAGGAGTACAAATACTTTACACTTTTCCGTTATGTCACAAACAGTTTCTTCTGATCAATGTTGTATATACTTTTATTTTGTTGACGTTTTCAGTTATTGTACTTGGGAGAGGGATCCTCACACTCTGAGGTTTCTCCCTGTAAATAGGGTTCTTTTGGTAGTTTTACTCTTATCGAGGGTAAAGAACCAAAGATGTCCCACCCTGATAAGATCTGAGACAAATTGTGATTTATGATTAAGGGCTATACAACTAAACTTTTATTCTGAAGGGCTTCACAACTGTCTATAGCTTCAGTTATTCATCTTTAAATCAGTATTTATATTTGGTTTCAACACTCGGCCTCTTTACTTCCAACCACCTCAAATATAAAATGTCCATTAGCTACCCTGTAGTAGTTCTGGTGGAGGGACTCTCCCTGCACTCAACTGATTCTAGAATCATTTTGACCTTTTATTGTTCTTGTGCTCCTTTGATGGACTGTTTTGTGAGGATGTCTACATTTCCCTCAGGATCAATGGAGTCCATCTATCCAGGAGCCGCGTGCCGGATTTGACCTGAACACAGTGCCGGCGACCTCTTCCTCCTCAAAGGTCAGCGAGGTCACAACAACTTCCAGGGAACATAAAGGCAGGGTTAATTCCCACCACTTGACCTTTGCCCTTCAGTCCCCATGTGCCCTATTATGTGCTTTGACTCCAGTTTCACGGTGTGTGTCTGTTTGTGTCTTTCTCTCTGAGGGTTTTCGACAACTTTATTAGATTCAACCACAAACTTTGGGTTATTTTCACGCAGACTACCTCCCCCCAGGAAAGGCTGCTTGATCACCAGTCAGCTTCGGCACAAATAATCAATACAACAACTATTGGCCCTAGTGTCAACAGGAGCGTGTGACTTCAGCCCCCATCAATCACAACCCTCATCACACTCAGTTTCCTGGTTTAGGAGGTTAAAAGGTGGCCTGTTAGCAAGTAGCAAGCTAAAGCTAAGGCTAACCCAGAGGAAAACATCTCCTCAGCATAAAGAAGTCGTGAACACACCTTTATATCACCTGTGCTGGGCTCCAGCGCCGGGGAACCCTCAGGTCAAAGGGCATTTAAGGCTAGAAACCGCCGATATCCACCGACACTCGTGGGCACAGAGGAGCCCAGAATGTGGCTACGGTGTAGCCTCCCCCGAGCACCACCGGAGCTCCAAGTTCAAAATAACGATGCGATTATTCTTTAAAGATTAATTAAACTCCTGGGAAGCGGCCCAGGGGAGGACAGGAGCCCGCCATCAGCGGCAGCAGCAGCGGGGCAGCAGGGGCAGGCAGAGCGGGCAGGGAGCTGTCGGTGCCCCGCCGTGTGCCAGCCTCGTTGCCCGGTAGGATTTTGGGAGTCCTCGGTTGGCCCGGGCCGGTGCGTGCGTGCGTTCAGCGGAGGGAAGAAGGGAGGGAGGGAGGAGGAGGAAAAGAAACGAAAAAAAGAGAAGGAGAGAAGGAGAGAGACCCGGTTTAACCCCCCTGCCGCCCGCAGCACACACGCGTGTATCGTCCGAGGATCCGGGGGCTCGAGACCCGCCACGGGGAGAGTCGGGACGGATCAAATATTCAGCAGTTTAGCTCCTCCGCCCCCCCCCCCCCCGGTCTCCTCCCG
>CM028858.1:24892797-24914942 GCA_016801935.1 Platichthys stellatus
CCAGTCTCTCCCCCTCCTCCTCCTCCCCCCCCGTCCTCTCTCACTCTTCCCCTTCTCTTCTCCCCCCTCACCTGCAGGAAGTGTGTGTTGTCGACCGTTTGCAGCAGCTGACTGATCTCCTCGTCTCTCCTCCTCAGCTTCTCCACGTCTTTCTCCAGCATCTCGATGTCGCGCTCCGCCCGCCCCACCACCGCTCGCTCCTTGGCCTCCAGCCTCGCTCGAATCTGCGGCACAGGAGCAGATGATGTGGAGCGCGTACAGCACGGCGGGTGTACCACAGAAACACCGAGCAGGAACCTTCTGACACACACACTCTCACACGTGTGCGTAGAGGACGATTGTTCCAGGATTTGTGTTGTTTTATCGAAAGAGTCAATATACTACGGTGAAGATACCACTTAGGTCCCTTTAACAAAAATATAAGAATGATGATTTTACTAGAACCCAATGCATTTGGCAGTTGAAAACTATAATAAATGGGAAAAATCTGAAAAGGTTCACTACTCATATTTTAAAGGCTCACTTTGATAACTTAAACTACTAAAACCTGACCAATAAGGATTTTCATTGTGGATATTAGGAAGTTACAAACTTCTGATACCAATTTATTGGCTGACACATTTTCTTTATGATGACACAGAAATGTAACTACAGCTGAATATTGAACAGTTTAACCATAAACTTTACGATTAATACTCATATAACCAAATATATAACTAAAATTAAGAAGATTTACATAAATGCACACATTTTCTGAGTGGTTTTTACTGTAAAATAAAAGTTTTTCTTTTGGCAAAGAATGTTGATACCGATGTGTCTGTGAAGGGATCAAATCAACCAGTCGGTGAACCGGCTCTAAACTCGGTCCCTCCGGCTTTCACAAAGACACACCAACACTGAGCAGTACTCCAGACTCCTCCTCACCTCGGCCTTAGTCTTCTCCAGACGAACGGACATGTCAGCAAACAGAGCGTCCCCGTCCTCCAGCACAGCCGACGCTGACACCTGATTGGAACAGAACAGCAGTGAGAGTCAAACTCGTACTTAAAGACACCGTGGTACACAATCTATATCATAACCTGGAGATAAAGATAAACGTGGACTCACTAGACAAAAGATAGATAGATAGATAGATGGATACTTTATTAATCCCGAGGGAAATTCAGAAAAAATGTAGAACTCGAGAATTCTGCACATCAGCTCATTCACACACACACATCCCTACACAGCGTCTATATATAGAGTCACTTCACACATGGAGGAATCAGGGCTTCAGTGTGTCGTCCAAAGACGGTTCATCAACATGCAGACTGGAGGAGCCCGGGATCGAACCGCCGACCCCCTCTATCTCATAGGCCACAGCGGCCATCGACAAAAACACTGATTTCAAACTACTTCTAAACCTACAAGGACTTTTCTGTCATTTTCTTAGAAACAGCAAATATTATTGTGTTAAATTAAACCTTGATGTTTTAACAGAAATGATTATTCATAAGATAAAGTGAGTGAAACTCCTACATACACTTTCATACATGGAATAAGGTTTGCTTATACTTTGGAGCATAACAACGACAGTTCCCCAACTTCTTCTGTCAATACATTGATCGTCCTGCTAATAACCACCAGGGTATTCTTATCTTCAGCAGGTGTGAAAGTTTATAATTGTCTTTGAGAAAACAAACTTTGGTCAGAAATGATACTCCACAGACCGGAGAACAGAAAACGACTCGAGGTCAACGTGAGTGTGATGCTGTCGTGAGCTGATGAAGTGGTTTTCCACTGCAGCCCGAGCAGCCACAGAGCGGACGGACGGAGATAGAGCTCAAGAGGAGGGAGGAGGGAGAAGGAGGGATTTCCTGGAAGACGGAGGGAGTGGCAGAGACGAGGGAATGGAGACAGAGAAACAAGTGTGTGAGTCTGATGCCAGAGAGACGAGTGTGTGTTGTGTCCGCCCTGACCTCAATGTGCTTTTAATAGCTCCCACTGCACAACACCACTGTTTACATTGCATCGTACGAGAGCTGCATGAGAAACTTTCCTCCATGTTGAGATCATGGCTGATCACATGACGTCACCCAGTGGTTTGTGAGCTGCCATCTTGATTTTATTGAAACCAGAAGAGACCATATTTGGAGGAGTAGGGGGGTGGAGCCAGACAGATGACACCGCCCCCCTGGTTTGAAATGTCTGTGTTCAGACTTCGAAGCGCTCCACTGCTTGGCGATGGGAAGACGTCAAGTGTAAACAAACAGTGAGAAGCCGATGAACTCGGACTTGGAGTGGAGCTCCTTTGCACTTCTTCAAGTAGGACGTCGGAAAATGTAGACATCCGACTTGTAGCCATAGCTGTCAATCACACGGTATCCACGCCCCCAGTGCTTGATTCGCTATCACTCCGATAGGCAGCATGTTCCATACCCGGAGTCCACGTCTGTTTTCAGATAGTCTATGATGTGATGTTGTCTGTGAGTTGATGAGACGTTACAACTCACACTGTGGACATCTTTGCTTTATGAAATTAAGACATGACTCAGATACACAAGCTTGACATGATTGCAACGATAAATGTAATAATAAGGTCAATCTGGAACCAGTTCTGGATTCCAGTCTCTACTCATCTGTAAAAAACCTGGATGAGCAGGGATGAATGTGTGTGTGCGTGAGTGTGTTAGTGTGTGTGTGTGTGTGTGTGTGTGTGTGTGTGTGTGTGTGTGTGTGTGTCACCTTCAGGGACTCTAAGCTCTGTTGAAACTCTTCTATGTCTCGCTCTCCGATCCGAATCCTCCCCTGAAATATCCGCTGAGACTCCTGGAGCTGGAGCTGACAGACACACACAGACACACACAGACACACACAGACACACACAGACACACAATTATTAGATAACATAACAGAGGCAGGATTTTTGTTTATTTCACGACATTCTCTAGAATATTGTTCTATAATAACTATCAGACTTATCGGACGTATGACTTTTGCAAACACAGGGTGACTCTGTTTATACTTTAACAACACAAACAACTCTCTCTTTAAAAACACATAGTCAACAAAACTCAAACTGATCGATGCAGCGAAGAACGATGAACATGAAACAGATTAGTTTCAATCAAACTGGATGAAGTCCATGTATTGGTCATGTCAGTTATTTATTTACACATTAAACAGTAATGTTTAATGTCGAAAGTGTTTTTATTCTAATACCTGGTATCTTGTGAAAGCTCTAGATCTAATATATATTGATCAGATATCTTTTAGAACTGGTTCCTCACGTGTAAACCGTCCAGGGACCCGTAGAGGGAATAAAATATGTCAAACCTAATATTTCACAGGTTTGTTTTGTAAAGTCTCTGAAGCATCAGAGTCTGTGGATTTTCTAAACTTGACAGGAACCCGCTGAATGAAGCTCCAGGACCTGACAGAGGACACATCAGAGTCTGTGGTGTTGCCTCTCACCTGTCTCCTGGTTCTCTGAGAGTCCCCCCCGTGCAGCTCCTCCTGATCGGCCTCGCACAGCAGACAGTCCCCGCTCCACTCCGCCTCGGTGCCGCTGCCCGCGGGCTCCAGCCCGAGCCGGTGCTGGGCGCACAGCCGCTCCGCCGGGCACTCCAGCGCCGCCACCAGCTTGTGCCGCCGCAGGGTGCCGACCTCCCGGTGCGGCAGGACGTGCAGCTCGCAGAAGGACGCCAGGCACACCAGGCACGACTTGACCGCCCGCAGCCTCCCCTCCGGGGGGCAGAAGTCGCACGGCACCTCCCCGAGCCCCACCAGGTAGAGCTGCGGCGCCGCCACCATCTCGCTCAGCTTGAGTTTGTCCACCACCTCGGCGAGCACCGTGTTCCTCCGGAGCACCGGCCGAGGGCTGAACGTCTCCCGGCACTGAGGGCAGCTGAGCTGGGCCGACTCCGCCTGGTCCCAGTAGCTGTTGACGCAGTCCATGCAGTAGGTGTGTCCGCAGGGGATGGACACCGGGTCCTTCAGCAGCTCCAGGCAGATGGGGCACCGGAACTGGCTCTCCGTCACCGAGATGTTGGCCCGGGCCATGTCCTCCTCCTCCGCCGGCTCCGTGACCTCCGTCCTCCCGGAGACGATCCAGCTGCTGGGTGTGGAACGGGGGGAGGAGTCCGGGAAACAGGAACAGCCCTTCCGCCATGTCAGCCGCTCTTCGTCTTTGCCCTCAGTGCAGTCTGACAGGCAGCGAAAAGGAGCAGTCCACCCAAAGTAAGCAAATAATATCAAAACAAATGGAACAAACACTTTTCTCATAGAGTTTTTACAGATTTCGCTTAATGAATTCAATTTTGTTCTTTGTATTTTTCAGTATTTTAACAGAAAATAAAGATCCTGCAAGTCATATAACGAGAAAGCTTCTCATCCTTATGACTTAGTTTCTAATTCTTGTAACTTATTAACTCATTATTATGACTTAGTTTCTAATTATTATGACTTATTAACTCATTATTATGAGCTACTGACTGAGGGAAGCCATGGTTTATAGATTGCTGTCCCCCTCCAACAAGAATGAGCTTCTCTGGTTCATGAGTTGAACCAGAGACGAACCAGAGACCTTATCTGCCCATAGTCCAAGTTTCTGCCACTAGACCACCGCCTCCCTATCTTTGCTATCTTTGATGAGGGATAAAGCTATAAGTTCTTCACGAGACTGATATTGTTGGACTACTAGTTAAACTACTGCCACAAATACTATGACGTACTTACACTGGAAGTTTTGAATTTACTTCGGTTTAAGTTTTTGAATAATAAAACCAATCGTCAAAATGTGGGACAAGTGAGTTTAGCTTATGCAATATTTATTTATTCATTCAGTCTTTGGGTACATTTTTATTGAAGCCCATTTTCTGCCACTTTGATGAAATAATCCTTTATAATAATGAGAAACTTTCTCAAAACAATAACTCATCATCTCAAAATTGTCATTTGCAGAATACTTATTCAAAAGGCAAATTTGTATTATATGCTCACAATTTATTTTACTGTACATGCAAATAAAGAAGAAGGGAAATGTAATGAATGTGTGACCTGAGTAATACACAACACTAGAAATCAACCTTTATCCATAACACCTTTTCAAACGAATGATGCAAAATATATTTCTTAACATTAAAAACACTTCCAAAAGGTAACTGTCATAATGGGGTGAAATAGGAGTTAAAGGACTTTAATTATACTATTACTCTGAATTTGAAGCAAAAAAAATGTATATGTCCTGGGGCTTTTACTTTGAAATTCTTCTTCAGACAGCTCTGATATTGTCAAAGTGAGACTCTGAGGTTCTGAGCTGTCATTATGAAGTGAAATACAGTAAGTCAGTGGAAATAGGTACTTTCTCAATGACAGTCTCTTGTTTTGTTGCTGGAAATTCGAATCAATTTCTCTATATTAAAGGTTTACCTATTATTCACAGAGTGGTAATGACAAATCCTCATGTTTTTAAATCTCAATCTTGTCATTAACAGTTTCATGGGCAGTCTTAAGTAATTTTTCATGGTATTTATTGAAAAATTCATTTATACAGTTTTTTTAATGGCCAATATAAAGTTGATTTCTCAAGTTTTTAAAAAGACTGCAATTATTTTATGAACAATTGAAATCTCATTTAGCTTCAGACAATATCTTATAAAAACTGTATGAACAGTTAGAAGAAGGACAACAAATCCACTGGCTGCTGCAGTTACGCTCATAGTAGCTGCTGCTCTCGTCTGTGACTTCAAACAATAGAAACGTTCACAGATAAATAATGTGCACAAGATGAAACTCAGTCACATCACAGACACGTCTACCTACAACACAGAAGAGTCAGAGAATAAAGACAGATTCTGTAAGATAAAGATACATTTTAACTGTTAAACACCCCCACCTTCCTTCCTCTTTCCAATTAACTGCATGCTGAGCCCGATGGTGGTAGATTAAACTGTGGTTTGTAGGACTGTGAAATCATCCCTTGTAGCTATTTATACCAAACCTGAATCATCCACATCACAACGTCTCACTGACACATGAAAAACAAATTTAAGGATAATTGAGAAAAGCTGGGGTGTTTTTAATCTCATCTGGTCAGTGTCTCATTAAGATGCATAAAGATTGACATGAAAAAGACAAATTTAAGATTTAAAATTAAACTGGAAAATGAACTAGGTCATAAGCTAAGTCATTAATACTGTAAGTGAGATTAAAATATAGTAAGAGTTTCAAAACAAAAGCAATTATAACAAATGAGCTTCTCATTTAATGTATAAAATCAAAATATATGAACAAAACAAAAAAAACACTGCAAAACTGTACATCACAAAGTTAGAAAAGAGGAAGTTGAGAGTGAACGACAAATGAAATAAACAAGACTATAAATATGAATAATGTTGTGAAGAACAATACAAAGTATAATTAACATCAGTCTCCTAAAGGTGCAGCAAACAAACTTATTATGTTACTAAAATTACAAAAACTTATATTTTAAAAATGAATCAAACATCCTAATGAAGAATAAGTTATAATATTATTATCTTTTTTGAAATACAATAGTGTAGAAACAGAAAGAAGTGAAAGGGACAGAATCCTCTCTGTGGTTTTATCAGTAATACTCTTTACTACCATCTAGTGGCAGCAGTGTCACACTACAACTAACTAATAATGCTTGTTTTGATAATTTTATGAACAGTAAAAAGTTAATTACAAGTTTACAGTTTGTCGTCTGACACACACCTCAGATATTTTCATGTTTGAAGCTGCAAGTTATAAAATGTTTGATATTTCTCATTCAGGCTAAATGTGGTGTTTTTAACAACTTGTACAAGTTGGTGATATATTTCAGATAAAAGTCGAGTCCCTGAAGTCGTTTGGATTCATCCTTGGGGAAATTTATCCATTAGCTGTCAAGACAAGTCACTTAAAACTGAACATTCACTTCAACAATGATGCTGGAGTCTGTCACCAAAGAAGGATTCATCCTGTGGGGACCATGAACAGTTGTATGAACTTATATTCAAATCCATCCTGCAGCTGTTGAGATATTTCCATCGGGACTAAGGTGATTTCCAGACGTTGGTCTAAACAGCAGGAGGTGTTTTGACTGTGCTGTACAATGCAGCTGGATCCTCTCCAGTGTCCTGACCTCTGGTTCTGAAAGGAGATAAAGCATTAAAGGAAATATATTGAGTTTCAAAGTTCTGCAAAGTTAAAAAGCCCAAAGTCTGAGCTCCTCTCCTGGTAAAACGAGCTCCTCTGCCCCACAGAAAACATGAAGCTCCTGAAACACCTCACCAGTAGTCCAGCCCACACCTCTGCATCATCGGCAGAAGCCAGGGCTGTAGCAAACGTAACATAAGCAGTTATTAAAATACGTGTTGAATGCTTCAATACAGGCTGAATGTCACAGTCTCTGCCTCCGTCGTCTGGAACAGCAGCTTCTAACACCAGCATCTGGAGAGAACTTTAGAATCCATTGTGTCACTGCCTTTTTAAAACAGTCGCTGCTGATTGGTGAACACCTCTGACACACCCACCAGACGAGAGCCTGCTGCACACGGGTTCAAACAAACATGTCCTTCACCACGGAAACGCTAGTTAAACTATAAGAAATGATTTGAGATTGAATGTGTCCCTCGTAAAGTGAGAGTGGAGGATTTCCTACATGCACAGGAAGTGGTTAACCAATCACAACAGAGTGGGCCGGGTGACCAATCAGAGCAGACTGGGCATTATCAGGAAAAAGGGGGGGCCTTAAAGAGACAGGAGCTAAAACCAAGTGTTTGAGACAGAGGCTGAAAAGAGGAGCTGCATCAATAGACAGTCTGAGGAAAGTGATGTTTTCTGAACATTAAACATTTTAAAGTCACAACATTAATTAAAATGATCAAACTGAATATGAGCAGAATATGTCTCCTTTAACAAATACACATTTTTAAACAAAGAAAATGAAAGTGTAAAAACAAATGACTTCTATAGGATATATCTCTGTTTATGATATTTTGTGGTGTTAGTGAGGATAATGGTCCTGAATGAAGAGCTGCTCACCTCGGGGCAGATCTGTTAAATTTGACAGAAGCGTAAGCAACCTCCTCCGCCTCCTTGTGTTCACTGGGTTCAGCTGATCCGACGTTGGAGTAGACGGGATCCGTCTCCCTCTTCATGAAGTGGACACTGGCACAGTGAAGGTCACAGCTTTCCTCAGACTGATTGGGTAGACGCTGCAAACACAAATTTGCTTTTGAATCTTGTACATGTGGCAGAATGAACAACGTTAGAGTCCAACAAGTTGTGTAACAACATTTTATTAGAGGTCGAGCTCAACACAATATAATCCCTAGACCCCAAAACTATTCTACACATACATTTTTTGATTTGTTGTTGTTCCCATATGTCAGAAACGATACGCTAGAGTGCATCCAATGGGATTACGACCAAATTTTACGTCAGTCTCTGGCGGCGGGTGTTAGCTGGGAAGCTAGCCGAGGGGGGACGCTAACCAGCTGGGGAGCGGGGTGAGAGGCTGACGCCTGGCCGAGTAGCAGAGCCGGCGGCCAGGGTAAGTTACGAGCCACAGCCCCCTCCTCAGCTCGGGGCGTTCCTGTCACAGTGTTGCTCGCTGGGTGCTGTCCTCGGGCTGCTGGCTCCACGTCAGCGGCTCGCTGCTGGTGGATGAGTCGGTGTTTGCTCCGGGGACGTGCCGGTGAGGGGACCGTGTCTCTGCCGCTGCGGCCACTTAGATGCTTTACGGGTAGCAGCGGCGAGCTAACGCTAGCTTGCTTTGTGTTTAAAGTTGCAGCACTTTCTTGAATGGTTGCTTGTGCACGTGTTTACAGCAGTACTGACGGGATACTGCCGGGATATGTGGCACCCCACCCGGGAAGCATCGGACTGGGAGGTGGGGGGAGAGATCACACTTTGGGTCCGGTGTGGACAAACAATGCTCTCGAAGGCTAACCCGAGTCGTAGCTTCTGTGTGTGTGTGTCGCCCCGGTTGAAGCAGCAGGTATAAATAGAAAACAGCTGTTTGTGGGGAGCTTTGTTAGAAAATAGCACCGGAACGTGTTCCAGAACCCCCCTGGTCTCCGACTGCATTGTACCCGTGCTTGGACGCCCACTCAGCTGACAGACTCTCCTGCGATGCCCGGGCGGCGAAGCTGAGGAGGAGGAGGGGGGTAGGCCTCGTGGCCGGCCCGGTTAGCTCGCCGGCCCTGCGGTTAGCTTGCGGCCGGCCCGGCTCCACAGGGCTCTCCCCGGAGCCAGGCTTCGGCCCACCTAACTTTGGTTCAAACCGATATGGTTGCAAGATTGTATCTACGTCTCCAGTAGCCATATTTCTACAGAGGTAATGGATAGCTAAAAATCTGGGTGCTTGTATCTCGTGAAGGGCGGGAGGGCACTCAAAACAGATCAATCTGAGGAGGGTTGTTTTAGACAGGGTAAAAAGGTGCTGTTTTAAATGATCCTTGTGGTATTTTGACCAAAATATGTTCCAGACATTTCATTAAGACCCCAAGGAGCCATATCAACTGTGGTAAAATGGGCATCATATGTCCCCTTTAAAGGAGCGAGAAGGAAGGGGGATAGGGCACACCCCCTTAACTCCCTTCTGTCTCTCAGTCTTGTTCAGACCAGCAACGAGTACACAACTCTCCGTCTCGTCGATGCACCGCGCCCTACTCACCGACACACAATGCCACACAGCGTTATCTCTCCAAACTTGTAACACAATCCCCTCAAATTCAAGTCAAAGGGCAACAGAGCCAACAGGTCTGTAGACGATGCAGTCAACATGGCCCTTCACTTGATCCTCCAGCACCTGGACTCCTCAGGAACCTACGCCAGGATCCTGTTTGTGGACTTCAACTCTGCCTTCAACACAATCATACTGAATCTGCTACAGGAGAAGCTCTCCAAGTCTAGTGTGCCTGACTCCACCTGCAGGTGGATCACAGACTTCCTGTCTGACTGGAGGCAACACGTGAGGCTGGGGAAGCATGCCTCCGATTCCAGGACCATAAGCACCGGTTCCCCTCAAGGCTTTGTTCTTTCCCCTCTACAATTCTCCCTGTATACAAACAGCTGCACCTCCAGTCACCAGTCCGTCAAACTCCTTAAGTTCGCGGACGAGACCACCCTCATTGGGCTCATCTCTGGTGGGGATGAGTCCGCCTATAGGGCGGGAGATTGACCATCTGGTGACCTGGTGTGATCAGAACAACCTGGAGTTCAATGCTTTGAAAACAGTGGAGATGGTTGTAGACTTCAGAAGGAACCCAGACTTGGACTCTTATCCCGCCCCCAAGCCTCAATTCTGTGTTACATTAACCAACATAACAGTATATTGCATATTGCACATCCACATTTCTCTCCTGTTTTGCATTTAACTTTTCATTTAACTTTTTATATCTTGTATGTATTTTTGTTTTGTTTAATATATAGTAATTTCTTTCTTATGTGAAGTACTTATTGTGTTTTTATGTTTTATGTTCAATGTATGCACCTTTTTACCAAAGAAAATTCCAGGTAGGTGTAAACCTACTTGGCAATAAATTCTTTCTGATTCTGATTCTGATTCTCACTAAATACAGATATGAAAGAACACGACTGCTCTGTGGATCAACCTTTAGTTATAGACCTATACAGACTACGAACAACAGTCTCACACACACTCAGTCTCAAACAGAACAACGCACAATCAACGTGTTACACAGCCACACCCAATGGTGATCTGCTCCACATTACAGTGCTCCAAACTAAAGATTTCTGAACCAATCAAAACAATCTTTCTCAAACTTCCACAAGATTTAAAGCAGCACAAGTTACAAATAAACAAACTTAGAGCAGCATCAAGTGTTAGAGTTAAAAAAAACTGTTGAACAAACCGAAACAAAGCACAGAAAATTATAACACTCAGCAATTTGCTCAATGGATAGATTACCAGAAGAAATTCAAACACCTGATGATTTGTCTTTAAAACAAACATTTTGACTGTGATTTTAATAACCAGATTTTAATCTTCACATGACAGAGAAAAGGGTTTGACGTGAGAAATAGTGGCGTTTGAAAGGATTGAAGCTGAACTGTGTGTCTCACCTGCTCACTGTGGTCAAGTCTGTCCCCAGGATCAGCAGATTGATCAGAGTTTCTCTTTTTTCTGATCATTTGAACCAAATAACAAACAATATACAGAATAATTGAGTTGATTTAATTTAACAGGACAGATTTTCAGGAATTCATCCTTCAAAGCTTTAGTGGAACAGATTTGCTCACCTGATCAGTAGGAACACGGAGAGGAGAGTCACAGCGAGGAAAACTGCAGCAGCTGATCCAATGAGTGCTGATCTCCATGCTGCACGTGAAACTATTTACTTTGTCACTTCACGAAATCCCAATACTTAAAGGTGCAGGACGTACATTTACAAAAAAAGATTTGGTAATGTTTGCTAAACCTGTCTCGATTTTCTGACTGAATATAAAGACAGTTTATTTTCAAATAAAGCGTTTTGAAGAGTTCTGAGTTCTGTTCAGAGTGGCCTGTTTGTGGGCATGTTTCTTTAAATGTTAATGAGCCTCTGCTCCCCCTGCTGGGAGGTGTATGTTTGACGTGTGCACAGGAGCAGGGTTTTGTTTTCACCACTGTCTGTCTGCTGAGAGCTGTTTGCTCGTCACGTGAATGTGAAGGAAATATCTTTCAAGTTTACTGAGGATGGTGAAAGCTTTATGGATGTTTTTATTGACACTGGGTGGATTCCTCTTTGTGCTGCTGATGGTCTGACTGGGAATATTTATGTGGCAGAAGTCAAACGACCAATATCTACACATTTAAAATGTAAAGGACAAAGAATGGGACAGATTCAATATCTCTTCACTTAATAACCTGTGTTTCACTCACATGTCACAGTAATAAAGATGTTTGCTGAACTCCTTCCCAGCTCATTCTCAGCTGTGCAGTAATACTCTCCAGAGTCTGACGACCGGATGGAGCTGAGGACAAATTGTGTCTCTTCACTGAGACGTTGAACTTGTTTATCTCCACTTCTCTTGTACCAGGTGTATTTAGCTGCTGGGTTAGCATCACTGCTGCAGGTCAGATTCACAGAGCTGCCCTTCTTGATCTCACCAGAGGGACTCACTGTCACAGTGGGAGGCTTTGGTGCATCTGAAGGATAGTCTATATTAACACACAGGATGAGAATACATCAGAAGACTGTCTGTATTGTTTGTTAAAAGTTTACATTATTTCCACATTATTGTAGCTTCATGAGGAGGAGTAAACTCACACACTGTAGGAGAAGGGAAACGCTCCTGTCCTTCTATAGCACAGTGATATCTGTCTTCAGGATTAAAGTGTTGGAGGTGAAAGTATTTTTTTCGTCCAACAGGTTTATTGTTATTGTACCAAACGTAGGAAAGATGATCAGGGAGCTGACACCTGCTGTGACATGTCAGCTCTGTCCAGGTAGAAGATGGATAGGCTGTTGATCTCCTCACATGTACCTGGAGCTGAGGGTCTGTGAACAAACATGTGATTTTATTTCAACATACACACTAACATTTCAAACTGACTCTAATGAAAATGTTACCTGTGACAGACAGAGTGACTCCAGATGGACCAAAAAAGCTCCCTCCTTTCTGGTTTGTTGTGAACCTGAACTTGTACACAGCTGAGTCGCTCTCTCTCATGTTAGAGATTCTCAGAGTGCACTTGTTGTTTCCACAGAGATTCTCCACACGACCTGAATACTCCGGATCAGTCCTTAGATCAACGTAAATCCCTTCCCTCACTTGAATGAACCAGAAAGTTTCCTGAACTGTAGTATCATGGTTATTAACTGTGGATGGGTATGTGTAGGTACAGTTAATGTCCACTGTTGATCCTCTGAAGGCACAGATCTCAGTAGAAGTGTAACTCACATTCCAGCCATTCTGACTCCATACCACTGTAACACAGAGCACATCAGAGAATCAGAAGATGAAATTATACATTTATAAAACTAACTTCATGTATTTTCTCTGTTGAATCACCAGTCGGCAGGTTTTCATTTTAAGATGACGATGCCAAAATGAGGAAACTTTCAGTTCACATAAAACACAGTGAAGTTCCCTTTAGACTTCAGAGTGAGGGAGAAACACACTGTTGGAGGTGAGGAACATGAGGGACCTTGTATAAGTTTCTCTTATAATGGAGCAAACTGGCCAATATGGAGGAAATGATCTGTGTTTTTTATGCAGAGTCGACCAAAGATGGACGACACGTCTCCACTTCCTCCCACTCTCCAGAAATGAAGCCAAAATATCCTGGATACCAACACTGCCATCTTTCACATTTGGAACCACAGTCTGCACAGTAGTGATCCAGAGATGAAGTCAGTATCAATGTCCCGCCCATACATGAGCTCGACCAATCCTGAGTCAGCGTCAGCTGTCAATCATGTTTAATCTAATTTTCATATCATCAAATAACAAATTAAAACCAAACTTACGAGAAACATGAACAATAGAGTTTGATAAGAACGACCTAAAATGAAAGAAACCATCTTTGAGAAAAACGTATTTGAGTTTTAGATTGGTACATGTCCTTCCCACTAACATGGAGGAGACAGGATGTATGTTCTATACTGCAGCCAGCCACCAGGGGGCGATCACAGTGCTTTGGCTTCACTTCTGGGGAGCAGTAATGTCTTCAGTCTTTATTTACAGAAGTTGAATACTTGTACTGGTACTACACTAGTTTGTCTGTACTGACAGTAGTATCCCAATAGTTCAATGTGCCCATGAAGAAAAAAGTATTTAAAGAAACATGAAGCTTTGGTACAATGCATTATCTCAAATACTCCAGCAGATGGTGATGTTAATGAAATACTGTAGATTAAACTCACACATTGACGGAGAGCGGAAATCCTCGACTCCTTTAACAGCACAGGAAACACTGTCTGCAGGATAGAAATAACCTGAATGAGATTCTCCTTCATTCATCTTGTGTTGATTCTTGTACCAGACGTAGTTCAGATGATCAGGAAGACGACAACTGCTCTGACACCTGAGCTCTGCCCGGTTATAAGAGTTGTATTTCTCTGATGTGCTCACCTGCACATGCAAATCTGTGTGTAGAATAAGGAATTCATTTTAGTCCAAACTGACAACACACACATGCATATAAAAGTGCACACACACACTGAAGTGAACCAAACAAGATGTAGGAAATAAATGAATGAATGTTCCGATGTAAATGTTACCAGTGACAGACAGAGTGACTCCAGCTGAACCAGTTAAACTCCCAGTAGGTTGGTTTGTTGTGAACCTGAACTTGTACACAGCTGAGTCGCTCTCTCTCAGGTTAGAGATTCTCAGAGTGCACTTGTTGTTTCCACAGAGATTCTCCACACGACCTGAATACTCCGGATCAGTCCTTAGATCAACGTGAATCCCATTACTCTCATTAATGAACCAGAACGTTTCCTGAACTGTAGTATCATGGTTATTAAATGTGGATGGGTATGTGTAGGTACAGGTAATGTCCTCTGTTGATCCTCTGACGGCACAGATCTCAGGAGAAGTGTAACTCACATCCCAGCCATTCTCACACTGTACCACTGTAACACAGAGAATCAGATTCATAACACACCAGAGAACACTTAGTTTACTTTTTACTTTCTGTAGAAAAGAATCACATTTCCAAGAGCAGCATTCCATAGCATTTCAACTAATGATTCCACACACTGAGGACAAGTCCTGAATCGAGAAGAGAGGAACTCAGTCATGATAATAATAATCATAATAATAATCATAATCATAATCATAATCATAATAATAATAATAATAATAATAATAATAATAATAATATGTTTCAATCTCTGTAATATTTTGACCTCTAGACAATTTCAATTTGCAAACAAAGATACAAAATAATACTGATGATGATTCATTCATATATTTTCTTTCTGCATCACTTTACAGGTGGTGATCTGAAAATGAATGAATGGTTCATTTATATTTTTACTTTCATTCTCAAACTCACTTCAGGTGAATCAGAAGACTGAGTGTAAAATAGAGTGACAACATGAATGTAGAGGTACAGTACCTGTCACAGTGAGAAGAAGGACAACAAATCCACTGGCTGCTGCAGTAACACTCATAGTAGCTGCTGCTCTCGTCTGTGACTTCAAACAAGAAAAACGTCCACAGATAAACAATGTGCACAAGATGAAACTCAGTCACATCACAGACACGTCTACCTACAACACAGAAGAGTCTGAGAATAAAGACAGATTCTGTACGAGAAAGATAAATTTAACTGTTAAACACACCCACCTTCCTTCCTCTTTCCACTTACATTCATGTTGAGTCCGATGGTGTTAGATTAAACTTAAAATAAAGAATTAACGTGTGTTTTGTACAAACTGTGAATTTCCTCATTTTACAGAGTGCTAGAAATTACTTTAGTGGCTGTTCCTACCAAACCTGAATCTTCCTCAACTGAAGCTGTGAGCAGCTTTGAACAGGCCTTACTTCACGAACACGATATAACACAAAGTGCTTTCCTGTAAATGTAGATGTACCAGACACAGAAAGAAGGAAGATGACAAAGCAACTCGTTGCTTCATAGGTCAGTTAAGACCTTGGCTTCCTTCCTCTTTACATCATTAAAATGCATGGACGGGCAAACACCAGTAAATCCCCTCGTTAAAATTAAGAAAAGTTGTTTCATTTTGGAAATGAAACGTGAACTTATTAAAATATATTTCATGCAAATAACAGTGAGATTAGATTTGCAGCCTGACAGTGAATTGAACACTTTCTTAACTTTTTTGAGACCGGATTTAAAAAACACATGCAAACTTACATTACTTTAGTTTTCTTTACTCATTTCTCACGAGGATTCAACACATGTGAGTCAAACTTGTTTTGTCTGATACACGTGTAAAACTGTTCACTTGTGTAGACTGGACTTCATGAGCTCACGCACAGGTGCACGTGAGCAGTAGAGCGACATAGGAACCATCGACTGTTGGGTTAGATGGGCGGAGCCTCCCACTGCGCTCTGGTTTTGCGATAACGTGGAGTCGGAATAATCAGAAGAATAGTTCCCGACTGTGAAATTCACATGAACTCCACCTCAACTCTGGAGCTGATTGTTCTGATTAGTCTGATACGACATTAAAGCTCAAGCAGAACGTGGAGAGAGATCGTTTTTGTTTATAAACGCGGTTATATGGTTGTAGCCAGAGTAAACACAACTATTCAGTTAAATCAGACGAGCAAGATTTACTTTGAGAGTTAACTTCACCTGCCGTTTTTAAGTTTGAACAATCTGACAAAATTCATTTACTTACCCTTTTCAAGTTGGATCAACTTCGTTGTCTGGGTGTATTGTGTAAACCAAAAGTCAAAGTTGTCATGTTCTGTCATTTTAGTTTGTTTATTTCAGTCTCTTTGTGTTTTCTGTTTTATTTTGTAGTCTCGTTTTCCTTGTGTTTTCAGCTTCCCGGGTCTGTCACTTCCTGTCTTGGTGATTGTCTTCCCAACTCCTCATGTGTTGCACCTGTTGCTAATTACCCCTGCCTCCCCTGTATCTCTTTATAAGCATCTGTGTTTCCCTTTGTCCTCTGTCGGATCGTTTGTTCTTCTACCCGCTGTCGTTCAAGGTGATGTTGTGTCCTGCTGTCCTGTCTACCATCCCGTCCTGATCGCTCGTGTTCCCCATGCGCCTCTTCCTGCTCTTGTCTCTCCAGTTTTCACCCTTAAGTGTTATGTTTTTGTCTAGTTAAAGACTTAAATATTATTTTGTTAAAACCTCTGCATCCTGGGTCCATCTACTTCCACTAAACCTGACAGAACGAACCGACCAAAATATGGACTCAGCAGAGATTAGTTTTTTTCATGATCAAGTTTTTTATTTAAATTGTTTGGTTGAGGAGCTGGGAACCCAGAACAAGTTATAGACCCTGGAGGAGGTCTTGGTTGTTGAAGCATGGCTGAAAGATCGGCCTTGGGTGAGCCATTTTTTCCTGTACCTCGTGGAGGTGTGGGACAGACTAAAAAGAAACAGCAAAACCTTAAGCCCCATCCCCGGACCTATATATGGGAAGCCGTCTGGCTCTTGGTGGACCCCGGAGCCTGCAAAAGATGTCTGCAATGGGGGGCAGATGTAGAAAACCCTCACCTCTACAGCCTGCTCACAGGCACCAGCCTCCAGTCCCTGTCCCGCACCGGAGGATCCTGGCTGGCGTCGCTCGGGTTCCGACGTTGGCGGTCCTCGCAGCGCCTATTCTGGTCCCTGTTTCTGCTGCGACTCCGGTTCCTGCCCCCGTGCGGGGCTGAGGTCGGAGCCCTTGTTCTGTGCCCCTGATCGTTCTCTGGGCCGCCCGCCTGAGGAGCTCCCGTGCTTTGCCCCTGACTGGCCTCCGGACCGTCCACCTGAGCCCTTGTTCTCTGACCCTTGTTGGCCGGATTGCCGTCCTCCCGAAACTCTATGCTCTGTCCCTGAGCGCCCACGGGGCCGCCCTCCCGAGGCCCTGGGCATGTCCCGGAGTCCCTCCTCCGGTTCCCCCCTCCTCCCTCCTGTCGCAGTTCATGTTTTGGGCCGTCTGGGATCCGGCCCTTGGGGGGGGGGGGTACTGTCATGTTCTGTCATTTTAGTTTGTTGATTTCAGTCTCATTGTGTTTTCTGTGTCCTGTTTTATTTGTAGTCTCGTTTTCCTTGTCTTCCCAACTCCTCATGTGTTGCACCTGTGGCTAATTTCCTTATTTGTCTCTTTATAACGCCGGGATCACACCGGACGTGGAAGCAATGCCAAAGCTTGGCGTAAGCACTAATCCCTAGCGTGCCGGCGATTGGCTGTTCACACCGGACGCTGAAGCGACGCTGAAGCGCCGGGCAGCGCTAATAATATCACCCGTTGAGTCACTAGTATAAAAGCATATACTTAATTGTTGCTCCAACATTAAGCAACAGCGTCCCAACATTTGTCTTTTTTGGTCTTGTCTTTATACAACATGTTCCGAGGATCATACATGTTGAAGAACTTCTCCACTGCAATTATTAATTTAATGTCATCCATGTTGAAGAACTTCGCTATTTGCTCCGTTAAATGTCGGGTGTCGAGGGTAAATTACGTATTCTCCACTCAAGCCTATGTGGAGAATACGTAACACCCCCCTCTCTCTCTCTCTTTTTATCTTTATCACTGCTTGTGTGGCTGTAGTGGATGGGCAGAGGGGGACATTTAATAATGTGGTTGGTAAAAGTGGTAAAATTAAAACTCCTGGACAACAGAAGGTGAATACAAAGTATGGGATGCATATTTGATCATTTATATCATATAAAATATGTCATCAATATTGTTTAAAATCATTTTTCAGTGTGTTTCCTGTCAGGATACGCTCGCGTCAAGCGAAAAAAATAGACTCGACGCCAAAAAGATCGCTGCACGGCGCTAGGCAGCCTTGGGGCTTCAGCGTCTAGTGTGACCAGCACAACGGTTTAACATGGGAGTGGATGGGAGCCAGCTGTTATTTAAGGCTTGGCGCTGCACTTAAGCTTCCACGCTTTGGCGTCGCTTCCGCATCCGGTGTGAACTGGGCGTAAAGACCGGCGAATGCTTCTGCAACTGCGTCCGCGGCTTTTCACGCAGCTGTGTCGCAGGACTCTTTGTCATTCATGCTTCCCCAAGCGTTGCGCCTCTTACAAAGCAATTCCCAGCCAGAACACTAGGCTGAGTAATGTTTTTTGTCGAAGATGACCTTAGAGACGCCTTCTTTCTTCTTCTTCGATTGTTTATTTACATAGCCACTGCGGCTCCTCGTAGCCTTTTTCTGGCAGACAAATCCGCCAGTGGTTCTTCTAAATCTTCCGTGATTTCTGCCTGTATTGTGGGGCATGAAACCGGAAACTAGACTCCGGACGGGATGTAGTAAGCAGACCAATCACAATCCTTGGGCTGCGTGAGGCTTGCGTCGCTTTGTCGTATAGTTAGAAAAATTGTGCGACGCACGTAAGCACATAAGAAGAGATACATAAGCACGTAAGGGGCCCGGAAGGGCTCTTGCGCTTGCGGGCCCGTGAAAACGCAGAAGCATGCGCCGGCCTTTAGCCTCTGTTTTTCCCTTTGTCCTCTGTCGGATCTTTGGTTCTTCTACTCGCTGTCGTTCAAGGTGATGTTGTGTCCTGCTGTCCTGTCTGCTTTCCCGTCCTGATCGCTTGTGTTCCCCGTGCGACTTGCCGCTCAGCTTCTTCTCCTCAGCTTCCCCAGTATACCTGTGTTTTCTTCCTCTTGTTCTTGCCTCTCAAGTTTTCACCCTTTAGTGTTATGTTTTGTTTTTGTCTAGTCAAAGACTTTTTTTAAATTAAATATTATTTTTGTTAAAACCTCTGCATCCTGGGTCCATCTACTTCCACTAAAACTGACAAAAGTGTTCCTCATCCACAATTTCCCATGGCTGCTTTTTCATTAGTGAATAAAATCACTCAGACAAATATGAAAACCTGACCTCCCTTAGCAGCTCCACTGCACTGAGGCCATTACTCCGCAGGTCAGTCGAGTAATGACACTGTCAGGCCTGATGTCCTGACATTGTGCGTCACGTCACGTGTTGTGTCACAGGTTTAAACTTGTGTCTCATGAACTCTAATGCAAATCAAACCAACATAGTAAACGTCAGTCCTGGAGGTGTCCTGATAACTTGTGATCAGTGCTGGTGTTTAATGTTAAAGTGTAAAGTGAGCGCAGGTCAGAGGAGGAGTGAGGAGGAAGCAGACTGCGACACAGACTCTGACACAGACCGGATCTTTAACGAGTGTCTGTCCTGGAGCAGCGCTGTTAGAATTATTCAGAGTCCGAGTCGCGATGCTTCTAAAAACATTGAAATGTCCACAGCTCCAGTGCTCAGCTCTGTTCAGGAGACGTGGAGGGAGGGAGGGTTCAGAGACGAGTCCAATCTCCCCACCTCATAATTAGATTATTTATTATATTTCCATTATTTGTTTGACTGGGAAGGCGTGAGCAAACAAGAATATAAAATCCATTTATTTAAAAAAGGGCACTTTCTCTCGAGGAAGGAAAAGGGGTGTGGCTCCAGCCCCCTTTGGTGTCTATGTGTGCACATGCCAGCCTCCATCAATTCAATCTCCCTCAATTCAATCAAGCTGCACCAGAGTTCAATCACTCATAGAAACCAGTCCTCTAAATAATCCTGACTGGTTTCATCAGTCTCACAATTATAAAGAAAGTGACACAAACATGTGCCTGGCTCCGCCCCTTTATTAGGATTCATGCCCAAATTTAATGAGTTGTGAAAAAATCTGTTTTTTAGTTTTCTGTTGTACTTCTGCTGAGAAACAAACAAAAAACAAGGAGTGAAAACAAAAGATCAAAAACATTTATTTAAGAAAGAATCATAAAATCACGATACATAATAATTCATTATCCATGTAATAACCACATTAATATATGTATAAGACACAAGATGATTCACGTGGTGTAACCACAGCCTCAAAGGCTCATCACCAAGACGTCCAACATAGTTCAGAGGGTAACAGCTAAAAAAAAATATCTATTTATTGCAGAAAAGACAACAACTTTAACAACAGGCCGGCAAAATGGACAAAGAAGGAAAACCCAACACACCAACCCACAAAGGGTCGTAGGATCTGAGAATCTTCCTTCAACCTAAACCAACATCAGAACTAAAGCTAACAGAAATAAAGCTGCGAAAACTGGACGACTGGACACATCAGAAAAGAAAAAGAAAAGAAACAACACAACAATACTCTTGCTCTAAAGGTCATGCTGCACAAACTGCTGCTGCTGCAACCGGGGATGGAAAGAGATACTTCCTGTTCCCTCCTAAATACTTTCATCAACCAATCACAGTGCACCTGAGGAGAAAAGTAAACAGGAAACCATGGGTAGAAAGGAAATGTACGGGTGTTTTCCTCTTCATTAAAAAGCGTGGTCTTTTAGTTTGAGAGCTAGACTTGCACGTTCAGATTTCGTGGTGTTTTTACTCAACACCCTGCGCTTGCACTCACACAGCTCCCGCTGGTGCTTAGATTTGCTCTGCTTGTGCTCAAACTCTGCACTTGCACCCAGATATTTTGCTGCTTGGACAGATTTCCTGTATTTAATAACTACACACTATGGTTTCAGTAAAACTCGCTTGTACGGATGTACTCTGAAGTCGTCCATCTTGGTTCTGTTTGTCACAGGTTTTCATAATCATCTGTGTCTTCTGTCTGTGCTGCAGCAGCGAAGTTCTCATACACAGGACAGTTGTCTGACTGATGGGGGAGAGAGGAGAAAATATTAAGCGTCACTGGACTTTATTCATGAAACCTGCAAATAATCACAGTTCATTCAAAACAGTTTGAACTAGTTGCGCCCCCTGTCCACTCGTTTGTTTGTTCATCAGCAGGATTACAAAAAAATCTGCTAAACTGAGTTCAACAAAACCTGGTGGAAGGATTGGTCACCCATTGGTTTCTGAGCTGTCATTTTGAATCCTCCAATTTTGACATGTTGTTCAGCGCCACCAGAATTAACCGTATTTGGTGGAGAGGGGGGTGGAGCCTGACTCAGGGCCCAGGGACACTGCCTGCCCACTTAAACCTGTGACCTGCACCCAGTACTAGCTGTCAATCACACAGTATCCATACCCCAATGCCTGCAGTGCTTTATGGTCTAGTTGACTCTAAATGGATCATTCACTTCACTTTCTAGAAAGTGATATGGAGTCTCTCACCTCTTTCATCTCCACAGCTTCATTCACTTCTGATTTCAAGCTCAGAGTTTTCTTCATCCTGGATCGAAAACAACAACACAACATTTGACAAAATGAACTTCATATCACTGAAACTAGTGTTTGAAGACATTTGAAGAAGACAGTAAAAGAGCAGAGGGTGAACTGATGGATTTGTTTTACCTCGTCCACAGAGTCCAGACAAGCACTGGAACCAGCACGACCACCAGAGTCAGCCTGATGATATTCATGATTATCACTGACTTCCCTGGACAACAGACAGAGACATTAGCAGTGTGGTTAGACTGATGACTCAGTTTGCCAGGTGATGCTGTTGGTCAGTCAGTATTGTTCATGTGCAATATGATGGGCTTGATATACAGCTGTGACACATCTGGAAATCCTGAGTATTGATGGGTTAAGTT
>CM028858.1:24936279-24947095 GCA_016801935.1 Platichthys stellatus
TTGGGCCCCTTAAAACAGGACGTGGTCTTCAGACCCTTCCAGACCCCCCTGATGTTGTTCTGCTGCAGCTGGTCCTCCATCTTCATCCTGTAGACTTTCTTCCCGTCCCTTATCTTCCTCCTCAGCTCCCTCTGCACAGTCTTTACCTGATCTAAAGACCCTCTTCTTTTCCTTGAGGAGGGCCTTTATTTCAGGGGTGATCCATGGTTTGCTGTTGGAGAAACACCGTACAGTCCTGGTGGGGACGGTGTTCTCCGTACAGAAGTTTATATAGTCCGTTATGCAGGTAGTGAGACTGTCGATGTCCTCCCCATGGTCATCACTGAATACTTCCCACACAGAAGAGTCAAAGCAGTCCTTCAGAGCCTCCTCGGCTTCCTCGGACCATCTTTTTACTGTGCGAGTCACAAGAGGTTTGTACACAGGCAGGAGGTGCACCAGGCTGTGGTCAGATCTTCCCAGGGGAGGAAGAGGTGATGAATAGAATGCCTCCTTGGTGTTGGCATATAAGAGGTCCAGTGTCTTATTGTCTCTGGTGTGTGTTTGTCAGGCGTGTTGGTTTATCCTAAATATGAGAAGATGAGCCAAACTCTGTTTGTTCAATCAAGTATTTATTTAGAAAGCAATGAGAGGTATCAATCAGCAAAGCAATGGGCATCCAACAAGTCGCATCAGAACACGAGACCCATCAGAACGCATCAAACAGCCGGCGCCTGTCTATTTTATAACAGTCGATCTTGGTTCTTCCTCCTCGAAAGTGCGCAGGCGTAGGCCATCCTCTTGGTATTGGAATAAGGAAGTGACAAGGAGCCACTCCCAAGGCCTTGACACAGCTGATGGCATGTGGGCCAACGGTGTTGACAATTGGAGAAAAGATTATTGTGTTCTTGCTATATCAAAACAATATTCTGTTTGTACAGACATTCAAAAACAATTTAACCAAACAATGAAACAGATCTGTGACGCTCACTCATTCTAATTTCAAGATAACACAGTAGGAAGGAAAAGGTTATTTATTAATCATTTGTATAGAAGGCATTATATCTGGCCCAAACTGCTTCTATCTTTATTCATTTAGAGTTCAGTCAGACAGAGACTATAGGTTAAATATTGAAATCCTAACATGTTGCAGGTGGAAATCAAAGGAGAGGAGTCGTCGTACTCAAGTTGAAATTGAAGCTTATTTAATCTTATTTAAGTTTATTCAGAGGTCACAGGTCAGGAAAACACGGTGTCCAGCAATTGAACATGCATGGGTCTCTAGTTCTACGCAGGAGGCTGCACAGGAAAAATGGCGCTTAAACAGAGTGCGCACATAGGTTATATATTGATATATTGGCCGTGACAGGGGTTCTTCTTGGATTGGTCAAAACTAGATGGAGGCCACTGCATCTAGACGGGGCAGTGCCTCATCCTCTTGGAATGTCGCGTGATGAAGATATCGTACGTGCAATCCATTGTCGTGGTTACCAGAAGTCATAATGTTCCTGTGTCAGTGCAGCTGCCTTAGTGTGTTGTGTGGGAGAGATTTTAGGCCAAGGTCTGCTCATTATCTGTGTATGAATTGAAAAAGGGAGCTGGGATGTGTGATATAAAGTGTTGACTGTTCATCAACAGAGTGTATGTCAATACGTGTATGTGGTGTATGTCAATACGTGTATGTGTAATGTATGTGGTATATTTCAATATGTGGCAGGTGACATACTGGGTGAATGTGGGTAGAGTGGAGGACGGAGAGGCATGATTAAAGTCACCAGAGAGAAGGAGGAGTGCATTGGGGTGTTGGGTCAGCAGCCTGCTTGTCGCCGAGTGGATGACTTTACAGGCCGCCTCAGCATTAGCAGAGGGGGGAACATACGCAGCCATCGCAATAACATGCGAGAATTCCCGTGGTAGGTAGCTTGGCCTCATGCTAACGGCTAACAGCTCAATGTCCTTGGTACAGGTCTGCTCCTTAACAGTGATGTGCCCAGGATTACACCATCTGTCATTAACAAACACTGCCAGACCTCCTCCCTTTCATTTCCCGCTCTCCGTTGTCCTGTCCGCCCGTATGAACGCGTCCAGTGTAGCATGCGTGTCCGGGGTTAGCTCCGTTATCCATGTCTCCGTTACCAACATGAGGCTACACTCGCGATAATCCATTTGATGGCGAGTCAGCGCTGATAACTCGTCCATCTTGTTGGGGAGAGACCGTAGGTTTCCCATGATGATGGAGGGGAGAATGGGTTTAAAACGTCTATTCCTGGCGCGACGTTTTTATCCCCGCTCTGCATCCACGTCTCTTCCTCCTTAGCTCGCGGGAGACCTCGGGTCTCTCCCCAGGTAGCAGAGCTGTGTGCCGGTACGCTAACAGCTGTTCCCTGGAGTAAACAATGGGACCGCGGCTGCGTGCTGGATCTCCGGACACGGTGGTGAAAAGTGCAATAAGAAGCAAACAGACAGCGACAAACTTGACGAGTCTTGTTGCCATAGTGCGCTACAAAAATTACAAATAAAAAAGTTACAAAAACTAGGGCTTCGTTGTAGCACTAACGGGCCCGAGCACAGGCGATTTCAAGTCTGTTGCGGTCCGTGAAGAAAGAGCGTTCGATGACCAAGCGCTCGTCTCCGTGTTACATGCGTTTGAGCACTGCAGCAAGGATAAACGCCTCACTTTCTGTAGCCAGCAGGTGGTGCTATCGTTTTAAATTATGGTGTCTTTGTAGATGTCATCAGGTCGCGACTCTTGTCTTACATGTCTGGATTGGACTGGATTGGACCAAATATGTCCAAGATACAGAAGCTCATGTTTTTAATGGCGTGTAATCAAACTTGATGCAGAACGCCACCGGTTAATGAGGCAGCCTTGGAGAGTGGAGATCAAGTGCTTTGAAATGAAACTACTCATTTACCTGCGCTCTGTCTTCTGGTCTCTCACCGCTCTCACGCTGTTGTGTGAAGGACTTGTTTCTAGATGAGAGGAAAGAAATAAATAGTTGGATGAACTGAGAGAGAGAGAGAGAGAGAGAGAGAGAGAGAGAGAGAGAGAGAGAGAGAGAGAGATAGACCAGAGAGAGAGAGAGAGAGAGAAAGAGAGGAACTGTTCAGTTTGAGAGAGAGAGAGGCGAGCAGAGGAGTCAGGGTGTTTGTGTGTGTCTGTGTGTATCAGAACTTGGTTTGTGTTTGTGGTATTTTGTATTCTTGTGATATTCAATAGGTTTCTGTCCTCTGACCATGTGGGGGCTTTTATTTTGAAAATCCAGCCTCTATTCTGACTTGCTGGTGAGGTCTTATCATGAACTGTATGTCTCTATTCAGTAGTGTCACTGTGTGACTGTGTCACCTGATCCACAGGAAGACAGTGAGGAGGATGACCACCAGGAGAAGAGCTGTGGTTGTTCCAGTCACTGCTGATTTCCAAGCACCTGGAGAAATCACACAATGGATGAACAGGGAATGTTGCAGGATGTTTGACTCGGAGCTGAAGTCAATCCACAGCTCCACGGGTCTCATTAATAAAAGAGTGCATTCATAACTTTTACTTTATCATTTCACGAATTCACAATACTTGAAGGTGCTGGATGAAACATTTAAAAAAACAACCTTTTGTTATGTTTACTAAACCTGTCTCGATGTTCTGACTGAATATAAAGACAGTTTCTATTTTAATAAAACAAGTGAAGAATTCTGAGTTCTCAGAGTGGCCTGTTTGTGAGTGTGTCTCTCAAACTGTTAATGAGCCACTGCTCCCCCTGCTGGGAGGTGTATGTGTGACGTGTGCACAGGAGCAGGGTTTTGTTTTCACCACTGTCTGTCTGCTGAGAGATGTTTGCTCGTGTCGTGTATATTCGTTAGAGTAGACCATGTTGGGACGTGTCTTAAACACAAAGACAGGCTTATATACTTCTGGACTCTCAGACATTCTCGGAGAGTCCTCCAGGTGCTCGTGTTATTTGCACTCTGAATTTTTGGGATTACTTTTGAATTAGGGAATTATCTCTGACCGGCTAATGGATGGGTTAAGAAGGAATGTTCTTGACCTGTGTGTCTTCATGTTCGGACACAGAAACGGGCCCTTATTTAGTCAAAAGTCCCTTGGGGGACGTCATTTACCTGAAGTCATGGGTGGAACCAAACTCCCGATATAAATGTGTGTAAGACCCCAGCACGTCAGATTTCACTATTGGCTGTGTGTCTCCGGGTATCTAGATGCCCGTCCCGACCTGTAATTTCTTGTAATAAACTTTGTTACACTGAAACTACTGGGTCCTCGGAATCCTTCCTTCATCATCAACAACTTCTACAACATCATTGACCTTTCGGCTGCATCGAATATACGATACTCGTCACGTGAATGTGAGGATTACTGAGGATGGTGAAAGCTTTATGGATGTTTTTACTGACGCTGGGTGGATTCCTCTTTGTGCTGCTGATGATCTGACTGTGAATATTTATGGGGCAGAAGTCAAACGACCCATAACTGCACATTTAAAATGTAAAGGACAAAGAAAACCTTCTGGATGTTTTTACATGACTCACCTGCTCCAACAGTCAGATGTAAGGTGGTGTTACTACGTCCGTGTGTGTTCTGGGCCTCACACTGATACTTTCCACCATGTTCAGATGTGATATCAGTGATGGTGAAGATTTGTCCTGATGCTTTTTGTTGAACTTGTTTATCTCCACTTCTCTTGTACCAGGTGTAGTTAGCTGCTGGGTTAGCATCACTGCTGCAGGTCAGAGTCACTGAGCTGCCCTCCATGATCTCACCAGAGGGACTCACTGACACAGAGGGAGGCTGTGGAGCGTCTGGAGGATAGTTTATATTAACTTGTTCAGGAATTCATCGTTCAAAGCTTTAGTGGAACAGATTTTCTCACCTGATCAGTAGGAACACGAAGAGGAGAGTCACAGCGAGGAAAACTGCAGCAGCTGATCCAATGAGTGCTGATCTCCATGCTGCAGATAAAATTATGATGAAATAACTTTTACTTTATCATTTCATGAATTCACAGTACTTAAAGGTGCAGGACGAAACATTTACAAAAACAACCTTTTGTCATGTTTACTAAACCTGTCTCGATGTTCTGACTGAATATAAAGACAGTTTCTATTTTAATAAAGTTCTTCGAGTGGCCTGTTTGTGGGTGTGTCTCTCAAACTGTTAATGAGCCACTGCTCCCCCTGCTGGGAGGTGTATGTGTGACGTGTGCACAGGAGCAGGGTTTTGTTTTCACCACTGTCTGTCTGATGAGAGCTGTTTGCTCGTCACGTGAATGTGAAGGAAATATCTTTCAAGTTTACTGAGGATGGTGAAAACTTTATGGATGTTTTTACATGACTCACCTGCTCCAACAGTCAGATGTAAGGTGGTGTTACTACGTCCGTGTGTGTTCTGGGCCTCACACTGATACTTTCCACCATGTTCAGATGTGATATCAGTGATGGTGAAGTTTTGTCCTGATGCTTTTGGTTGAACTTGTCTCCACTTCTTTTGTACCAGGTGTAGTTAGCTGCTGGGTTAGCATCACTGCTGCAGGTCAGAGTCACCGAGCTGCCCTCCATGATCTCACCAGAGGGACTCACTGACACAGAGGGAGGCTTTGGAGCGTCTGAAAAATAATCTATGATCATATGATGGGAATGTCGTTGCTATGAGTTTAGAAAATGACGTCATATAGTGTAGCTATGCAACAACAGATGTTTTAAACCCAATCTGTTTGTTTGTTTGTTGTTGATTTTAAACAAGATTACACAAAAACTACTGAGTCGATTAGCATGAAACTTGGAGGTAGGATGAGGAACGGGTGAGAGAAGAACTCAGTAAAGTTGGTGTGAATCCAGATAAGGGGGCGGACCCAGGAACCTTCTGTAAGGTTGTGAGACAGTGCTGGGTTTCATGGACATGTGGATGTTTTCTACTGTTTCAGGGACATGTGGATGTTTTCTACTCACACTGGACGTCTAAGTGTAGAGACGTGGAGTTGATCCGTCCGTACTGATTCTCAGACTTGCAGGAGTAGACCCCGCTGTCCCCAGAGCTGATGGAGGAGAGATGATAAACACCCTCTGGTCCTTGAAGCAGAGTTCGGTTCTCCTTGTACCAGGTGTAGTTAGCTGCTGGGTTAGCATCACTGCTGCAGGTCAGAGTCACCGAGCTGCCCTCCATGATCTCACCAGAGGGACTCACTGACACAGAGGAGGACTGTGGAGCATCTGGATTTACATGGATTTTAATGGATTTGAAGAATATTGCAGCATCTGGAATTTGAAGATCTACAAAACCTCTCGGCTTTTTAATATTCCCAAATATTTACTCACATTTCACATTTATTAAGACACCTTTAGACGATGTCTTCCCCAGCGCATTCTCAGCTGTGCAGTAATATTCTCCAGAGTCAGACAACGGGATGGATCTGAAAACCAGCTGAGCTGCTCTGTTGAACAAAGCCTGGTTCTCCTTGTACCAGGCGTATGCAGGGGGTGGGTTAGCATCACTGCTGCAGGTCAGAGACACCGAGCTGTCCTTCAGAATGTCTCCAGGTTGACTCAGCTGCACTAAAGGAACCTTCGGAGCATCTGCAGGATATAATCACATCTTTACATGAGAATGTGGCTTTATAGAAAATAGTCTTATAATAGTTTGCAGTCGTCCCTGGTTCTCAGCATCTTTAGAAGAGTGTTTGATTTACTTTGGACACAGGACGGCCCCTTTAGTGTTCAGTAGTTTTAACCAAGTAATTACTGTTTGTATTAAATACAGACTTCACAAAACTGAACATGTCACCTCTGTCTTAGGAATCAACGAGTGGGATTTGCATGTGTCCTGTTCACATACATGCAAAATCTGAAGGGAAAAGTGGAAGTGAAAAAGGAGGATGAGCCACAGTGATTAAAGCTTTTTCTCACTTCCTGTTATCTTGTCTTTCTCTGTGTGTGGATGGGTGAGGAGAATCGTTTCTATTTGCTTTATTGCTCTTAGTCTATATTCTGTTGGATATGAAAAGTGCTTTAATAACAAAGTTTAATTTGGTCTTATCACAGGATTTCTTTTTACTATTATTAAAATATAGAAAATCACCAGGCTCAACCTTTCAAGTTTCCACTTTGACATTTTGGAGTCAACTCACACACAGGGGATGAGTGGTGATGCTCATAAGCACAGGAATAGTTGTTTTCAGGTTGAAGGAATCCCCTGAAAGTTGGAGACGTTTCCCCGTGAACTGCTGTTCCATTCTTGTACCAGACAAAGGAGGGACGACCAGAGAGAAGACAGCTGCTGTGACAAGTCAGTGTTGGACCAATCGGAGAACAGATCACCTGAACATCTTGAACAGGAAACACACATAGAAGCAGCTGTGGGACCCCAAGTTGAGAACCATTGAACAACACAGTGACTTAGTGTTCCTCAGTACCTGTGACAGTCAGAGTTGTGCCAGGGAAACTTCTCTCCCATTCAAACGTTTGTGATTTGAATGTGAAGCGATACTGGGCTGAATCTCTCAGTCTCAGGTTCATTATTCTCAGAGTGGAGCGCCCTCGCCATGGATCAAGGACCTGAACACGATGTGTGAACTCTGGGTCGTTGAGTAAGTCCACAGCTTGAGGACGATGCAGCTGCACATCCTCACGCTCAGCAACGAACCAGGACTTAGATGTGATAGGATCAGAGTGACTGCTGTAACTGCAAGAGATGTCCACTGAGGAGCCTTTAAAGGCACAGATGTTCCTGTTGATGTAATTCACTCTGTTGCATGAATTTCCATGGACACCTGAAAAACAAAAACCTTTTGACTATCACCACGACAAGTATAATCTTTACTGCTGTATTTATTAACTAGAAAATTCCTCCTGCCGAGAAATTTCGAATGGGTGCCTTCTGCGTCCGGGTCGAAAAGAGACTTTTGTTTTTTTGGGGAAGAGAGACAGACTGGCTGCTTTAAGAGAGAGAGAGAGAGAGAGAGAGAGAGAGAGAGAGAGAGAGAGAGAGAGAGAGAGACTAGATCACAATCAATGCATTCACTTGTAGGTCTCTTCAGAACAGGGCTCTGATCATGTGACAGGATTTGGGGACCAATTGCACAAACTTAATTTTCAGACCGACCACTAGGTGGCGCTATCACTATTAGTGTGTATGCAGTAATAGTCTTGACTTCATCAGGTGTTTACTCTGATCATGTGACAGAATTTTGGAGTCGATTGCTCAAACTTCATTTTCACACAGACCACTAGGTGGCGATATCACTATCACTTCATTCACAATAAAACAGGAATCGGATGAAGGGCCAATCACATCGTAGCTCAAATCATTGAGGGTTGTATATTTAAAGAGTTCAATAGTCCCCTTCTGAAAACCAATGTTAGACCTGCCCTCACCTGGACTTGATCTCTCCACCTCTGGGTCACTGCCCCTCCGCTCTACCCACTGAACCACCTGTGTTGATTGACACTTTGAAGTAGTTTATAAATAGATCTCACTGTCTCCTTTCCCCCTCTGGCCCCCCTCCTCAGCATGTGTGACTTCACTAACGACACACCTGTGACACAGAGTGACAGATTGGACCTGAGGAGAAGGTCCCAAACAAAATGCTCTAATTCAAAATCTATAACTCCTGTCTGTGAAATGAAAACACCCTGAGAACCACAACACTTGGACGAACAAGGACATATCTATATCATTATTTAGAGCAAAAAAATGAGGCCATGCGAGCAGTTTAGAAACGTACTTCTCATTTTATAAATCTCCTCCTTTTGCTATCATTAGTTTTAATTGAAGTGATTTTTCCACCCTCTAGCACCGTCATCAAACAAATACTTGTAACTCAAAAACTATAAGTCATATCTGGAAAATGAAAACATTTTGAGAATCACAAGAGTTTACACTATAACCAGATATATTTTGTATCCGTGAGAGCTGAGAAATGGAGCCGTGGGAGCGATTTACGTTTTATTTTTCAGTTTAATATTTTCAGAAAAATCTTCAGAATTAACATGGGGCTCCAATGGGAGAAGAATCCGAAAATAATTCCTCGATTTTTCGATGCGGATATAAGCACAGGTCCGAGAGATTTGAGAGTGACATGTCTGCGAAGGAAACAATCTCACCACCTCAAATATCTAAAAATCATGTCTGAGGACCTCCGTTTGGGGATTTGAGAGCAGTTTTAGTTTTAGTGACGAAAAAAGGGTCTTGAAACACTGATTTTCAGCCTGTCGCTCTTTTGGGCGAGAGACCTTGAGTCCCATTCATCGTTTTTGGTCGTGTTTTCGCGACCAAAAACAGGCTTCGCCCTGCAAAGCGTTGCCTAGAGGTGCCAGCCACTAGGCGGCACCCATAATCATTCACAGTAAATACGATGATGTTTTGAATTCCAGATCTACATCTGTGGTTGTATTTGTGATTTGCTTTCATCACCTCCACCAGGAGGTTATGTTTTCACCCCAGTCTGTTGGCTGGTTGGTGTGCGTGCACAATAACGCAGCAATTACTGGAAAGATGTTGGTGCAGATCCAGGATTTTATTTTTAAAATCAAATTCATGGATCTTGATGGAAAATATCGGACATATTTAGAGGCCTGATATCGAGGAGTGTGTGAAATATGGAGCAGCTTGATTGAATTGAATGGACTGTTGGGCCTTGATGGAGGAATGTGCTCTGCTGCTACTGCCACTCTAGTTTGGAGTCATTCAAATTCATTGTTCAACTGCAGAATATTTATCATAAAGGTTTGATAACAAACATCTTATGAATCAATGACAAAGTCATTTTAATATATGATATGTCAGCTGATGTGTCAGATTTGTTTTACTCTGCATCAGCCCTCAAGTCCATTTCTGACTCTAGTCAGTGTTTGAGCTCAGAAGGTTAAATAGCAGAACATCATTGGTCATTGGAAGAAGTAAACTCACACACTGGAGCAGAGGGGAAATCCTCGTGGCCTCTCACAGCACAGGAAATGCTGTCTCTTGATTCAAAGTAGGCGCTATAAAATGTTTGTTCCCATGTCTTTTGTCCGTTCTTGTACCAGATGTAGGATGAACTGGAAGTTGGAAAACAACTGGTTTGACACACCACACGTGACTTTGAACAGTCATACCACCAGCAACTTGATGATTTTGGGATGTGTGCCATGACACCTGTGTAAGTAAAGAAACACACACATCATTTTAGACAGAGCTGTCCACATAAACAAATCACAGATTCACTGTTTCCAACTGAAATGTTACCTGTGACAGACAGAGTGACTCCAGTGGAACCAGCAAAACTCCCAGTAGGTTGGTTTGTTGTGAACCTGAACTGGTACACATCAGAGTCTCTCTCTCTCAGGTCTGTGATGGTCAGAGTGCAGGCCATGTTTCCACAGTCATACTTCACACGACCTGTGTACTCAGAAGCTGATCTCAGATCCACAGGTTGACCATCCTGCACTTTAGTAAACCAGAACGTTTTCTCCACTGCAACATCATGGTCATCTATTCTGGATGGGTGCCTGTAGGAGCAGCGTATTTGCACCTTCGATCCTTTTACAGCACAGATCCGAGTCGGAGTGAACCTCACTCCCCAGGGATCCCAGCCCTGCACCACTGTAACCACAGCACAAACTAGAATTACCACCCTGCTGTAGGATGCCTCCACCAACCAGAGAATTTTCAGTCTGTGTTCCTCTTTCCAGAATCATATGAGGTCACTGTGACGTTTGAGCTTTGAAATGTGATTAGTTCATCTTTTCACTTAAATTTGATGAAATTCTCCAAAGGCAGACTAGAAACATCATGATCGAGAGGCCAGGAAGAGGTTTCATGAGGCCACTGTGACCTTGACCTTCGACCACC
>CM028858.1:24952185-24966823 GCA_016801935.1 Platichthys stellatus
CCCCCACCCCCCCGCCATTGGTCTAGAACTGTCACGTGCCCCACCCCTACCTGTTCACTGACCCTCAGGACATTTCAATACTTTCTCCTCAGGAGAGACGCTGTCTAAATCGAATGCTTTCACCATGTCGTTGCTCAGTGCCGGTGAAATGTCCGCTATGTAGCCTAACCTAAACCAACAAACTTGACTTCGCACTACGTTACCCATGATTCATCGCATACACATGCAGACCAAACAAGCAACGTAATCGAAGTGTTTTCTCCTCTGGCCAGTGTCTCGGCTCCATACGTAGTCTGGAGCTTGGCTCACGAGTTATCTTGGCTCGCTGTCTGGCCGGTAACCAGCCGTCCGGACCGCTCCGTGAAGAAGGAGGAGGAGGAGGAGATGTTTCTTTACTTGGAATGCGGCAACTTTATTTCTCGGATAAACAGCAGGAGCAACACTCACGTCTAGGTGGTCCATCACTTCTCATTATACACACACTTTTAGCATCTTTTCCCATAATACCCAGGTGCACTACATCACATACTACAAACTTTTCTTAAAGGGGCAGGCCACACCTGCAACACAACAGCTCTCGGTCTCATAAACAGATGGCAAGAGAAAGCAGAGACGCAGACTCAGCAACTACATCCGATGCACCTTATTATTATCTGAGGGATGTTTACACAGTGTCTGATAAAGATTCCGACAGTAAAGACAAGAGGTAGTGATGGATAAGGTTTTCTTTATCAAGTTAAGTCTTTCATTCTCACTTT
The DNA here is from genome assembly GCA_016801935.1 of Platichthys stellatus. Taxonomy (NCBI): domain Eukaryota; kingdom Metazoa; phylum Chordata; class Actinopteri; order Pleuronectiformes; family Pleuronectidae; genus Platichthys; species Platichthys stellatus. Next base: position 24,952,944 of record CM028858.1, read on the forward strand.
CCACCTTAAAACTATGAAATGAACTGAACTATGAACTAGTTCAGAATTTAAATGGTGAACTACGAACTTAAACTATTCATTTTTACTTGTGTGAACTGAACTTTGAACTAGTTCATGAGAGGTGTGAACTTGCACAACACTGCTGTCCAGCATGGTGGAGGTCATGTGATGGTCTGGGGCTGCTTTGGTGCTGGTAAAGTGGGAGATTTTTACAAGGTAAAAGGGATTTTAAATAAGGAAGGCTATCACTCCATTTTGTTACGCCATGCTTAGGGAAGAAGCAGGCAGCTGGTAAGCTCTGTGTGATGGAGTGACCAGCGCAGTCACTGGATCTCAACCCCATTGAGCTGTTGTGGGAGCAGCTTGACCGTATGGTACACAAGAAGTGCCCATCAAGCCAATCCAACTTGTGGGAGGGGCTTCAGTAAGCGTGGGCTGACATTTCTACAGATTACCTCAACAAATTAACATCTAGAATGACAAAGGTCTGCAATGCTGTGATTGCTGCAAATGGAGCATTCTGTGACAAAAGCAAAGTTTGAAGAACAAAATTAATATTTCAAATAAAAATCATTATTTCTAAACTTGTCAATGTCTTGAATATATTTTCTATTCATTTTGCAACTCATTTGATAAATAAAAATGTGAGTTTTCATGGAAATTGTCTGGGTGAACCCAAACTCTTGAACGATAGTGTAGCTTTTTCATATTCCCTGTTTCATATATATGACACTTTTTAATCTTCTAATTTTACGCATTTTCAGAACTTTGGTCAGCTGTGGTTGTTCTTGTCACATAAATAAACTCTGATCTCCTGAAACCGAGCCGGTCCACTGCTCACCTGCAGCTTCTCCAGGGCTCTGGCAGCCATGTTGGCGTTCTTGAAGTTGACGAAGGCACAGAAGCGTTGGTGAAGAACTCTGACGCTCTCTATCTCACCAAACCTTTAACCGTGGAAACACAAAACCTCAAAGTGAGAGAAGTGTGGTACAGACAACACCGACCAACTCGTTCACTGCTGCTGTCAGTGATACACCTGCTGCTTTGGCTTCTACTACAAGTACTTTAACTATTAAAACACAGCAAAACTACCTCCCACCTACAAAAGAACTTCTGTTCTAAATACTTCTACTACTGCATTTGAGTGTGAGTAAGTAAGACACACAGACTCTAAATAAAGATGGTCGACACGTCTGCACTTCCTCCCACTGTTCAGAAATCAAGCTATAACATCCCAGACACAAACGTTGTCATCTTCTGAGTTACAATCTGCACAGTTTAGTTATCAGGATATTGAGCCGAGGTGTATGTGACCTATACTCCTGCCAGCCACCAGGGGGGCAATGGAGACAATTTGGCTCCACTTTTAGAGAGCTGTCCTGTCGTCCATCTTTAGTTACATTCAAAACAATCAACAGGCTTCTGTTGAGATATTAAATACTTACACAAAAGTAGACAGTGGACAAAAGTAACACAACATTAGTACAACCTGGATCACACACACATGCACACATATTGATTTTACGTTTTGAAGAGATCCCAGACGTCTTTTTCTGTAACTTCTACTGTAATGTTCCCAACCCACAGAGAGCGACAGCTCCTGGAAGACAGAGGAGGATAGAAGGAGGTGGAGATGGGGAGGGGGGGGAAAGGGAAGGAGGTGAATGTGAGGAGAGTCATGGATCACAGGAGATGAAAATGTGGGAGAGATTGATACATAAAAAATCCTTATCGTCACTACCCACAGAGGAGACTGTTTACTCTACATTGAGACTTTTATAATAGAAATACAGTTAGTATCTTCTCACATTCAAGCTCCACAACATATCCTGTATATACTTTCTTCTTCACATCTAAATGACGATGGTGTGATTATGAGTATTGTTCATAACCATAACACTTACCCACTCTGCTCCTGCAGATATGTTTGCTTCAGTGCTGGAGAGGAAACATAAAATAGATGATGTCAGTGAGACGTATTTAAAAGTTTCATTACTGTGGTCTGATGTAATTTAATATTTTCCTCTGGCTGGAACAGTATGAAGCATAGACATATTTTAACAAATCTATTTAAAGTGTATCTGACTTTTTATTTTGGGCGATATGCCGTCCACTCACACGGTTTTAAGGCCTTTACAGCAACTGGCCACCAGGGGGCTTCACTTTTGGGAGCTGTCATGTCTTCATCTTGTCATATAGTCCATTGAATTAACGGTTTTAAGGCCTTTACAGCAGCTGGCCAAACAGATGGTTCATGGATGAACCCCCCCCAATAGGAAACAAAGAGCAGTGCTACCTCCATGTGGACAGGTATGGTACTGCATCTTACCTTTGACCACAGAGGAGTTGAGGACACCTTGAATCGTGTTGAACTTCTCCAGCAGCAGTTTACTCTGCTCTTCCTCAAAACCCATATCCTACAGTACAGAAGACATACATTTATTTAAAACTGAATAAGACAAAGATTCCTCATGTATTTACCTTTTTTTAAATATATATACTTAAACGTGATAAATGTTCATTGATCTACTTGTCATTTTTAAGATGGTGCTTGGCCCACGACTCATTTGAATTCACACAGCTAAAGGAATTTGTCTCATTCACACTTGAACTTAGTGCTGACTGCTTGTGATTGAACTGGGGCCAGAATGTTAAAACCGGGTTCAGGGACAGTTCAGACAACTTGAATTCATAAACGTTTAAAGTCGTGAAAGAGGAAGTGGAGCGTGTTGCTCTCTTGTGCAGCTCTCACCATGAGCTGCAGAATCCGACAGGTGACGAGTTTACTGGACGCCTCGTTAATGTGCTGATCCAACTTTAACACCTGCTCCATGGCCTCCTCCGCCTCTTTGTACCGCTGCAACGTGACACACACACGCACACACACACACACACACACACACACAACACACACACATAATCATCATCATCATCATCAGAGGAGGACGGGGCGGAGCATGACAAAGAGTTTCAGGAAACTGCACACCCACAAACACCCAAAACCTGTACCCATTGGACAGTAGTACCTGTCAATCACACTGTGGTATCCACCCCCATACATCTGCTGCTTTATGGTCTGTTTGACTCTAAATTATCATAATTTACTAAATGAACATCAGCTGTTTGAAGAAGACTTGAAACTAGAGACTGAGACAGAAACTCCTTAATGTTTACTGACGTTATGAACCCAGAAGTAGAGTCAATTTCTCAATGACTTATAGAAACTACCAGAGGACCCCCGCTGGTCAGTAGAGAGAATACAGGGAACAGGCACTTTTCAGACCCAGAGTTAAAGGGGACATATTATACCCATTTCACCACAGTTGATATGGCTCCTTGGGGTCTTAATGAAATGTCTGTAACATTTTTTTTGTCAAAATACCACAAGGATCATTTAAAACAGCACCTTTTTACCCTGTCTAAAACAGCCCTCCTCAGATTGACCTGTTTTGAGTTCCCCTCTACACTTAAAATATGCACTTCTGTACTCTCAAGCCCAGATGAGAGACCAGTTAGCTGCTGAGAGCTAGTTCGATTTGATGGTTCACGACGTCTCAGTCCGGTTGTTGCCACGCCCTCAATCCCGAAACCCCTCACCCAGACCCGGGTCTGTCCGGGTTCTCCTCTGCGTGGACTGACGGTCCGTGTGAGGACATGAAGCCGAGAAGTGGAGGCTGCTTCGTTCAGCTGCTAACAACATTGCTGTGCTGATTTGTCACAGATCGATAATGATCAATGATGAAAATGAGACATACAAATGTTTCTATGGAAATCTCCATAGAACCTGAGAGACGAGAGAAAGACACGTTGAGATACAGAGAGTTTGTCTTTCTCTAAAGTGAACGTGTGGGACGTCCTGGTTAGTGACGTTTAGTTGGGGTCAGAGGTCACAGCTCAGCTCACCTGTGGTCCTTAGGGTCACAGTAGATGGCTTCTGTAAACATTTGTACTGCCTGACTGTACTGGCCCCGCCCAAACATCTGAATGCCCTGTTCTGGATATTGTAAACACACACACACACACACACACACACACACACACACATAGAGATCAGATATTGATAATGATCGACTACGAGTCTAAGTATTGATTCAAATATTCTCTGATAGGTCCTAATGAAGCTGGAGCCTGTGACATCCGCCCCCTAGTGTTCAACGCAGGGACATTTATTTCCTTACATATGAATAGAGATGTGGTTTTCTGGAAGATGCACCTGGCAGCTGCAGCTGCTTTAAGATTGATGGTTAAAGTAGGATTATTTTTATAAAAGTTCTGTAAGGTGAGAAAAGCACTGGGATTTATTTATTTGTGAGTTCCTCATCAGTCCCTACAGAGGGCGCTGCTGCTCAGTAAAACCTTGTTCTCTCTGGTGATCTGCAGCCCTCTGCTCCTCGGGCCGTTGAGTTTGATGTGGCTGGCGGCGTTAGCCACAAACGCACTGCTGACGTCCCACTCTGGCTCCTGCAAAACCAACAAGCCACACTGGGAACTCAGTACAGCAGACTGGGTGTGATTACTGGGAACACAGCCTGAACCCTGAAGCGACCCAGGATATTTCCCACGGACGAAATTCAGATCACATTTTTATCTCACATTTTATTAATATTTTGAATGAATGGGTGAAATAATCAACCGGCCTGGGTACACCCCCTCTCCTCTGACGTCCTGTGGGGGAACTTGCAGTTGCTCTTGTTCTCTGTGGTCCCGACGCCGGGGACTGATTCAGGGTTCCACTTGTTTGAGGGACGAATTGCAGTCCATGGCTCCTCCTCTTTGTAGTCCTCCTCACTGTTGCTCTCCGTCGCAGCTCCTCCAGACGCTTCTTCTTCCTGTTACAAGTTAAAAGCATATTGTTGGGATCTACAGTCACAGAGACTGTAAACATGAGGCCTTGTGGGGAATTCCGATCCAGCCTCAGGTACTTTGGGGGAGCAAACCACAATCGAAACTGTCAATGACCCCTGCTGTGTCTCTAGCCGCTCCTCAGATTTTGAACTCTGACCTTCCTATTGGCCTAAGACCCTTAGCCTTGCTAGAAGGCGGGAGTCACCTCCAAGGTACTATTTAAGGTCAGACCCAGCTAAAATAGTTCTTTCCAGTTCCACTCACAATAGAGCTAACATCTCCAGTTTAGTTCTTAGTGATCCAGATGAGACAAAGGAAACAAATTCACAGCTGTTTGATCTTTCTGAAGTTTATTTTAAACTTATCTTTTTGTCGTTTACTTTTAGTTTCAAGCTACTTTTTCTAATCCAGTTTAAGCTTAACTTATCTTTTTTTTAGTACATCGTAAGCTTATTTCTTCCTATTTTTCCTTAAAGCTTTTAATCTGAATAGCTTCCTTTTAGTTGCTTTTATTTTCGAATCGAGCGCGGCAGAAACTTCCCCTCACTCGCTGGCCGAGCACAGAGACACTCTCCCCGCCATTCACGGACAATCCGGCCACGGTTTCCTTCCTGCAGACGGGCAAAGACCTTGCCAAGGAGAAAGAGACGCATCCTCTCCAATTCGGCCCAGCAGCATCTCACCGCCGCATCCGCGGCTCCGCGATCAGCGTCCTGAGGCCAGGACCCCATCCACTTCATCCTTCCGGATTTCGCGCTACTACGGTCGTGCACGAAACCCCGCGAAGCAACACGAAGTAAGAGGCATATGTCTGGGCAGAGTCTAGTTTAATACTTAGCGTGCTTTTATATGATTGTGCTTTTATAGAAAGACCGCCGTGACGATCTTATTGTGAAAAGCGCGCGGTGACGATCCGGCGCTTCCTGTTTGATTCGTGTTTCCGTCAGGCCGATCTCACAGAAGACGTGCATCTGTTAAAAGACACCTCTCACGTAGCTGGTTTGCCGGCCTAACTGTGTGATCGCCTCTGACGGCGTTTTTAAGATCATCTCCGATCTGTGTTACTGCATGTTTCTCTCTCTCTCTCTCTCTCTCTTTTATTCTCTCACATCCGCCGACACACACATCCTCGCCCTCGCACACACACATAGTCACATTACACAGTCATTCTGAGATCAAGGGGGTCTGAACGCACCTCGACGCCGCTAAAGCTAAGCTAAGACAAAGAATCCCTTTGTCCTCCCTCAACCTTTGTCTCACGTGTGTTTAAGGCGGCCATCTTTGACCATCTTGACTCTAAGTTACATGGTCCGTCGACCATTGATTGCAATACACATCGAGGCCCTGCCTCCATTCGGACTCCAAATTCCTTAGGCGACTCCGCCATTTTGAGTTGTAGTCCTGGTGTATATGACATCACCAATTTTGTAGTCAAACCCCCAGGGTTAAGCCAGCCCTCTTAAACTTTGTGAGTCATCGACCCCCCTTTTCCTCTCTCTCACACACACACACACACACACACACACACACACGAACACACATACCTACACACACACAGCCCTATCAGAAGGATTGCAGTGTGATTAATTGTGAATGTGCTACGACTGTATTGGATATAGCGGATTGTGTTAAGTGAAGAATCATTTGGAACAACATTGACTTTTTATATCTTTCTAATAAATCCTTTTATACTTAAAGTATTTGAATCTTGTGATTATTGGTACATGTTTATGTGAACACAGTTGGATAACGATAGCCAGTGCTTGAACTCAACCCTTCATCGTTTATGATATAATCATTAATATTAACTATTGAGATTATTAATTTAACTTTATCAGATGAGACTGATGCTTATAGACTGACTTGTTGGTCCCTGTAACCAGGGTGGTGCCCCTTCTCGAGTATTAATATAGATCGTATTATCCTTAAATTGACGATTTTATTGTTTGGACTAATTATTTCATTTTATCATTCTCAAATTAGTGATTTAACAATTCTTAATTGTTAAACTTCCTTATTTACTCATTAATGGTTTTATTGTTATTTGATTACTGATCATCTTCAATTAATAATCTAATTATTTTTAAATAAATAATCTTTATTGTTTCAATAATCATATTCCATGATTATCGATAACTAGCCAACGTCGAGTCCCCCTACTATTGCACAACAATATTAATAAAAAAAGAAATTCATATAGGGAATCACCCGTGGAGACCAGGACGTCCCATATCCTTATTTCATTGTTATTACATAGGTTTTATTGTAACTTTCTGGGTTCACATACGTCACTGGTGTAGCCGAGCGTTTAGTTGTGTTGAATGCACCGAAAGAAGACAGACGAAGTTCATCAATTCGGGACACAGCACCCGTTTAATAACTCGTCACATATCCAACACAACTCACCGAACACACTTCTGGAAAACCCCTCTTCAAAATAAAAGTCACTACACAAAATAGCTTACATACCTCCCCCCTAACAAAAGAAACGTCCCCGTTTCCAAACAGAGACAATATCAGAACACAACACGAATAATAACAACCACAGAAAGAAAAAAAAAATCCACACATATACATAGAAATATACATAACAAAAAAATATATATAACAAACACATTCCTATACATATACACACAATACCACGAACCACAAATACCCTGACCACAACTGTCAACCAGATCAGATATATCTAAACAACATAGTCTTTGAAATGAACAGGCTGTCTCACAGCTCTCCCAGAACGGGACACCATGTGGTGAGGCTCTCTTGGGCTGGCGACACCACCCGTCAGCAGCTCCTCAACACCACAGCCTCCTTCAGGTGACCCCTCATCCCGTAGTGAAAGAGCATGAAGAGGAGATGCTGGGGGACTACACCCAGAACCCATCGGCAGAGGTAGAGTGTAAGTCTTGAGTCTGTCATAATGAACCACCCGCTCCTGTCCAGGATTGAACGGGCAATCAATGTGATAGGTCAGCCCACTTTCCCCATTAGAGTCCATCACAGCCAGTACCTTGTAGGGGCCCTTCCAGTGGGGAGCCAGCTTCACACGGTCCTCCGTAGGATTGTGCAGCCTCACCAAATCTCCCACTGCATATGGCCGATGACGAACAGTCACATCATAATAAAGTTTCTGTGTCTCGTGAGCACTGATACTAAACTGCCTGGCGCTGCCGAAAGCAGTTTCCAGCCTCCCCACCAGAGAGGCTACGAAATCAGCGTGAGACAAATTCAAGTCCAAACGCACCGCCTGAGGGGATACCAACACATCCACCGGGACACAGGCTTCCCGCCCATGAGTCAGGTAGTAAGGTGTGTAACCCGTACTAGCATGCACTGAGGTGTTGTAGGCAAATGCAACATGTTGTAGATAGTCATCCCACTCACCTCCACAGGCCAGCAATGATCTAGCTAACTGGTCAATGAGTGTCCGATTAAAACGTTCCACCATCCCATCTGACTTTGGATTATATGGCGTGGTGCGCGTTTTCTTAATCTTCATAAGCTGACACAGTCTCTGAACAATTTCCCCATCGAATTGCCGACCCTGATCATTATCTCTGGAACACCATGAACCAACACATAACCCTCAAACACACACTTCGCAACTGAATGAGCGGTTTGATTAGGAAGATCATACAGGTTCACAAACTTGGTAAAATAGTCCTCAACAACCAGCACATATCTGTTTCCCTTAGATGTCACTGGTAGTTCCAAAATGTCCATTGCCACTCTCTGAAATGGATGAGTAGCCTGGGACCCCCCCATGGATGTTTAGGGACAGGGGCCCTGCAGGTCTTACAGGGGACGCACTGCTCACATCACTGCCTAACATCTTTAAACATGCAGGGCCAGTAACACGATTTCCTCGCTCTTTCCCACACCCGCTCTACAGAAAAATGTGCTGATGCAAGGCCTCCATGAAGGTGCTGCAATACATCAGGGATAAACGAGGAGGGCACAACCACCTGATACTGTGCGTCCCCTGTGAGAGAAGAATTCACTGACCGACAGAGGACACCATTCACCACAGAAAGACGAGGATATTCAGTCCATAGTTTACGAAGCCACTGAGAGCTCCCTTTCATCTGCCACCGCGGAGGTCGAGACCCTTTCAACTCAATCCAGTCAAAAACTACACTAATGTCGGGATCATCCTTCTGCCGCAGCTTAATCTCAGTATCATCCTGGGAAAGTGAATGAATAAAGGAAAATGAGTCATCTGACTCAAAGTCCATGTCCTCCTGCTGCCCCCTTGTGGAGGATCTAAGACTCTGGGGGTTTTGCAACTGTGACTGAGACTGTGAACTGCCTATCCTGGAATCACTCAACTCCCTGTCAGAGTCCACGACATTAACTTGGCCAGATGTGTCCCTCCTGGTGTCCCTCATTGTGTCAGGCTCAGGATCTGGAGGTCGCCGTGATAGAGCATCCGCATTAGTATGCCGTTTTCCATCCTTGTGCTGTATGGCCCAGTTGAGAGGATCCAATTCCAGTATCCATCTTGCTCTTTTCCCTGTGGGGTCATGATCAATTGACATGCCTCGGAGGCCCAACAGAGGTTTATGATCAGTTATGATAGTGAAGGCAGCCGATCCAATGTAGTGTCTGAACTGCCGTACACCCCAAACTACAGCCCACAGGTCCTTGTCAAAAGTGGACCAGCGTCTTACAGTGGCAGTTAGTGACTGACTATCATACACTACCACTCTCTCCAATCCATCCCTGTCCTGTGCCAGTATGGCCCCCACAGCGTCCATAGAGGCATCAGTATACACTTTGAAGGGGCAGTTGAAATCAGGCATGGTGACCACTGGAGCAGATGAGAGCACCCCTTTAAGATACACAAAGGCTGCATCACACTCCGCTGTCCATTGGAAAGGTGTGTCTTTACATGTGAGGCGCTGCAATGGAGCTGGGCAAAGTCCCTGACAAAGCGTCTATAGTAAGAGCAAAGTCCCGCAAATGCCCTCACTTCAGTTGGATTCCGTGGAGTAGGCCATGTTCTGACCTTGTCTGTGTTTCGTGGGTCTGGCTGCAGGCCACGGCAAGACACAACATGCCCCAGGAACACCACATGATCCTGAGCCAGATGACATTTCTTAGAATTCAACCTAAGACCCACCGCCTGAATCCTGGAGAAAACTTCCCGCAGGCTGGAGAGATGTTCCTCAAAGGTGGGGCTGTATATGAGCACATCATCGAGATACACCATACACACCTGCCAAGGGAGCCCTCTAAGCACGAGCTCCATCATGCGCTGAAATGTTGCAGGCGAGTTGGTGAGACCCATGGGCATCGAACGCCACTGGTAGAGGCCCCTCCCCGTTGTGAAAGCGGTTTTGTTCCCTGTCATCTTCAGCGACCTCAACTTGCCAGTAGCCATTAGAAAAGTCCAACTCCTTATCCCATCAACGACTTTCAGTTGTGCTGTAACTTACAAAATAAGGTTTTCAATTACAACAGTGAGTCTATGACAGTGGTCAGTGCTCTCCACACTGATTGGACATTCATTCAGTTTAGACTTGTGTCCTGCACCTAGACTGGGAAGCTGTGAGCAAACAGGAATATAATGTTACTTTATTTAAAAAAAAGGGCACTTTCTCTCGAGGAAGGAAAAGGGAAGTGGCTCAAGCCCCCCCTGGTGTCTTTGTGTGCACATGACAGCACCAGAGTTCAATCACTCATAGAAACCAGTCCTCTAAATAATCCTGACAGTTTTCATCAATCTCACAATTATAAATAAAGTGATACAAAAAGGCCCCTGGCTCCGCCCCTTTATCAGGATTCCTGCCCAAATTTAATACATTTGTGGAAAAATCTGTTTTTAGTTTTCTGTTGTACTTCTGCTGAGAAACAAAAAAACAAACAGATAAGGAGTGAAAACAAAAGACCAAAAACCTTTATTTAAGAAAGAATCATAAAATCACGATACATAAAAATGAATTATCCACGTAATAACCACATTAATATCGTGTATAAGACACTAGATGAGTCACGTGGTGTTATCACAGCATCAAGGGCTCATCCCCAAGACGTCCAACATAGTTCAGAGGGTAACAGCAAAAAAAAAGGTCAATTTATTGTAGAAAAGAGAACAACTTCAACAGCAGGCCGGCAAAATGAACAAAAGAAGGAAAACCCAACACACCAACCCACAAAGGGTCGTAGGATCTGAGAATCTTCCTTCAACCTAAACAAACATCAGAACTAAAGCTCACAGAAATAAAGCTGTGAAAACTGGACGACAGGACCCATCAGAAAATAAAAAGAAAAGAAACAACACAACAATACTCTTGATCTAAAGGTCATGCTGTACAAACTGCTGCGGGGCAACCGGAGATGAAAAGATAGATACTTCCTGTTCCCTCTCACGTACTTTCATCAACCAATCACAGTGCACCTGAGGAGAAAAGAAAACAGGAAACAATGAGTAGAAAGGAAATGTACAGGTGTTTTCCTCTTCATTCTAAAGCTTGGTCTTTTAGTTTGAGAGCTGGACTTGCACGTCCAGATTTCGTGGTGTTTTTACTCAAAACCCTGCGCTTGCACTCACACAGCTCCTGCTGCTGCTTAGATTCACTCTGCTTGTGCTCAAACTCTGCGCTTGCACTGAGATATTTTGCTGCTTGGACAGATTTCCTGTATTTAATAACTACACACTATGGTTTCTGTAAAACTCGCTTGTACGGATGTACTCTGAAGTCGTCCATCTTGGTTCTGTTTGTCCCAGTGGCTCTGACCTGATGCTTCACACCAGGTCTTCCTGCTCCTCTGTGTCTTCTGTCTGTGCTGCAGCAGTGTCGTTCTCATACTCAGGACAGTTGTGTGACTGATGGGGGAGAGATGAGAAAATATTAATCCTCACTGGACTTTATTCATGAAACCTGCAAATAATCACAGTTCATTCAAAACAGTTTGAACGTTGTTGCGCCCCCTGTCCATTGGTTTGTTTGTCCATCAGCAGGATTAGACAAAAACTGATAAAGTGATTTCCACAAAACTTGGTGGAAGGACGGGACATGGGACCAAGAAAGAAGTGTCATCGCACTGTGACGTCACCCATTGGTTTGTGAGCCGCCATTTTGAAATCCTCCATTTTTGACATGTTGTCCAGCGCCATCTTGGTTCTTTGAAATCAGAAGTAACCATATTTGGAGGAGAGGGACACTGCCCGCCCACCTAAACCTGTGACCTGCACCCAGTACTAGCTGTCAATCACACGGTCTCCATGCCCCAATGCCTGCAGTGCTTTATGGTCTATTTGACTCTAAATGGATCATTCACTTCACTTTCTAGACCAAGAGTCTACGTCCATTTTAATATACGGTCAATGGAAAGAACCTTTTACATTTTGGAGCAGATTCAGACATAGCTGATCCAAGAAATGTTTTTTCTCTTTCTCTAACATAGTGAGATGAAAAGAGTGATATGGAGTCATTCTTCTGGCCTCACTGTCTCTCACCTCTTTCATCTCCACAGCTTCATTCACTTCTGATTTCAAGCTCACAGTTTTCTTCATCCTGGATCGAAAACAACAACAAACACAACATTTGACAAAATGAACTTCATAACACTGAAACTAGTGTTTGAAGACATTTGAAGAAGACAGTAAAAAAGCAGAGGGTGAACTGATGGATTTGTTTTACCTCGTCCAAAGAGTCCAGACAAGCACTGGAACCAGCACGACCACCAGAGTGTACCTTATGATATTCATGATTATCACTGACTTCCCTGGACAACAGACAGGACATATTAGCAGTGTGGTTAGACTGATGACTCAGTTTGCCAGGTGATGCTGTTGGTCAGTCAGTATTCTTCATGTGCAATATGATGGACTATATATACAGCTAGGACAAATCTAGAAATCCTGAGTATTGATGGTTTAAGGTTCTGGTGCAATGAAAAGGGGGTAGGGGGCTGCAAAAGTCAGAGTGCTACAATCACCTGCTACAACAGTCAGATGAAAGGTGGCCTTAATACGTCCGTGTGTGTTCTGGGCCTCACACTGATACTTTCCACCATGTTCAGCTGTGATATTAGTGATGGTGAAGATTTGTCCTGATGCTGTTGGTGAGTCCTCGTCCTCCTTGTACCAGGTGTAGTTAGCTGCTGGGTTAGCATCACTGCTGCAGGTCAGAGTCACTGAGCTGCCCTCCATGATCTCACCAGGCGGACTCACTGACACAGAGGGAGGCTTTGGAGCATCTGAAGGATAGTCTATATTAACACACAGGATGAGAATACAATCAAAACACTGTCTGTATTATTTGTCAAAAGTTTAAATTTATATTATTTCCACATTATTGTATCTTCATGAGGAAGAGTAAACTCACACACTGTAGAAGAAGGGAAACGCTCCTGTCCTTCTATAGCACAGTGATAGCTGTCTTCAGCATTAAAGTGTCGGAGGTGAAAGTATTTTTTTCGTCCAACAGGTTTATTGTTATTGTACCAAATGTAGGAAAGATGATCAGGGAGCTGACACCTGCTGTGATAGGTCAGCTCTGTCCAGGTAGAAGATGGATTGGCTGTTGATCTCCTCACATGTACCTGGAGCTGAGGGTCTGTGAACAAACATGTGATTTTATTTCAACATACACACTAACATTTAAAACTGACTCTAATGTAAATGTTACCTGTGACAGACAGAGTGACTCCAGCTGAACCAGTTACACTCCCAGTAGGTTGGTTTGTTGTGAACATGAACTTGTACACAGCTGAGTCGCTCTCTCTCAGGTTAGAGATTCTCAGAGTGCACTTGTTGTTTCCACAGAGATTCTCCACACGACCTGAATACTCCGGATCAACGTGAATCCCATTACTCTCTTTAATGAACCAGAAAGTTTCCTGAACTGTAGTATCATGGTTATTCAATGTGGATGGGTATGTGTAGGTACAGTTAATGTTCACTGTTGATCCACTGAAGGCACAGATCTCAGTAGAAGTGTAACTCACACCCAAGTCAATCTGACTCCTCACCACTGTAACACAGAGCACATCAGAGAATCAGAAGATAAACTTATACATTTATA
>CM028858.1:24967323-24988720 GCA_016801935.1 Platichthys stellatus
TCCTCAATTTCCTTTTCCTGCACATACCTAACGTAAGTGAGATGCTGGGCCTGTCCAGTCTGTGGATTCGACCAGCTGCAGTGCATAAGGACTGATTTGAATGTAGTGTATTAGTTGCTCTTTGATATCATTAGACATTTCTGATATTCAGCGTGACACAGTGTCATTTGACATAGGTTTAGCAGCTGCACTCTCTCTTATCATTATTCTACACATGTCTTGCGCGGCCGGCAAAATCAGTGTTTCAGCAATTGTATGGGGTTTGCCAAGCTTAGTAATTCTATGAGCAACTACAGACGATGCCTCCAGACACTGCTTGGAGACAGTGCTATGCTTGGAGATGGTGGTTTGTTGTTTCTGGAGGCCATCACGTTTATCTTTAAAGAAGTCCACAGGCTTCTCTTTCAAGTCAGAGTGTTTGGTGTCGAGGTGCCTTTTTAATGTGCATGGCTTCATGCTGTCATTAGGCAGAACCTCGTCTCACAAAACACACTGAGGACGTTGCTCAGTCGTGCCAGTGACGGTGAAACCAAACTAGCTCTCGTCATATATACAAAGCTTTGGCTTCTTCGCAACTGGCGCATCGGTTGCCTGACTTTTACAAATCAGAAACTTGTCCATGGTTGTGTTTGTTTGCTGATACAGTGTGTGTGATGTTAATAAAGTTGTAATTGCAACGTCTTGGTCTTGTGAGTGTGTTTGTATGTGTGGCTGTGAGCGACTTGCCCACGAATAATGAATAAGGCTGTTCTAGGCAATGGTTTCCTATCAAAACGAACAGTACACAATGTAGACAGAGACAGCACAGAATGAAAAGGAAGGAGTGAGTCTTTAAAAGACTGTTTATAAAGCAATGAATATCTGAATAATAGAGGAAACAAGAGCAATCGCACAAGCTCTGCAGGGTGTCGTCTCAGTGAGGGTGAGCGCTGACCATGCCTGCAGTTACTTTTATACTCGGAAGCGTACGTGCAACTAGCGTTCAATTGATAACACTCCTCTTTTGATTGTTGGATCAGGAACAAAATAGTATTTGATTTGTTTGTGTCAGTCCAGCCCCTTGCATTTCACCACTGAAGGAGCTTTCACTAACCAGTGACAGGTCGTTTAAAAAAAACAAAAAAAACACTGAGAACCACTGGTTTAGAGTTTCAGTTCTAATGACATTTTTACACACATACAGAGAGAATCTAAAATCTAAAATCCCAACACTCTTCACTCCACGGTGTGGTAGGACAGACACTGTACAAAGACAAATTGGCCCCAACGATTAATCCACCAGTTTGACTTTTAAGACTGGACTCACGGACGCTGAAGGGACATTTATGTGGACACTTTTTTTTAAATGTATCTATTTTTGTTTGTTATTTTGAGTAAATTTATGCTGGATTGTAACTGTCAATCAAACTCGAACTGCAGGTTATGTGTTCTAATAGAAGTTCATGCAAAGTAATCCAGGTTTTAATGCTCATTATAGATATTCAAGTCCAGGGCTCCTGTTTACCTAGTATCTCTCATCCTGCTCCACATTTACACTCTTTCTAGTGTAACCAAGGGTCACACAAGCCTTCATCCACCTCGTCTCTGCAGCGGGACCCGCAAGCAGCTCAACTCACGGGAAGAAGACAATAAATATGTGAGTGATGAAAGTCTCATTTGGCGTCTCACTTGCTTTATTATGAAAAGGACGAACAAAAGACAGAGCAAATACTGGAAGTGAGATTAAAATATATTAAGAGTTTCAAAACAATAGCAAATAGGATTAAATGAGCTTCATATTTAATGTAAAAATGAAAAATATATGAACAGAATAGAAAACACACTTTTAATGATCCCTGAAAGAAAATCTGCTTTGTTGCTAAACTGTACATTTAGAAAAGAAGAAGTTGTGAGTGAACAACAAATGAAACAAACAAGACTATAAATATGAATAATGTTGTGAAGAAAATTAAAAAGTATTAACATCAGTCTCCTACAGGTGCAGCAAACAAACCTATCTTACTAAAATTATCAAAACTAATGTTATAATGATGAATCAATCATCCTAATGAAGAATAAGTAATAATATATTATCTTTTTTGTGTAACTGATAAACCTGGATCACAGCAGTACAACACTATTCTGTTAGTAACAACATTCAAGCTTCACACCCTGAGAGAGACGTCAGAGGAAAATGGCCGCCGTGTGAACATGGTGGATTAAAACACACCTAACTCCTTCTTCTTCATGTGTTTAACACGTGATGTGAGAAATACTTTGAACAGACACCAGAGGCAACACAGCTCATCTGGTGTCAGCAGTTCACTTTGTGTTAACGGTCACATTCAAGGTGTTCATCACGTCAGTAGCAGCTCACATCCACATGAGACGTGCTCCCTCCAGTCCTCAGAGGAAATGAGTTCAACTCCTGATCGGCTGATGATGGAAACGATGGAAACAATAGTGTAGAAACAGAAAGAAGAGAAAGGGACAGAATCAGTCTTCTATCAGTTTTCTATCAGTAAAACTCTTTACTTCCATCTAGTGGCGGCAGTGTCACACTACAACTTAATAATAATGCTTGTTTTGATTATAATATGAATAGAAAAAAGTTATTTACAAGTTTACAGTTTGTCGACCGTCTGACACACACCTCAGATATTTTGATGTTTGAAGCTGCAAGTTATAAAATGTTTGATATTTTTCATTCAGGCTAAATGTGGCGTTTTTAACAACTTCTACAAGTTGCTTATTTATTTCAGATAAAAGTCGAGTCACTGAAGTCGTTTGGATTCATCCTCGGGGCAATTTATCCATTAGCTGTTATCGTATATAAGATGCAGCCGAGAGGTCAATGATGTTGAGAAGTTGTTGATGATGAAGGAAGGATTCCGGGGACCCAGTAGTTTCAGTGTAACAAAGTTTATTACAAGAAATTACAGGTCGGGACGGGCATCTAGATACCCGGAGACACAGAGCCAATAGTGAATCCTTAAAGATCACGAAAAAGAAAACATCTGAGGTCCCAGTATATTTACTCAATATCAGAAAACATCATTTTCTAAGTAATCAACACACAAATAATATAGTTCACTTTTAATATCACTTCTACATTATGTAAGAGAAAACATAAAAATAAAGAACACTGCAGTTTCTCAGCAGTATTGACTCTCAGTTGTAGTGATGACATGTTGAATCTGGATATTTTATCCTTGTTCAGAGTCCTTCAGTCCATCCGTATTTTCCATCTTTGAAGTGTCTGAGTCCCTGAACATCAACCACCGTCTCAGTGATCTTCCCCCAATATGTTCTAGAATGAAAGAAAAAAGAAAACCAGTATCTTTGCATACAAGACAGATACAAATTAAAACACCAAATACAGATTAACATTCTATAAGTAAATGTGAAATTATTAGTCCCATTGTCCATTTCCCCCCTGGAAACACATCACTAATATAATAAGAAACTGCTCCTATTGGTCCTAATTTCTCTTGCAACCAAGCATTTGCAGACCATCCAGTGTTTTCCGGCTGGGTCATATAGCCCCCTTTCTTGTGAACTACTTTCTTCAGTATTCTCCTCCTCCATATTCTATCCAGCTGTTACACTCACAGGCAAACTGTCCACAATCATAACATTCTTCTAAATGCTGTTCAAAATTTGTGAACTACTTTCTTCAGCGTTATTTGTCTTTCTGTTTGTCCCTCTTTTTCTACGTCCCTATCTCTCTTATCGTTTGCAGCTTTGATCAGTTTCTGTCCCTCAATTTCAAACAACTGGAGAATGCCAAGCTCCACTTGTTTCTTTTCTTTGCGTTTCTCACCCTTCTTGCCTCTCTTTTGTGCTGCCTTGTACGTTGACACAAGAACTCGCATTATTCTGATAACATCTGGGTTCATGGTTCCCTCTACCGGCCATGGTCGTTCAATATTAGCCCAGCGTTCATGACATTTTCCGATATCTTTGCAATGCCTTTAACTAAAGGATTATTCTTCTGTACTACATCAACAGGAGTAATTACTTTTGAACTTTTAGTGTCCGCTTTACCCATAGTAGCAGCTACCTTTTGCTCCCTTGTTGAAAATTTAAAAAGTAATTGCTAAGATTTAAAGCTACTTAAAGCTTTTTAGATTACTCCTCCTCCCTTTTAGGAATTGATTAATCAACAAATCAATCAAGCACTCAACAGCTCAAAAAATTAATCAATTCATAAATCATGTTGTAAAACAACTAATTTACCACAGTCAATAAAAATGAAATTTGCTTCCTAACTCCAAAAGAATCAAGAGCTCATCAATGTAATATCACAACTCCAAAGTCTGCTTATAATGTTTGACAAAAAGATTCCGCGCTCCCACAAGTGACTGACTGTCACCAAATGTGCTCCTAATTGCAACAAGACAATCACCTATTTTATCTCAGATCATCAAAAAGTAACAATAGTGTATCACCAACACAGCTCAGATCAGAATTAACCAAACACAAACAGTGAAACTCACATTTGCAACTCTCAGCAGAGTTTAAACCAAATAATCCTATTACATTAATTAATTAAATGTATTAACTGGTCAGTCCGTTGTCAATCCTCATATCTTGTTTTAACTGACTACAGCATGTAGCTTTTCATGTGCATGTAAGCAGATGAATGTGCTCTATCAATCTCCTATAATAGCTTATAAATGAAAGCAGGCTAAAATGGTTTTCAGCAATAATAACTATAAATGAGAACAAATACAAATATGTAAGATGCAGGGTTTTGCTAAAGAGTTTGTGTAGAAACTGTACCCGCCTTGATCAAAGTGGAGATAGAAGCAGCACACGCAGTGGTCAGCAAGCCTCAGGCCGTGACCTGTAACGGCCAGCTGTCTTTTCGGCTCTCCACCTCAATTCTCACCCATCATAAGGGAAAGAAAAAGACAATGATTTTGTATCTTTACGTCCTTTTAACAGCAACACAAGCGGTTCAGTATGATTTGCACACATTTGCACCCACTATTTGCCAGCATTTAGATCAACAGACGTTTTTTTCCTTTAAACATCCATCATGATTTCATACCATGCATCATCAATGTATGATTTAGTTTATTTCACTCTAATAATATCTTTAAAGTTCTCAATACTTTATTATTTATTCACGGTTGTATTAAAAACTCCACAGTCCTTTTGTAAACAAATATATATTCATGATTCTTCGTCTGTGCATCGCACATTTGTCACACCGAGTAAGGAAAAACAGATATGTTATTCTTATTTTATATCAGCCCATAGTGGAGAAGTTGACACACTTGATACTAGCATATTTGCATTCTCTAGTCAATGCAAACAATCTCTTCACGTTATCACCTTAAAATAAAATTCTGACTATCTCTCCTTCTATCAAAATTATCATTATCCAGCATTTAAAGTCCAATATGTCAAATTAAACCCAGTTTGTTCCCAAAGTGAACCCTTTACTAAGTATTGTCGAATTTATGAACCAAATGAAACAAGAAAGTTCAAACAGTGAAATATTTTGTTTAGAACTACAGACGTATTCAATCTAGCTGAATCAAACAAACAACTTTATTTCCTAACATTGTCTGCACAATTTCACTTTCCCACAAACAAACAAAGAAACAAATTGTCCTGTTTAGCTTTGTCTAAAACCCCATTAAAGAATTGGTTTTAAAACACTTTGTGACTCGGTCCCTGTGTCTCACAGAAGGCTGTTATCACAGTAAAAATCACCCTCACGTTTCTACACGCACAGACACAAAGACACACACACACACACACACCAGAAAGGTGGGGGCTGTGAAGACAAGGGAAAACAGACTAATGCAATAGTTCCCTGAATGGGGCTGTTTGCTTTCTCTAATACAGAGAACAAAATATCAGTCAGTTATCAAATTTTCCGTTTGTAACCATAACGTATATATATTTAATCATTTATAAAACCTTTTGTTATTAATTCAGACCAAACACACACCAGCACCTGCTGCATTTTTCTCACACATCTAGAACAGAGCAATGTCCATATTCATCACACACACCTCTGGGAGTCAGCTCCCTGTACATACACGCACACTCATTTTCATCCAACAGCTCAAGAGCTCATTCACACCCGAGCATGCTTTTTGCCGCAATTTCTCTCTACTTCTTTTAAAATTTGTGCTACCTTTATGAGATGTAAATCATCCAATGAGAGGCTGCATCAGACACTGTTCATCAACAAATGTCAGAGTGGGAACAGTCAATTGGAATTTTATTTTACAATCTCCAGTTATTAAACTGACCTGTGGTGAGGTTTTTACGGCCCATACTAACGCTCCTTCACTGAGGGCTTCCACTATCCAAATTTGCGGCTCTTCCTATGATCATTTCCTTACTCTTATTTTTCTCTTATTACTCTTTCTCTTATCACTTTACACTTATTTATTAATTCAAATTCCCTGGATCCAATTTTTCTCTTTAACTAAATTTCTGGCTATGCCTTAGCCAATTGAAACACAGTGATTAATACACACATGTCTTACCGTTAAAAAGTTGAGGTACCGTCTTTTATAATCTTGCACAATGTCATTTAACCACCTTATCATTACAATTAAGCTATTCTAAACTATGTCCTGTACCTTTAGTACATCTCTTTCCTTTATTCACTGTTATTTTGTTTCTTTAACACTCCCCCCTTTTTATTTGCGATGTGCACTTCGCAAATAAAATCTAATTTAGCACGGAGATTCACTTCAAACACCTACACAACAAGACATTTCCTTAAAAACAGGTTCTTTTAACGGTGTGACCTTGCAGCAGACACAGAACAGCCTAGTGAGAAATGCTCACCCTGGTTGAAGTCGTCTGGAGATGCAGCAGGCCACAAATCGTCTCGGTTCGTGACGTCAAGTTCTATCGTATATTTGATGCAGCCGAGAGGTCAATGATGTTGAGAAGTTTTTGATGATGAAGGAAGGATTCCGGGGACCCAGTAGTTTCAGTGTAACAAAGTTTATTACAAGAAATTACAGGTCGGGACGGGCATCTAGATACCCGGAGACACACAGCCAATAGTGAAATCTGACGTGCTGGGGTCTTACACACAGTTATATAGGGAGTTTAGTTCCACCCTTGAATTCAGGTAAAACACATCCCCCATGGGATTTCTGACTAAATAAGGGCACGTTTTTGTGTCCGAACATGAAGACACACTGGTCAAGAACATTCCTTCTGAACCCATCCATTAGCTGGTCAGAGACGATTCCCTAGGATCCCCAAAAGATAAAGAGTAAATAAGACAAACATCTGGTGGACTCTCTGAGAATGTCTGAGTGTCCAGAGGGCAAGCACCATAAGTGTAAGCCTATCATTATGTTTTAAGCATATGTCAACATGTTTTAGTCTAACGAATACACAACACTGTCAAGACAAGTCACTTAAAACTGAACATTCACTTCAACAATGATGCTGGAGTCTGTCGCCAATGAAGGATTCATCCTGTGGGGACCATGAACAGTTGAATGAACTTCTATTCAAATCCATCCTGCAGCTGTTGAGATATTTCCATCAGGACTCAGGTGATTTCCAGACGTTGGTCTAAACAGCAGGTTTTTGGACTGTGCTGTACAATGCAGCTGGATCCTCTTCAGTGTCCCGACCTCTGGTTCTGAAAGGAGATAAAACTAATGAATGATCAGGAGGTCATGGAGACGTATGGAGGATTTCCTACACGCACAGGAAGTGGTTAACCAATCACAACAGAGTGGGCCGGGTGACCAATCACAGAAGACTGGGCATTATCAGGAGGGGGGGAGGGGTGCTTAAAGAGACAGGAGCTGAAACCAAGAGTTTGAGACAGAGGCTGAAAAGAGGAGCTGCAGCAATAGACAGTCTGAGGAAAGTGATTTTTTCTGAACATTAAACATTTTAAAATCACAACATTAATTAAAATGATCAAACTGAATATGAGCAGAATATGTCTCCTTTAACAAATACACAAGTTTAAACAAGCAAGAAAATGAAAGTGTAAAAACAAATATCTATAGGATATATCTCTGTTTATAGGATAATGGTTCTGAATGAAGAGCTGCTCACCTCGGGGCAGATCTGTTAAATTTGACAGAAGCGTACGCAACCTCCTCCGCCTCCTTGTGTTCACTGGGATCAGCTGATCCGACGTTGGAGTAGATGGGATCCGTCTCACTCTTCATGAAGTGGACACTGGCATAGTTAAGGTCACAGTTTTCCTCAGACTGATTGGGTAGACGCTGCAAATACAAATTTGCTTATGAATCTTGTACATGTGGCAGAATGAACAACGTTAGAGTCCAACAAGTTATGTAACAACATTTAATTAGAGGTCGAGCTCAACACAATTTAATCTCTAGACCCCAAAACTATCTGTCAGCAAATCATTGATAAAAAACTCTTTGAGGACTATATTTTGGGTGTATAGTGTGTATCATCTAATTGTATAACACTTTAATACAACTGCAGGTCTACAGACACAGAGGCACTTAAAAAAAGAAAAGTCAGGCTCACAGAAACTTAAAGGGGACATATTATGAAAATTCCACTTTTGTAGTGCCTCTACACATTAATTTGGGTATCTGGCATGTCTACCGTCCCAAAAACTCTGGAAAAAAAAAACTCCCGCAATTTGTTGTTGTTCCTCTATGTCAGAAACGATACGCTAGAATGAGTCCAATGGGATTACGACCCGATTTTACGTCAGTCTCTGGCGGCGAGTGTTAGCTGGGAAGCTAGCCGAGGGGGGATGCTAACCAGCTTGGGACCGGGGTGAGAGGCGGAGGTCTGGCCGAGTAGCAGAGCCGGCGGCCAGGGAAGTTACGAGCCACAGCCCCCTCCTCAGCTCGGGGCGTTCCTGTCACAGTGTTGCTCGCTGGATGCTGTCCTCGGGCTGCTGGCTCCACGTCAGCGGCTGGCTGCTGGTGGACGAGTCGGTGTTTGCTCCGGGGACGTGCCGGTGAGGGGGCTGTGTCTGGCTGCTGCGGCCACTTAAATGCTTTACGGGTAGCAGCAGCGAGCTAACTCTGGCTTGCTGCTAGTTTGTGTTTAAAGTTGCAGCACTTTCTGGAATGGTTGCTTGTGCACGTGTTTACAGCAGTATTGCCGGGATATCTGGCACCCCACCCGGGAAGCATCGGACTGGGAGGTGGGGGGAGAGATCCCACTTTGGGTCCGGTGTGGACAAACAATGCTCTCGAAGGCTAACCCGAGTCGTAGCTTATGTGTGTGTGTGTGTCGCCCTAGTTGAAGCAGCAGGTATAAATAGAAAACAGCTGTTTGTGGGGAGCTTTGTTAGAAAATTGCACCGGAAGGTGTTCCAGGACCCCCCCCCCCCCGGTCTCCGGCTGCATTGTACCCGTGCTTGGACGCCCGCTCAGCTGACAGCCTCTCCTGCGATGCCCGGGCGGCGAAGCGGAGGAGGAGGAGGGGGGTAGGCCTCGTGGCCGGCCCGGTTCGCTCGCCGGCCCTGCGGTTAGCTTGCGGCCGGCCCCGTTAGCTCGCCGCCCCGCGGTTAGCTCGCGCCCAGCCCGGCTCCACAGGGCCGTCTCTCCCCGGAGCCAGGCTTCGGCCCACCTGACTTTGGTTCGAAACGATATGGTTGCAAGATTGTATCTACGTCTCCAGTAGCAATATTTCTACAGAGGTAATGGATAGCTAAAAATCTGGGTGCTTGTATCTCGTGAAGGGCGGGGGGGCACCCAAAACAGGTCAATCTGAGGAAGGCTGTTTTAGACAGGGTAAAAAGGTGCTGTTTTAAATGATCCTTGTGGTATTTTGACCAAAATATGTTACAGACATTTCATTAAGACCCCAAGGAGCCATATCAACTGTGGTAAAATGGGCATAAAATGTCCCCTTTAAAGGAGCGAGAAGGAAGGGGGATAGGGCACACCCCCTTACACTTCATCCTCTAGCACCTGGACTCCTCAGGAACCTACCCCAGGATCCTGTTTGTGGACTTCAGCTCTGCCTTTAACACAATCATTCCGAATCTGCTACAGTAGAAGCTCTCCCAGCTGAGTGTGCCTGACTCCACCTGCAGGTGGATCACAGACTTCCTGTCTGACAGGAGGCAACACGTGAGGCTGGGGAAGCATGCCTCCGATTCCAGGACCAAGGCTGTGTTCTTTCACCTCTTCTCTTCTCCCTGTATACCAACAGCTGCACCTCCAGTCACCAGTCTGTCAAACTCCTTAAGTTCGCGGATGACACCACCCTCATTGGGCTCATCTCTGGTGGGGATGAGTCCGCCTATAGAGTGGGAGATTGACCATCTGGTGACCTGGTGTGATCAGAACAACCTGGAGTTCAATGCTTTGAAAACAGTGGAGATGGTTGTAGACTTCAGAAGGAACCCAGACTTGGACTCTTATCCCGCCCCCAAGCCTCAATTCTGTCGTCACTGCGGAGTCCTTCCTGGGCACCATCATCTCCCAGGAACTCAAATGGGAGCTGAACATCAGCTCCCTCACCAAAAGAGGTCCACAGAGGATTTACGTCCTGCGGCAGAAGAAGAAATTCAACCTGCCAAAGACAAAGATGGTGCACTTCTACATCTGTATCATCGAGTCCATCCTCACCTCCTCCATCAACCTCTGGTTCGCTGCTGCCACCGCAAACGACAAAGGAGGCTGCAGCGTATCATCCGTTCTGCTGATAAGTTGATTGGGTGCAATCTGCCATCTCTACAGGACCTGTTTGCCTCGAGGACCCTGAGGCGTGCAGGTAAGATGGTGGCTGATCCTTCCAACCCGGGTCACAAACTCTTTGAGGTTCTTCCCTCGGGCAGGAGGCTGCGGGCCATCAGAATCAAAACCTCCCGCCACAAGACCAGCTTCTTCCATGCTACAGTTGGCCTTATCAACAAGGCCCGGGACCCCCACCTGACTTGGACTCTTATCCCACCCCCAAGCCTCAATTCTGTGTTACATTAACCAACATAACAGTATATTGCACATTGCACATCCACATTTCTCTCCTGTTTTGCATTTAACTTTAAATTTAACCCTTTATATCTTGTATGTATTTTTGTTTTGTTTAATTTATAGTTATTTATTTCTTATGTGAAGTACTTATGTGTGTTTTTATGTTTCATGTTCAATGTATAAACCTTTCTACCAAAGAAAATTCCAGGTAGGTGTAAACCTACTTGGCAATAAATTCTTTCTGATTCTGATTCTGATTCTGGTTCTGGTTCTGGTTCTGATACTGATACTCACTAAATACAGACATGAAAGAACACGACTGCTCTGTGGATCAACCTTTAATTATAGACCTACACAGACTACGAACAGCAGTCTCACACACACTTAGTCTCAGACAGAACAACGCACAATCAACGTGTTACACAGCGACACCCAATGGTGATTTGCTCCACATTACAGTGCTCCAAACTAAAGATATCGGAATCAATCAATACAATCTTTCACAAACTTCCACAAGATTTAAATCAGCACATGTTACAAACCAAAAAACTTAGAGCAGCATCAAGTGTCAGAGTTCAGCTAAAACTGTTGAACAAACCGCAAAGCACAGAAAATTACAACACTCAGCAATTTGCTTGAATGGATAGATTACCAGAAGAAATTCAAACACCTGATGATTGTTTTTACAATGATAATTTTGACTGTGATTTTAATAACTAGTTTTTAATCTTCACATGACAGAGAAAAGGGTTTGACGTGAGAAATAGTGGCGTTTGAAAGGATTGAAGCTGAACTGTGTGTCTCACCTGCTCACTGTGGTCAAGTCTGTCCCCAGGATCAGCAGATTGATGAGAGTTTCTCTTTTTTCTGATCAATTGAACCAAATAACAAACAATATACATAATTATTGAGTTGATTTAATTTAACAGATTTTCAGGAACTCATCGTACAAGTCTTTAGTGGAACAGATTTGCTCACCTGATCAGTAGGAACACGGAGAGGAGAGTCACAGCGAGGAAAACTGCAGCAGCTGATCCAATGAGTGCTGATCTCCATGCTGCAAGTGAAACTATGATGAAATAACTTTTACTTTAACATTTCTAGAAATCATAATACTTAAAGGTGCAGGATGAAACATTCACAAAAACAACTTTTGTCATATTTGCTAAAAACTGTCTCGATGTTCTGACTGAATATAAAGACAGGGAGGGAGGTGTATGTGTGACATGTGCACAGGAGCAGGGTTTTGTTTCCCCCACTGTCTGTCTGCTGAGAGCTGTTTGCTGTCACTGTTTGTCGCGTGAATGTGAACAGTGAAGGAAATATCTTTCAAATTTACTGAGGATGGTGAAAACTTTATGGATGTTTTTACTGACGCTGGGTGGATAAAATGTAAAGGACAAAGAATGGGACGGATTCAATCTATCTTCACTTAATAACCTGTGTTTCACTCACATGTCACAGTAATAAAGATGTTTGCTGAACTCCTTCCCAGCTCATTCTCAGCTGTACAGTAATACTCTAGTCTGACGACCGGATGGAGCTGAGGACAAATTGTGTCTCTTCACTGAGACGTTGAACTTGTTTATCTCCACTTCTCTTGTACCAGGTGTATTTAGCTGCTGGGTTAGCATCACTGCTGCAGGTCAGAGTCATTGAGCTGCCCTCCATGATCTCACCAGAGGGACTCACTGACACAGAGGGAGGCTTTGGAGCATCTGAAGGATAGTCTATATTAACACACAGGATGAGAATACAATCAAAACACTGTCTGTATTATTTGTTAAAAGTTTACATTTTAATTATATCCACATTATTGCAGCTTCATGAGGAGTAAACTCACCCAATGTAGGAGAAGGGAAACGCTCCTGTCCTTCTATAGCACAGTGATAGCTGTCTTCAGCATTAAAGTGTTGGAGGTGAAAGTATTTTTTTCGTCCAACAGGTTTATTGTTATTGTACCAAATGTAGGAAAGATGATCAGGGAGCTGACACCTGCTGTGACAGGTCAGCTCTGTCCAGGTAGAAGATGGATTGGCTGTTGATCTCCTCACATGTACCTGGAGCTGAGGGTCTGTGAACAAACATGTGATTTTATTTCAACATACACACTAACATTTCAAACTGACTCTAATGAAAATGTTACCTGTGACATTCAGAGTGACTCCAGCTGAACCAGTAAAACTCCCAGTAGGTTGGTTTGTTGTGAACCTGAACTTGTACACAGTTGAGTCACTCTCTCTCAGGTTAGAGATTCTCAGAGTGCACTTGTTGTTTCCACAGAGATTCTCCACACGACCTGAATACTCCAGATCAGTCCTTAGATCAACGGGAATCCCATTACTGTCTTTAATGAACCAGAACGTTTCCTGAACTGTAGTATCATGGTTATTAAATGTGGATGGGTATGTGTAGGTACAGTTAATGTCCACTGTTGATCCTCTGAAGGCACAGATCTCAGTAGAAGTGTAACTCACATCCCAGTGTATCTGACTCCATACCACTGTAACACAGAGCACATCAGAGAATCAGAAGATAAACTTATACATTTATAAAACTAACTCCATGTATTTTCTCTGGTGAATCACCAGTCGGCAGGTTTTTATTTTAAGATGATGACGATTCCAAGATGAGGAAACTTTCAGTTCACATAAAACACAGTGAAGTTCCCTTTAGACTTCAGAGTGAGGGAGAAACACACTGTTGGAGGTGAGGAACATGAGGGACCTTGTATAAGTTGCTCTTATAATGGAGCAAACTGGCCAATATGGAGGAAATGATCTGTGTCTTTTATGCAGAGTCGACCAAAGATGGACGACACGTCTCCACTTCCTCCCACTCTCCATTTGGAACCACAGTCTGCACAGTAGTGATCCGGAGATGGAGCCACAGTATCAAGTTCCCGCCCATACATGAGCTCCACCAATCCTGAGTCAGCATCATCTGTCAATCATGAAGTTTAATCTAATTTTAAAATCATCAAATAACTAATTAAAACCAAACTTATGAGAAACATGAACAATAGAGTGTGATAAGAACGACCTAAAATGACACAAACCATCTTTTTGTAAAACATGTATTTTACTTTTTAGATTGGTCCATGTCCTTCCCACTAACATGGAGGAGACAGGATGTATGTTCTATACTGAAGCCAGCCACCAGGGGGCGATTACAATGCTTTGCTTCACTTCTGGGGAGCAGTATTGTCTTCAGTCTTTATTTACACAAGTTGAATACTGTAGAGTTCAATGTGCCCATGCAGAAAAAAGTATTTAAAGTCACATGAAGTTATGGTACAATGCATTATCTCAAATACTCCAGCAGATGGTGCTGATAGTGAAATACTGTAGATTAAACTCACACATTGACAGAGAGCGGAAATCCTTGTGTCCTTTAACAGCACAGGAAACTCTGTCTGCAGGATAGAAATAATCTGAATAAGATGCTCCTTCCTTCATCTTCTGTTGATTCTTGTACCAGACGTAGTTCAGATGATCAGGAAGACGACAACTGCTCTGACACCTGAGCTCTGACCAGTAATAAGAGTCAAACTTCTCTGATCTGCTCACCTGCACATGCAAATCTGTGTGTGAGAATAAGGAATTTATTTTAGTCAAAACTGACAACACACACATGAATATAAAAGTGCACAGACACACTCAAGGGAACCAAACAAGATTTAGGAAATAAATGAATGAATGTTCAGATGTAAATGTTACCTGTGACAGACAGAGTGACTCCAGCTGAACCAGTAAATCTCCCAGTAGGTTGGTTTGTTGTGAACCTGAACTTGTACACAGCTGAGTCGCTCTCTCTCAGGTTAGAGATACTCAGAGTGCACTTGTTGTTTCCACAGAGATTCTCCACACGACCTGAATACTCCGGATCAGTCCTTAGATCAACGTAGTTCCCAATACTCACTTTAATGAACCAGAACTCTTTTTGAACTGTAGTACGCCAATTCAACCAGTTAACTGTGGATGGGTATGTGTAGGTACAGGTAATGTCCACTGTTGATCCTCTGACGGCACAGATCTCAGTAGAAATGTAACTCACACTCCAGCCATTCTCACACTGTACCACTGTAACACAGAGAATCAGATTCATAACCACACCAGAGAACACTTAGTTTACTTTTTAATTTCTGTAGAAAAGAAACACATTTCCATGAGCAGCATTCCATAGCATTTCAACTAATGACTCCACACACTGATGACAAGTCCTGCATCGAGAGGAGAGGAACTCAGTCATGATGATAATAAAGTTATTAATACAAATAATAATAATACAAATAATAATAAGACTGATGATAATTCCTTCATATATTTTCTTTCTGCATCACTTTACAGGTGGTGATCTGAAAATGAATGAATGGTTCATTTATATTTTTACTTTCTTTCTCAAACTCGCTTCAGGTGAATCAGAATTCTGAGTGTAAAATAGAGTGACAACATGAATGTAGAGGTACAGTACCTGTCACAGTGAGAAGAAGGACAACAAATCCACTCGCTGCTGCAGTTACACTCATAGTAGCTGCTGCTCTCGTCTGTGACTTCAAACAATAGAAACGTCCACAGAAAAATAATGTGCACAAGATGAAACTCAGTCACATCACAGACACGTCTACCTACAACACAGAAGAGTCTGAGAATAAAGACAGATTCTGTTAGAGAAAGATACATTTAAACTGTTAAACACCCCCCCAACCTTCCTTCCTCTTTCCACTTACATGCTTGCTGAGCCCGATGGTGTTAGATTAAACCTAAAACAAAGAAGAAACTTGTGTTTGTACAGAGTGTCAGAAAAATAAGTCAAAGTAATTTAAGAGAAATGCAGGGAAACCCCAAACATTAAGAAACTGGAACCATGACAAAGACAGGAATAATTATTCAAACACTTTTCTTACAAACACGATATAACACAAAGTGCTTTCCTGTAAATGTAGATGTACCTGACACAGAAAGAAGGAAGATAACAAAGCAACTCAATGCTTCTCTCAAACTCATCGTTGCTTCTCACAACTCTTTGGTGAAGCCTCATCAGCAGCTAGATTCCACTCTTGAGAAACAATGTTTGACAGCCAGTCACGATGACAGATAGAAATAGATCAGTTTAGACCTTGGCTTCCTTCCTCTTTACACCATTAACATGCATGAACGGACAAAAACCAGTAAATCCCCTCATTAAAATGAAGCAATGTTCTTTTTTTCAGAAATGATGCCTTAACTTATTCAAATGTATTTTCATGCAAATAACAGTGAGAGTAGTTTTGCAGCCTGACAGTGAATCAAACACTTTCTTTACTTTCTTGAGACTGGACTTAAAAAATCATGTTGAATTATTCTTTATGTTAGAAGTCAGCTCCTGTTTATTTACAGTTCCAGTCCATATGAAGACTGGGTCATAAAAACACATTGTAAAAGGTCATAATTATCATTTACTCATTTCTCACAAGGATTCAACTCATGTGAGTCAAACCTGTTCTGATTAGTCTGATACTTCATTAAAGCACAAGCAGAATGTGGAGAGAGATTGTTTTTGTTTAGAAACTCAGTTATATGGTTGTAGTCTGGGTGTGTTGTGAAAACTAAGAGTCAGACAAATGGAAATAAATCTGTCATGTTTAATATTTACCCCACAAATTGTTAAAAGAGACAATCTGTACCTGACAGGTGAGGGCTGTGTGCACACTACCTGAGGTTTAATGTTATGATCAGAGTTTATAATGCAGGGAAACATTTTTACGAGTATCAGATGAAGGTTCAGTTCTTCAGTTCGAGCTTCTCTAACATCACACTTCTTTCATCTGTGATTATCTGATAGTGTCAGAAGAAAGAAGACGGAGTCCCTCATGTCTGGACACAAAGATAAGACTGATAAGTGTCTCTGGCTCCAGAGCTGAGTTAGTAACAAGGATGTGGTCATGATGAAAAAGAGCCTTGTGTTTTCTTCCAGGTTGATGAAGTCGTGAGAAACAGAAATTAATTTGCTCTGACCTCCCACGGCTTCTTCTCTCTTCACATACAAGCTTTGTGGCCTGACAACCTGGATTATATCAGCCCATCTTAAAAACTGTGAAGCAAACAAAGTGAACTCAGAAATGTTTTTAAAGGCATGTCGGATCGCTAGAGAAGAAAGATGGAAAACCAGAGTCACTGGTCCCAGTAAAACCTGACGAGAGGGGACATGTCCCACACAGCAGGAACCAGGAGTTCCTCAGGGTTTCTCCTGGGATCCAAATGGAGGTCAGTGACTCCACAGTGACGTTTCAACTAAATCTAAATCTTTTAACCTTCTTATATTCAAAGTATTTACAAGGTTGGGTTCTGGACCCAGTGCAGAACCCGTCTCTCTTCTTCTCACTCACACATTCAGCTGTCGGTGTCATCGGACAGAACATCCTCCTGCTCCCCCTCATTGTTTGTAAATCCCCCTGTGATGTGTCTCGGTGCAGGGGTTGGGGAGGGGAGGGGAAACAGTCTGTCTGGACGGGTCAGAACTAGGGGAGGTTATTTGTGTATTAGAACACATTTGTATGAAGTGAGTTTCATGTTCAATTCCCTTGTGTGACTTTTGTAGAACAACGTGGATGGTGAGTGATTTCCTCAGAACCCTGTGGAAGCTGTGCTGTGTCCCTGCAGCACTGAAGCCCAGGCTGGTTCTGGTCCTTCATGTGGAGGGCAGAGTCCGCTGGATCCAACGGTCCGGGTACCGCATCACCAGCTTGGTGCTCCCCAGCTCCACCCCCTGGCCAGGAGGACACATGGACGTTACATAATGTCTACAAAAGGCACAAACATGGGACGAGGCCGGAACAGTGACATTCAAGAGTAATGTGAAGGGGCTCCAGCTAATCTCTGGAACAGCTTACCTCTTCATTTCAGAACCTCTCAGACCCTAGAAAGGTTTTACTCAATGTTAAAGACCCAAACTTTCTCACTGACTTTCATTTAAAGTTTGAGACCTGGATTGTATCTGTTACTGTGCATTATTTTCATTCTCACATACACTACCGTTCAAAAGGTTGGGGTCACTTAGAAATGTCCTTATTTTTCAAAGAAAAGCACTGTTTTTGTTTTAAATAAAGATAACATTAAATTAATCAGAAATACACTCTATACATTGTTAATGTGGTTAATGACTATTCTAGGTGGAAACATCTGGTTTTTAATGAAATATCTAGATAGGTGTATAGAGGCCCATTTCCAGCAACTATCCCTCCAGTGTTCTAATAGTACATTGTGTTTGCTCATCGCCTTAGAAGACTAATGGATGATTAGAAAACCCTTGAAAAACCTTGAAACCCTTGTGCAGTTATGTTAGCACAGCTGAAAACTGTTTAGCTGGTGAGAGAAGCTATAAAACTGGCCTTCCTTTGAGCTAGTTGAGTATCTGAATCATCACATGTGTGAGTTCGATTATAATCTCAAAATGGCCAGAAAAAGAGAACTTTCATGTGGAACTCACCAGTCTATTCTTGTTCTTAGAACTGAAGGCTATTCAATGCGAGAAATTTCGAAGAAACTGAACATTTCCTACAACAGTGTGAACTACTCTCTTCAGAGAACAGCACAAACAGGCTCTAACCAGAGTAGAAAGAGAAGTGGGTGGCCCCGGTGCACAACTCAGCAAGAAGACAAGTACATTAGAGTCTCTAGTTTGAGAAATAGACGCCTCTCAGGTCCTCAACTGGCAGCTTCTTTAAATGGTACCCGCAAAACACCAGTGTCAACGTCTACAGTGAAGAAGAGACTCCGGGATGCTGGCCTTCTAGGCAGAGTGGCAAAGAATAAGCCAAATCTGAGACTGGCCAGTAAAAAGAAAAGATTGATATGAGCAAAAGAACACAGACATTGGACAGAGGAAGATTGGAATAAAGTGTTATAGACAGACGAATCAAAGTTTGAGGTGTTTGGATCAACAGAAGAACATTTGTGAGACGCCGAACAGGTGAAAAGATCCTGGAAGAGTCCTGACGCCACCTGTCCAGCAGTGTTGTGCATGAACGAACGCAAAAGAACGCGTTCATTGAACACGTTCACTTTTATGAGAACGATGAACTGAACCCAACTCAATGACAAATAATGAATTTGAACAGTGAACAGGTTCATATTGTAGTGTCCTCGCGTAGAGACGACAGGAAACTTCTCTCTTTATGTGTAACTTTATTAAAATCCAGCGAACAAGAACCACTTCTTGTTCGTAACTCCGACACTCCTATCATCCACCACTGTATTCCTCACTCCCCTACCTCATTCACCCTTGATACGCCAACTCATCAGCCCATGAGAGCCTGCCATCCCACAAAACTCTACAGCCATTGGCCTAGAACTGTCACGTGCCCCACCCCTACCTGTTCACTGACCCTGAGGACATTTCAATACTTTCTCCTCAGGACAGACGCTGTCTAAATCGAATGCTTTCACCATGTCGTTGCTCAGTGCCCGTGAAATTTTCGCGATGTAGCCTAACCTAAACCAACTAACTTGACTTCGCACTATGTTACCCATCACTCATGGCACACACATGCAGACCAAACAAGCAACGTAATCCAAGTGTTTTCTCCTCTGGCCAGTGTCTCGGCTCCAAACCGTAGTCTGGAGCTCAGCTCACTGGTTATCTTGGCTCGCTGTCTGGCCGGTAACCAGCCGTCCGGACCGCTCCGTGGAGAAGGAGGAGGAGGAGATGTTTCTTTACTTGGAATGCGGCCACTTTATTTCTCGGATATACAGCAGGAGCAACACTCACCTCTAGGTGGTCCATCACTTCTCGTTATACACACACTTTTAGCGTCTTTTCCCACAATACCCTGGTGCACTACATCACATACTACAAACTTTTATTCAAGGGGCAGGTCACAGCCCTTGATTGGAGCCAATTTCCTCCTACAACAGGACAATGACCCAAAGCACACCTCCACATGATGCAAGAACTATTTAGGGAAGAAGCAGACAGCTGGTGAACTGTCTGTAATGTAGTGGTCAGCGCAGTCACCAGATCTCAACCCCATTGAGCTGTTGAGGGAGGAGCTTGACCGTATGGTACACAAGAAGTGCCCATCAAGCCAATCCAACTTGTGGGAGGGGCTTCAGTAAGCGTGGGCTGACATTTCTACAGATTACCTCAACAAATTAACAGGTAGAATGCCAAAGGTCCGCAATGCTGTGATTGCAGCAAATGGAGCATTCTGTGACAAAAGCAAAGTTTGAAGAACAAAATTAATATTTCAAATAAAAATCATTATTTCTAAACTTGTCAATGTCTTGACTATATTTTCTATTCATTTTGCAACTCCTTTGATAAATAAAAGTGTGAGTTTTCATGGAAAACACGAAATTGTCTGGGTGAAACCAAACTCTTGAACGGTAGTGTAGCTTTTTCATATTCCCTGTTTCATATATATGACACTTTTTAATCTTCTAATTTTACGCATTTTCAGAACTTTGGTCAGCTGTGGTTGTTCTTGTCACATGAATAAACTCTGATCTCCTGAAACTGAGCCGGTCCACCGCTCACCTGCAGCGTCTCCAGGGCTCTGGCAGCCATGTTGGCGTTCTTGAAGTTGACGAAGGCACAGAAGCGTTGGTGAAGAACTCTGACGCTCTCTATATCACCAAACCTTTAACCGTGGAAACACAAAACCTCAAAGTGAGAGAAGTGTGGTACAGACAACACTGACCAACTCGTTCACTGCTGCAGTCAGTGATACACCTGCTGCTTTGGCTTCTACTACAAATACTTCAACTATTAAAACACAGCAAAACTAACTCCCATCTACAAAATAACTTCTGTTCTAAATACTTCTACTACTGCATTTGAGTGTGAGTAAGTAAGACACACAGACTCTAAATAAAGATGGTCGACACGTCTGCACTTCCTCCCACTGTTCAGAAATCAAGCTATAACATCCCAGACACAAACGCGGTCATCTTCTGAGTCACAATCTGCACAGTTTAGTGATCAGGGGATTGAGCAAAGGTGTGTATGACCTATACTCACGCCAGCCACCAGGGGGGCAATGGAGACAATTTGGCTCAACCAATCAACAGGCTTCTGTTTAGACATTACATTCACTTACACTATATGGACAAAAGTATTTGGACACACCCCTTAACCATCGAATTCACTGTAAGTGTAGGTGTCCCAATACCTTTGTCCATTTAGTGTACTCTAACCAGAATAGTAACTACCTTAATCTAAACCTAACATTATAACGTCACCTTACAGTGTGTTGTGAGGACGTACATTATGTCCCCACAACATCAGTACAACCTGAATCACACACACATGCACACATATTGATTTTACGTTTTGAAGAGATCCCAGAGGTCTTTCTCTGTAACTTCTACTGTAATGTTCCCAACCCACAGAGAGCGACAGCTCCTGGAAGACAGAGGAGGAAAGAAGGAGGGGGAGATGGGGAGGGGGGGAAAGGGAAGGAGGTGAATGTGAGGAGAGTCATGGATCACAGTAGATGAAAATGTGGGAGT
>CM028858.1:25008939-25024519 GCA_016801935.1 Platichthys stellatus
TATCTTTCATGCAAATAAAAGTGAGATTAGATTTGCAGCCTGACAGTGAATTGAACACTTTCTTAACTTTTTTGAGACCGGATTTAAAAAACACATGCAAACTTACATTACTTTAGTTTTCTTTACTCATTTCTCACGAGGATTCAACACATGTGAGTCAAACTTGTTTTGTCTGATACACGTGTAAAACTGTTCACTTGTGTAGACTGGACTTCATGAGCTCACGCACAGGTGCACGTGAGCAGTAGTGCGACATAGGAACCATCGACTCTTGGGTTCCATGGGCGGAGCCTCCCACTGTGCTCTGGTTGTGCGATAACATGGAGTCGGAATAATCAGAAGAATTAGTTCCTGACTGTGAAATTCACATGAACTCCACCTCAACTCTGGAGCTGATTGTTCTGATTAGTCTGATTCTACGTTAAAGCACAAGCAGAACGTGGAGAGAGATCGTTTTTGTTTAGAAACTCAGTTATATGGTTGTAGCCAGAGTAAAAACAACTATTCAGTTAAATCAGACAAGCTGGTTTTACTTTGAGAGTTAACTTCACCTGCCATTTTTAAGTTTGAACAATCTGCCAAAATGTATTTACTTAACCTTTTTTTAAGCTGGATCAACTTCGTTGTTTGGGTGTATTGTGAAAACTAAAAGTCAACGTTGTCATGTTCTTTCATTTTAGTTTGTTTATTTCAGTCTCTTTGTGTTTTGTGTTTTATTTTGTAGTGTCGCTTTCTTTGTGTGTTTTCAGCTTCTCGGGTGTGTCACTTCCTGTCTTGGTGATTGTCTTCCCAACTCCTCATGTGTTGCACCTGTTGCTAATTACCCCTGCCTCCCCTGTATCTCTTTATAAGCCTCTGTGTTTCCCTTTGTCCTCTGTCGGATCGTTTGTTCTTCTACCCGCTGTCGTTCAAGGTGATGTTGTGTCCTGCTGTCCTGTCTACCTATCTATCCCCGTCCTGATCGCTCGTGTTCCCCATGCGCCTCTTCCTGTTCTTGTCTCTCCAGTTTTCACCCTTTAGTGTTATCCAGTTTGTCTACCCCTTTAGTGTTATGTTTTTTTTTTGTCTAGTTAAAGACTATCTTTATATTAAATATTAGACAGAACGAACCGACCAAAATATGGACTCAGCAGAGATTAGTTTTTTTCATGATCAGGTTTTTTATTTAAATTGTTTGGTTGAGGAGCTGGGAACCCAGAACAAGTCATAGACCCAGGAGGAGATCTCGGTTGTTGAAGCATGGCTGAAAGATCGGCCTTGGGTGAGTAATTTTTTCCTGTACTTCGTGGAGGTTCGGGACAGACTAAAAAGAAACCGCAACCCTCAAGCCCCATCCCCGGACCTGTATATGGGAAGCCGTCTGGCTCTGGGTGGACCCCAGAGTCTGCAAAAGATGTCTGCAATGGGGGGCAGATGTAGAAAACCCTCACCTCTACAGCCTGCTCACAGGCACCAGCCTCCAGCCCCATCTGCTGACCAGTACCTGGGGGGCTGTTGGGCTCTGGGAGGACCTCGCAGCCTCCAAAGGGGTTCTGGTGTGGGGGGTGGACGTTGGAGAGGGGGCATCCACAACGGGAGCCTTTCTCTTCAGCAGTCTGCTCAGAGGCACCAGCCACCTCCAACCATGACTGGGCCCCAGCCACCTCCAGCCCCGACTGGGTCGCAGTCAGTTCCTGTCCTGTACCGGAGGGCCCCGGCAGACGCCACTCCTCTTCCGGCGTCGGAGGTCCTCGCGGCTCCTGCTCCTGTTCCACCCCCGCACCGGAGGGTCCCGGTAGACGCCACTTCTGTTTGGGCGTCGGAGGTCCATGCAGCGCCTGCTCCAGTCCCTGTTCCATGCCGGACGTTCTCGGCTGACGTTCCTCCTGTTGTGGCATCGGAGGTCTTCGCGGCTCCTACTCCTGATCCTGTCCCATGCCGGAGGGGCCCGGCAGACGGCACTCCTGTTCCGTCGGAGGAGGTCCTCACAGAGCCTGCTCCAATCCCTGTCCCACGCCGGAGGTTCTCGGCTGACGTCCCTCCTGTTGTGGCGTCAGAGGTCCTCGCGCATCCTGCTCCTTTCCCTGTCCCGCGCGGAGGTTCGCGGCAGACGCCACGTCTGTTCCGGCGTGGGAGGTCCTCGCAGCACAAACAAGTGACCGGAGGGCTCCGGCAGACGCCACTACGGTTCCGGCGTCGGAGGTCCTTGCGGTACCTGCTCCAATCCCTATCCCACGCCGGAGGTTCTTGGCTGACGTCCCTCCTGTTGTGGCATCAGAGGTCCTCGCGGCTCCTGCCCCTGTCTTGCGCCGCAGTGTCCTGGCAGACGTCCCTCCTGTTGAGGCGTTAGAGGCCCCTGTGGAGTCTGCTCCAGTCCCTGTCCCACACCGGAGGGTCCTGGCTGGCGTCGCTCGGGTTCCGGCGTTGGCGGTCCTCGCAGCGCCTATTCTGGTCCCAGTTCCTGCTGCGACTCCGGTTCCTGCCCCCCGTGCGGGGCTGAGGTCGGAGCCCTTGTTCTCTGCCCCTGATCGGTCTCTGGGCCGCCCGCCTGAGGAGCTCCCGTGCTTTGCCCCTGATTGCCGTCCTCCCGAAACTCTATGCTCTGCCCCTGAGCGCCCACGGGGCCGCCCTCCCGATCCCCTGGGCATGTCCCGGAGTCCCTCCTCCGGTTCCCTCCTCCTCCCTCCTTTCGCAGTTCATGTTTTGGGACGTCTGGGATCCGGCCCTTGAGGGGAGGGGGGGGGGGGGGGTACTGTTATGTTCTGTCATTTTAGTTTGTTGATTTCAGTCTCTTTGTGTTTTCTGTGTCCTGTTTTATTTGTAGTCTCGTTTTCCTTGTGTGTTTTCAGCTTCTCGGGTGTGTCACTTCCTGTCTTGGTGATTGTCTTCCCAACTCCTCATGTGTTGCACCTGTGGCTAATTTCCCCTGCCTTACCTGTGTCTCTTTATAACGCCGGGATCACACCGGACGTGGAAGCGATGCCAAAGCTTGGCGTAAGCACTAATCCCTAGTGTGCCGGCGCTTGGCTGTTCACACCGGACGCTGAAGCGATGCTGAAGCGCCGGGCAGCGCTAATAATATCACCCGTTGATCCAGTAGATTAAAAGCATATACTTACTTGTTGCTCCAACATTAAGCAACAGCGTCCCACAATGTGACTTTTTTGGTCTTGTCTTTATACAACATGTTCCGAGGATCATACAACTCACTGTACTTCTCCACTTCAATTATTAATTTAATGTCATCCATGTTGAAGAACTTCTCTGCTATTTGCTCCGTTAAATGTCGGGTGTCGAGGGTAAATTACGTATTCTCCACTCAAGCCTATGTGGAGAATACGTAACACCCCCCTCTCTCTCTTTTTATCTTCATCACTACTTGTGTGGCTGTAGTGGATGGGCAGAGGGGGACATTTAATAATGTGGTTGGTAAAAGTGGTACAATTAAAACTCCTGGACAACAGAAGGTGAATACAATGTATGGGATGCATATTTGATCATTTATATCATATAAAATATGTCATCAATATCGTTTAAAATCATTTTTCAGTGTGTTTCCTGTCAGGATACGCTCGCGTCAAGCGAAAAAAATAGACTCGACGCCAAAAAGATCGCTGCACGGCGCTAGGCAGCCTTGGGGCTTTAGCGTCTAGTGTGACCAGCACAACGGTTTAACATGGGAGTGGATGGGAGCCAGCTGTTATTTAAGGCTTGGCGCTGCACTTAAGCTCACGCAGCTGTGTCGCAGGACTCTTTGTCATTTATGCTTCCCCAAGCGGTGCGCCTCTTACAAAGCAATTCCCCGCCAGAACACTAGGCGGAGTAATGTTTTTTGTCGAAGATGACCTTAGAGACGCCTTCTTTCTTCTTCGTCGATTGTTTATTTACATAGCCACTGCGGCTCCTCGTAGCCTTTTTCTGGCAGACAAATCCGCCAGTCGTTCTTCTAAATCTTCCGTGATTTCTGCCGGTATTGTGGGGCATGAAACCGGAAACTAGACTCCGGACGGGATGTAGTAAGCAGACCAATCACAATCCTTGCGGGCTGCGTGAGGCTCGCGTCGCTTTGTCATATAGTTAGAAAAATTGTGCGACGCACGTAAGCACATAAGAAGAGATACATAAGCACGTAAGGGGCCCGGAAGGGCTCTTGCGCTTGCGGCCCGTGAAAACGCAGAAGCATGCGCCGGCCTTTAGCCTCTGTGTTTCCCTTTGTCCTCTGTCGGATCTTTGGTTCTTCTACTCGCTGTCGTTCAAGGTGATGTTGTGCCCTGCTCTCCTGTCTGCTTTCCCGTCCTGATCGCTTGTGTTCCCCGTGCGACTTGCCGCTCAGCTTCTTCTCCTCTGCTTCCCCAGTATACCTGTGTTTTCTTCCTCTTGTTCTTGTCTCTCAAGTTTTCACCCTTTAGTGTTATGTTTTGTTTTTGTCTAGTCAAAGACTTTTTTTAAATTAAATAATATTTTTGTTAAAACCTCTGCATCCTGGGTCCATCTACTTCCACTAAAACTGACAAAAGTGTTCCTCATCCACAATTTCCCATGGCTGCTTTTTCATTAGTGAATAAAATCACTCAGACAAATATGAAAACCTGACCTCCCTTAGCAGCTCCACTGCACTGAGTCCATTACTCCGGAGATCAGTCGAGTAATGACACTGTCAGGCCTGATG
Source organism: Platichthys stellatus (assembly GCA_016801935.1). Classification (NCBI taxonomy): domain Eukaryota; kingdom Metazoa; phylum Chordata; class Actinopteri; order Pleuronectiformes; family Pleuronectidae; genus Platichthys; species Platichthys stellatus. The sequence goes on from CM028858.1 coordinate 25,013,588, forward strand.
TCCTGACATTGTGCGTCACGTCACGTGTTGTGTCGCAGGTTTAAACTTGTGTCTCATGAACTCTAATGCAAATCAAACCAACATAGTAAACATCACACCTGGAGGTGTCCTGATAACTTGTCATCAGTGCTGGTGTTTAATGTTAAAGTGTAAAGTGAGCGCAGGTCAGAGGAGGAGTGAGGAGGAAGCAGACTGCGACACAGACTCTGACACAGACCGGATCTTTAACGACTGTCTGTCCTGGAGCAGAGCTGTTAGAATTATTCAGAGTCCGAGTCGCGATGCTTCTAATAACAGAGAAATGTCCACAGCTCCAGTGCTCAGCTCTGTGCAGGAGACGTGGAGGGAGGGAGGGTACAGAGACGAGTCCAATCTCCCCACCTGATAATTAGATTATTTATTATATTTCCATTATTTGTTTGACTGGGAAGGTGTGAGCAAACAAGAATATAAAATCCATTTATTTAAAAAAGGGCATTTTCTCTCGAGGAAGGAAAAGGGAAGTGGCTCCAGCCCCCTCTGGTGTCTATGTGTGCACGTGCCAGCCTCCATCAATTCAATCTCCCTCAATTCAATCAAGCTGCACCAGAGTTCAATCACTCATAGAAACCAGTCCTCTAAATAATCCTGACTGTTTTCATCAGTCTCACAATTATAAAGAAAGTGACACAAACATGTGCCTGGCTCCGCCCCTTTATCAGGATTCATGCCCAAATTTAATGAGTTGTGAAAAAATCAGTTTTTTAGTTTTCTGTTGTACTTCTGCTGAGAAACAAACAAACAAAAAGGAGTGAAAACAAAAGATCAAAAACATTTATTTAAGAAAGAATCATAAAATCACGATACATAATAATTCATTATCCATGTAATAACCACATTAATATCATGTATAAGACACAAGATGATTCACGTGGTGTTACCAAAGCCTCAAAGGCTCATCACCAAGACGTCCAACATAGTTCAGAGGGTAACAGCTAAAAAAAAATATCTATTTATTGCAGAAAAGACAACAACTTTAACAACAGGCCGGCAAAATGCGGCAAAATGTACAAAAGAAGGAAAACCCACCACACCAACCCACAAAGGGTCGTAGGATCTGAGAATCTTCCTTCAACCTAAACCAACATCAGAACTAAAGCTAACAGAAATAAAGCTGAGAAAACTGGACGACTGGACCCATCAGAAAAGAAAAAGAAAAGACACAACACAACAATACTCTTGCTCTAAAGGTCATGCTGTACAAACTGCTGCTGCAACCGGGGATGGAAAGAGATACTTCCTGTTCCCTCCTAAATACTTTCATCAACCAATCACAGTGCACCTGAGGAGAAAAGTAAACAGGAAACCATGAGTAGAAAGGAAATGTACGGGTGTTTTCCTCTTCATTAAAAAGCGTGGTCTTTTAGTTTGAGAGCTGGACTTGCATGTTCAGATTTCGTGGTGTTTTTACTCAACACCCTGCGCTTGCACTCACACAGCTCCTGCTGGTGCTTCCATTTGCTCTGCTTGTGCTCAAACTCTGCGCTTGCACTCAGATATTTTGCTGCTTGGACAGATTTCCTGTATTTAATAACTATACACTATGGTTTCAGTAAAACTCGCTTGTACGGATGTACTCTGAAGTCGTCCATCTTGGTTCTGTTTGTCACAGGTTTTCATAATCATCTGTGTCTTCTGTCTGTGCTGCAGCAGCGAAGTTCTCATACACAGGACAGTTGTCTGACTGATGGGGGAGAGAGGAGAAAAATATTAAGCGTCACTGGACTTTATTCATGAAACCTGCAAATAATCACAGTTCATTCAAAACAGTTTGAAGTAGTTGCGCCCCCTGTCCACACGTTTGTTTGTTCATCAGCAGGATTACAAAAAAACTGCGTTCAACGAAACCTTGTGGAAGGATTGGTCACCCATTGGTTTCTGAGCTGTCATTTTGAATCCTCCATTTTTGACATGTTGTTCAGCGCCACCAGAATTAACCGTATTTGGAGGAGAGGGGGGTGGAGCCTGACTCAGGGCCCAGGGACACTGCCTGCCCACTTAAACCTGTGACCTGAACCCAGTACTAGCTGTCAATCACACAGTATCCATACCCCAATGCCTGCAGTGCTTTATGGTCTATTTGACTCTAAATGGATCATTCACTTCACTTTCTAGAAAGTGATATGGAGTCATTCTTTTGGCCTCACTGTCTCTCACCTCTTTCATCTCCACAGCTTCATTCACTTCTGATTTCAAGCTCGGAGTTTTCTTCATCCTGGATCGAAAACAACAACAAACACAATATTTGACAAATTGAACTTCATATCACTGAAACTAGTGTTTGAAGACATTTGAAGACGACAGTAAAAGAGCAGAGGGTGAACTGATGGATTTGTTTTACCTCGTCCACAGAGTCCAGACAAGCACTGGAACCAGCACGACCACCAGAGTCACCCAGATGATATGCATGATTATCACTGACTTCCCTAGACAACAGACAGGACACATTAGCAGTGTGGTTAGACTATTGACTCATTTTGCCAGGTGATGCTGTTGGTCAGTCAGTATTGTTCATGTGCAATATGATGGGCTTGATATACAGATGTGACACACCTGGAAATCCTGAGTATTGATGGTTTAAGGTTCTGGTGCAATAAAACAGGGGGTGAAGGCTTTAAATGTCAGAGTGTTAAAATCACCTGCTCCATCAGTCAGATGTAAGGTGGCCTTACTACGTCCGTGTGTGTTCTGGGCCTCACACTGATACTTTCCACCATGTTCAGCTGTGATATTAGTGATGGTGAAGATTTGTCCTGATGCTGTTGGTGAGTCCTCGTCCTCCTTGTACCAGGTGTAGTTAGCTGCTGGGTTAGCATCACTGCTGCAGGTCAGAGTCACTGAGCTGCCCTCCATGATCTCACCAGAGGGACTCACTGACACAGAGGGAGGCTTTGGAGCATCTGGTGTAAAACATGCAAGATCATAAAATCAACTCAGAAATATTCATTAACCAAAGTGAAGAACTTTTTAATCTCTGGTTTTGATAAGTGCTTCTTAAATATAGATGATCATTATTAATGCAGCTGATCGGTCAAAGCTGATCAGTCAAAGGTCAAGATGAGCAAAGATTTGATCCGAAAGACACATTTTCAAAGATATTTCCACAAATAGCAGAGAGACTAAATCATATACTGATCAGAACATTATTCCCCATCATATAACGATAGATGACTTATAAGTAATGTCACAAAGAAGTTAGAGATTTACATCATGCATCCTTAAAACTGCCTTTCTGCTGTATTCCTGCCTCTAATAGGACTATAGAGACGACCTGAAGCTTATAGACATTGAAAAATAATCTATGATCATATGATGGGAATGTCGTCACTATGAATTTAGAAAATGACGTCATATAGTGTAGCTATGCAACAACAGATGTTTTCACCCAGTCTGTTTGTTTGTTGGTTGTTGATTTTAAACAAGATTATACAAAAACTACTGAGTCGATAAGCATGAAACTTGGAGGTAGGATGAGGAACGGGTCAGAGAAGAACTCAGTAAAGTTTGGTGTGAATCCAGATAAGGGGGCAGACCCAGGAACCTTCTGTAAGGTTGTGAGACAGCATCTGGATTTACATGGATTTTAACGGATTTGAAGAATGTTGCAGTATCTGGAATTTTGAAGATGTGCAAAACCTCTCTGCTTTTGAATATTTCTAAATATTTACTCACATTTCACATTTATTAAGACACGTTTAGACGCTGTCTTCCCCAGCGCATTCTCAGCTGTGCAGTAATATTCTCCAGAGTCAGACAACGGGATGGAGCTGAAAACCAGCTGAGCTGCTCTGTTGCGCAAAGCCTGGTTCTCCTTGTACCAGGTGTATGCAGGGGGTGGGTTAGCATCACTGCTGCAGGTCAGAGACACCGAGCTGTCCTTCAGAATGTCTCCAGGTTGACTCAGCTGCACTAAAGGAACCTTCGGAGCATCTGCAGGATATAAAAAGATCTTTACATGAGAATGTGGCTTTATAGAATATAGTCTTTTAATAGTTTGATTTACTTTTGGACACAGGACGGCCCCTTTAGTGTTTAGTAGTTTTATCAAGTAATTATTGTTTGTATTAAATACAGACTTCACAAAACTGAACATGTCACCTCTGTCCTGTTCACATACATGCAAAATATGAAGGCCGGGGACATTTTTTATTATTTGAAGTATTGCTCTTAGTCTATATTCTGTTGGATATGAAAAGTGTTTTAATAACAAAGAATGATTTGTTCTTTTCTAGAGATTTTTCTTTTTACGATGATCAAAATATAGAAAAACACCAGGCTCAACCTTTCAAGTACCCACAGGAGACATTTTGGAGTCAACTCACACACAGGGGACGAGTGGTGATGATCATAAGCACAGGAATAGCTGTTTTCAGGTTGAAGGAATCCCCTGAAAGTTGGAGAACTTTCAGGGGATTCCATGGCGAGGGCGCTCCACTCTGAGAAGACTCACCTGCTCCAACAGTCAGATGTAAGGTGACCTTACTACGTCCGTGTGTGTTCTGGGCCTCACACTGATACTTTCCACCATGTTCAGCTGTGATATTAGTGATGGTGAAGATTTGTCCTGATGCTGTTGGTGAGTCCTCGTCCTCCTTGTACCAGGTGTAGTTAGCTGCTGGGTTAGCATCACTGCTGCAGGTCAGAGTCACTGAGCTGCCCTCCATGATCTCACCAGAGGGACTCACTGACACAGAGGGAGGCTTTGGAGCATCTGAAAAATAATCTATGATCATATGATTGGAATGTCGTCACTATGAGTTTAGAATATGACGTCATATAGTGTAGCTATGCAACAACAGATGTTTTCACCCAGTGTGTTTGTTTGTTGGTTGTTGATTTTAATCAAGATTACACAAAAACTACTGAGTCGATTAGATGGATAGATAGATAGATGGATACTTTATTAATCCCTAGGGAAATTCAGATCATCCAGTAGCTTGTACACTTAACACATCACTGACATATATACATATATCACATACGGAGAGCATATATACAGATACAGGTATGGAATGCAATGATATGATGTGTCAGTGTCCAGTATTTAAAGTGATTTTGTGCTGGAGTGGATAGTACAACAAAATATAAACTGTATCTATATTATAAAAACAGCAGAAATATATATATATATATAAATATATAGGAATATCAATCAATCCATCAATCAAACTTGGCGGTAGGATGAGGAACGGGTCAGAGAAGAACTCAGTAAAGTTTGGTGTGAATCCAGATAAAGGGGCGGACCCAGGAACCTTCTGTAAGGTTGTGAGACAGTGCTGGGTTTCATGGACATGTGGATGTTTTCTACTCACACTGGACGTCTAAGTGTAGAGACGTGGAGTTGATCCGTCCGTACTGATTCTCAGACTTGCAGGAGTAGACCCCGCTGTCCCCAGAGGTGATGGAGGAGAGACGATAAATGTGTGAGAAACAACTTCAGTGTCTGTTTATATAAAAACTTGTATCATCCACGTCACAACATCTCACTGACACAAGAAATACAAAACTGAAAAAATCTGTTCTGTGTCTCATTAAGATGCAATAAAGATTCACATGAAATAGACAAATTAAAGAAGGATTTAAAATTGAACTGGAAAATAAACTGCCAGTTATACTGTTGGAGCCATTCAATTTTTGGACAAGTTTGACTGTAGCTGACCAGCTGAGACTAAAACCAGCCAGTGACGTCACATTCAGCAGAATGAGCTCAATGGAACCAGGTGTTGACGAGAGACAAAGACGCTGAAGAGAAACAGATTTTCAACTGCACGCTCCTCAGTTTGTTGATTTTCATTAATTACCGTTTGTTATTTTGCTACTTTGAACTTGGACATAATTGAATTAATATACATTAAGCTTCCAGTTGACTTGAACTAGATGTCAGGCCTCCTCATATTCAAACATTCACACCACACGCAAGTGTAGACCACTGTTACGAACCGTGTTCTTTATGTCCTGTATGTGTACATGCATTGTGTTCTGTTTTGTTGTTGTTGTTTTGTCTTTTGTGGTGATGCCTGCAGGGACCTGAAGGGGAGCTCTCGGGCAGGACGCGTCAGTGAAGTGGCCAGAGGAAGAAGCATCATGGCCGCTCATCTCACCTGGTTCTAATAATAAAATCACCACACCTGGTCCAGATCTCCAACCAACCGTTCCCCTTTAAATAGTCATTTGTTTTTTGTTAGCGAGAGAGGAGGCTTTTTGGGTTGAGCTGCGGCAGAGTGTTGATGGTTTTTGTTTGGTTTAGCTTAGGTGTTTGCTGGTTCAGTGATTTAGTTTTACCTTTATTATTTGAGTTGTTAAGCGCCTACTTTTGTCTTCTCTTTGTGAATGTTTGTTTGTTGTGCACACAGGGACAACGAGGACAGGTAAGATACTCTGGAGTCTACATATCACACACACGTAGGTTTACTTCTTGTTATTACCCCAGGTTAGAGTGAACACCACCCGCTGTACTTTTGGGTGCTAAGCACCTGTAAAGGGGGGGGGGGGGGTTCTTTGTGTTCTTTGGTGCCACTGATGGTCCTTGTTAATCCCTGTGTTGCTTTGTTTAAATAAATACTTTATTTTGCCTTATATCGTGTCATGGATTTTGTGTGACTGCACACTCACTTCCCCAGATCGGTTGCATTTATGCTATGCCCCACTCCGAGCCACCAGGGGGCGTAACAACCACACAAGAAAAGCAACGAAAACACATTCCTAAAGCTGCAATATTGTATGCTCTATTGTAAGTGCTATAGAGAAAGAGATTGTACACTTTGTATAACACTGTACTCGCTCATTGGGTGACCTGTTGTGATATTTTCTAGCCAGTAGGGGGAGGTACCCAGTCGTCCTCTCTGGTGAATCTACTCACCAGTTTGACATTTAAGACTGGACTCACAGACTTTGAAGGGACTTATGTGCAATTTAGTTTTTCTTTCATTTATTTTTCCGATTGTTTTTGGCAAATTTATGCTGTATTGTAACTGTAAAACAAACCTGACCTGCAGGTTGTGTTAATTGTCGTTACTGATATTCAAGTCCAGGGCTCCTGTTTACCTAGTATCTCTCATCCTGCTCCACATTTACACTCTTTCTAGTGTCACCAAGGGTCACACAAGCATTCATCCACCTGGTCTCTGCAGCGGGACCCGCAAGCAGCTCAACTCACTGGAAGAAGAAAATAAATATGTGAGTGATGGAAGTCTCGTATGGCGTCTGAATGGCTTTATTATGAAAAGGACGAACGAAAGACCGAACAAATACTGGAAGTGAGATTAAAATATAGTAAGAGTTTCAAAACAATAGCAAATAAATGAGCTTCACATTTAATGTAAAAATTAAAATATATAAACCGAACGGAAAACACTTTTAATGATCCCTGAAAGAAAATCTGCTTTGTTGCAAAACTGTACATCACAAAGTTAGAAAAGAGAAAGTGGTGCATGAACAAAAAAAGACTATAAATATGAATAATGTTGTGAAGAAAAATTAAAGTATAATTAACACCAGTCCCCTAAAGGTGCAGCAAACAAACTTATGTTCCTAAAATTACCAAAACTGTTATAATAATGAATCAATCTTAATGAAGAATAAGTAATATATTATCTTTTTTGTGTAACTTATAAACCTGGATCACAGCAGTACAACATTTTTCTGTGCGTAACAACATTGGAGCTTCACACCCTGAGAGCGACGTCAGAGGAAAATGGCCGCCGTGTGAACATGGTGGATTAAAACACACCTAACTCCTTCTTCTTCACATGTTTAACACGTGATGTGAGAAATACCACAAAACACTAAAGTGAAATCAATGGGCCTGATGCAAACTTTGAACAGACACCAGAGACAACACAGCTCATCTGGTGTCAGCAGTTCACTTTGTGTTAACGGTCACATTCAAGGCGTTCATCACGTCAGTAGCAGCTCACATCCACATGAGACGTGCTCCCTCCAGTCCTCAGAGGAAATGAGTTCAACTCCTGATCGGCTGATGATGGAAACGATGGAAACAATAGTGTAGAAACAGAAAGAAGAGAAAGGGACAGAATCCTCTCTGTGGTTTTATCAGTAAAAGTCTTTACCACCATCTAGTGGCAGCAGTGTCACACTACAACTATCAAATAATTCTTGTTTTGATAATTTTATGAACAGAAAAAAGTTATTTACAAGTTTACAGTTTGTCGACCGTCTGACACACAACGTAGATATTTTCATGTTTGAAGCTGCAAGTTATAAAATGTTTGATATTTCTCATTCAGGCTAAATGTGGCGTTTTTAACAACTTCTACAAGTTGTTGATATATTTCAGATAAAAGTCGAGTCACTGAAGTCGTTTTGATTCATCCTCGGGGAAATTTATACATCAGCTGTCAAGACAAGTCACTTAAAACTGAACATTCACTTCAACAATTATGCTGGAGTCTGTCACCATAGAAGGATTCATCCTGTGGGGACCATGAACAGTTGAATAAACTTCTATTAAAATCCATCCAGCAGCTGTTGAGATATTTCAATCGGGACTCAGGTGATTTCCAGACGTTGGTCTAAACAGCAGGATGTTTTTGGACTGTGCTGTACAATGCAGCTGGATCCTCTCCAGTGTCCTGAGCTCTGGTCCTGAAAGGAGATAAAACTAATGAATGATCAGGAGGTCATGGAGACGTAGCATTAAAGGAGACATATTGAGTTTCAGAGTTCTGCAAAGTTAAAAAGCCCAAAGTCTGAGCTCCTCTCCTGGTAGAACGAGCTCCTCTACCCCACAGAAAACATGAAGCTCCTGAAACACCTCACCAGTCGTCCCGCCCATACCTCTGCATCACTGACAGAAGCCAGGGCTCTAGCAAACGTAGCATAAGCAGTATTTAAACGTAAACAGTGTTGTGTTGAATGCTTCAATACAGGCTGAATGTCAAAGTCTCTGCTTCCGTCGTCTGGAACAGCAGCTTCTAACACCAGCATCTGGAGAGAACTTTAGAATCCATTGTGTCACTGCCTTTTTAAAACAGTCGCTTCTGATTGGTGAACACCTCTGACACACCCACCAGACGAGAGCCCGCTGCTCACGGGTTCAAACAAACATGTCCTTCACCACGGAAACGCTAGTTAAACTATAAGAAATGATTTGAGATTGAATGTGTCCCTCGTAAAGTGAGAGTGGAGGATTTCCTACAAGCACAGGACGTGGTTAACCAATCACAACAGAGTGGGCCGGGTGACCAATCAGAGCAGACTGGGCATTATCAGGAAGGAGGGGGGCTTAAAGAGACAGGAGCTGAAACCAAGTGTTTGAGACAGAGGCTGAAAAGAGGAGCTGCAGCAATAGACAGTCTGAGGAAAGTGAGGTTTTCTGAACATTAAACATTTTAAAGTCACAACATTAATTAAAATTATCTAACTGAATATGAGCAGAATATGTCTCCTTTAACAAATACACATTTTTAAACAAAGAAAATTAAAGTGTAAAGACAAATGACTTCTATAGGATTTATCTCTGTTTACTGTGTTTTGTGGTGTTAGTGAGGATAATGGTCCTGAATGAAGAGCTGCTCACCTCGGGGCAGATCTGTTAAACTTGACAGAAGTGTACACAACCTCCTCCGCCTCCTTGTGTTCACTGGGTTCAGATGATCTGACGTTGGAGTAGATGGGATCCGTCTCACTCTTCATGAAGTGGACACTGGCATAGTTGAGGTCACAGTTTTCCTCAGACTGATTGTGTAGACGCTGCAAACACAGATTTGGTTTTGAATCTTGTACATGTGGCAGAATGGAGAACGTTAGAGTCCAACTATAGCAGCTATTGATTTATTTAAACCACCTCCTTCTACACCAGACGTGTTTCAAGGACAGGAAACATGTAAAAACCAAAAGGAGGGAAGGTCTTCAGTTTGAATTCCAAACACTAACACAACAATCTTCTCACTTAGTGTGTCTGTGAGCCACTTGTGCGTGAGCTTTCACATCGGTTGTGTCCAGACAAGACTACATCAGGGAGCTGGATGTTCACGTACTGCAGCCAAGTTTGGTCGAAACAAGTTGTGTAAAATCATTTAATTAGAGGTCGAGCTACACACATTATAATCACTAGACCCCAAAACTATATGTCAGCAAATCGTTGATAAAATCTCTTTGAGCACTATATTTTTGGTGTATAGTGTGTATCATTTAATTGTAACACTTTAATACAACTGCAGGTCTACAAACTCAGCGGCACTTAAAAAAATTAAAGTCAGGCTCACAGAAACTTGAAGGAGCGAGAAGGAAGGGGGATAGGCCACACCCCCTTAACTCCCTTGTTTCTCTCAGTCTTGTTCTGACCAGCAACGAGTACACAACCTCGGTCTCGCCGATGCATCGTGCCTTTTCACCGACACACAATGCCACACAGCGCTATCTCTCCAAACTCGTAACACAATCACCTCAAATTCACGTCAAAGGGCAACATACTCACTAAATACAGATATGAAAGAACACGACTGCTCTCTGGATCAACCTTTAATTATAGAGCTGCATCCACACGCAGCCAACACTGACTTTATTTGTCCCAACGACACAGACTACGAACAGCAGTCTCACACACACTGAGTCTCAGACAGAACAACGCACAATCAACGTATTACACAGCCACACCCAATGGTGATCTGCTCCACATTACAGTGCTCCACACTAAAGATATCTGAACCAATCAACACAATCTTTCACAAACTTCCACAAGATTTAAAGCAGCACATGTTACAAATCAACAAACTTAGAGCAGCATCAAGTGTCAGAGTTCAGCAAAAACTGTTGAACAAACCACACAGCACAGAAAAGTATAACACTCAGCAATTTGCTTCAATGGATAGATAACCAGAAGGAAATTCAAACATAAGATGATTGTTTTTACAATGATAATTTTGACTGTGA
>CM028858.1:25074995-25087079 GCA_016801935.1 Platichthys stellatus
ACCAGCAAAACTCCCAGTAGGTTGGTTTGTTGTGAACCTGAACTGGTACACATCAGAGTCTCTCTCTCTCAGGTCTGTGATGGTCAGAGTGCAGGCCTTGTTTCCACAGTCATACTTCACACGACCTGTGTACTCAGAGGCTGATCTCAGATCCACAGGTTGACCATCCTGCACTTTAGTAAACCAGAACGTTTTCTCCACTGCAACATCATGGTCATCTATTCTGGATGGGTGCCAGTAGGAGCAGCGTATTTGCACCTTCGATCCTTTTACAGCACAGATCTGAGTAGTAGAGTACCTCACTCCCCAGGGATCCGCCCCCTGCACCACTGTAACCACAGCACAAACTAGAATTACCACCCTGCTGTAGGATGCCTCCACCAACCAGAGCATTTTCAGTCTGTGTTCCTCTTTCCAGAATCATATGAGGTCACTGTGATGTTTGAGCTTTGAAATGTGATTAGTTCATCTTTTCACTTAAATTTGATGAAATTCTCCAAAGGCAGACTAGAAACATCTTGATCGAGAGGCCAGGAACAGGTTTCATGAGGCCACTGTGATCTTGACCTTCAACCACCAAAACCTAATCAGTTCATCTTTGAGTCCAAGTGATGAACATTTGTACCAAATGTGAAGAAATTCCCTCAAAGGGATCTTGAGATATTGTGTTCACAAGAATCAGACAACGAGACGACCTGAAAACAAGAAGCCTGAGGTCACTGGGTGTCACCGGCTCTGAGGCATAACAATATCTAGAAACTCAGAATAACATCATCTCTACGCAGAGCAGAGACTAAAGTGACATCTTCACAATAACTGTTTTGTCCAAACTTCACAATAACTCAAAGTAATTTAAGAGAAATGCAGGAAAAGCCCAAACATGAAGAAGCTGGAACCATGAGAAAGACTGGAACAATTATTCAAACATGTTTCATACAAACACGATATAACACAAAGTGCTTTCCTGTAAATGTAGATGTACCTGACACAGAAAGAAGGAAGATGACAAAGCAACTCGCTGCTTCTCTCAAACCCATCGTTGCTTCTCACGTCTCTGTGGTGAAGCCTCATCAGCAGCTAGATTCCACTCTTGAGAAACGATGTTTGTCAGCCAGTCACGATGACAGATAGAAAAAGATCAGTTAAGACCTCGGCTTCCTTCCTCTTGACATCATTAACATGCATGAACGGACCAACACCAGTAAATCCCCTCGTTAAAATGAAGAAATGTTCTTTTATTTTTTAAATGATGCCTGAACTTATTAAAATATATTTCATGCAAATAACAGTGAGAGTAGTTTTGCAGCCTGACAGTGAATCTAACACTTTCTTTACTTTATTGAGACTGGACTTAAAAAATCATGTTGTATTATTCTTTCTTTTAATCTCATGTTAGAAGTCAGTTCCTGTTTATTTACAGCTCCAGTCCATATGAAGACTATCTAATATAAATACATTGTAAAAGGTCATAATTATACAAACTTACATTACTTTAGTTTTCTTTACTAATTTCTCACGAGGATTCAACTCATGTGAGTCAAACCTGTTCTGATTAGTCTGATACTTCATTAAAGCACAAGCAGAACGTGGAGAGAGATTGTTTCTGTTTAGAAACACAGTTATATGGTTGTAGCCAGAGTAAACACAACTATTCAGTTAAATCAGACAAGCTGGTTTTACTTTGAGTTAACTTCACCTGCTGTTTTTAAGTTGGAACAATGTGACAAAATTAGGTAAAACAGTAATTTAATTTCTAAGTAGATATGAAGAACATTTATTTAGTTACCTTTTTCAAGTTGGATCAACTTTGTAGTCTGGGTGTGTTGTGAAAACTAAGAGTCAGACAAATGGAAATAAATCTGTCATGTTTAATATTTACCCCACAAATTGTTAAAAGAGTCACACTGTACCTGACAGGTGAGGGCCGTGTGCACACTACCTGAGGTTTAATGTTATGATCAGAGTTCATAATGCAGGGAAACATTTTTACGAGTATCAGATGAAGGTTCAGTTCTTCAGTTCGAGCTTCTCTAACATCACACTTCTTTCATCTGTGATTATCTGATAGTGTCAGAAGAAAGAAGATGGAGTCACTCATGTCTGGACACAGAGATAAGACTGATAAGTGTATCTGGCTCCAGAGCTGAGTTAGTAACAAGGAAGTGGTCATGATGAGAAAGAGCCTTGTGTTTTCTTCGTGGTTGATGAAGTTGTGAGAAACAGAAATGAATTTGCTCTGACCTCCCATGGCTTCTTCTCTCTTCACATACAAGCTTTGTGGCTGGATTACATCAGCCCATCTTAAAAACTGTGAAGCAAACACAGTGAACTCAGAAATGTTTTTAAAGGCATGTCGGATCGCTAGAGAAGAAACATGGAAAACATCAGTGTTTATTCATTTATTGTTTTGTGCAAATACTAATAAAAAGGAAATAACTTCATTTGGCAGCAAAGCAGCAGTGGTGTTCAGACAACGGTTCGTCACAGAGTCTTTGGTTGTTTCCAACAAGGTTCAACCAGAGTCACTGGTCCCAGTAAGACCTGATGAGAGGGGACATGTCCCACACAGCAGGAACCAGGAGTTCCTCAGGGTTTCTCCTGGGATCCAAATGGAGCTCAGTGACTCCACAGTGACGTTTCAACTAAATCTAAATCTTTTAACCTTCTTATATTCAAAGTATTTACAAGGTTGGGTTCTGGACCCAGTGCAGAACCCGTCTCTCTCTTTTTCTTTTCTCACACACATTCAGCTGTCGGTGTTGTCGGGCAGAACATCCTCCTGCTCCCCCTCATTCTTTGTAAATCCCCCTGTGATGTGTCTCGGTGCAGGGGTTGGGGAGGGGAGGGGAAACAGTCTGTCTGGACGGGTCAGAACCAGAGGAGCTTATTTGTGTATTTGAACACATTTGTATAAAGTGAGTTTCATGTTCAATTTTCTCACAACAGCTGTGCTGTGTTCCTGCATCACTGAAGCCCAGGCTGGTTCTGGTCCTTCATGTGGAGGGCAGAGTCCGCTGGATCCACCAGTCCGGGTACCGCATCACCAGCTTGGTGCTCCCCAGCTCCACCCCCTGGCCAGGAGGACACATAGACGTTACATAATGTCTATAAAAGGTACAAAAATGGGACGATGGCCGGGACAGTGACATTCAAGAGTAATGTGAAGGGGCTCCAGCTAATATCTGGAACAGCTTACCTCTTCATTTCAGAACCGCTCAGAACCTAGAAATGTTTTACTCAATGTTAAAGACCCAATCGTTCTCACTGACTTTCATTTAAAGTTTGAGACCTGGATTGTATCTGTTACTGTGCATTATTTTCATTCTCACATACACTACCGTTCAAAAGGTTTGGGGTCACTTAGAAATGTCCTTATTTTTCAAAGAAAAGCACTGTTTTTGTTTGAAATAAAGATAACATTAAATTAATTCGAAATACACTCTATACATTGTTAATGTGGTAAATGACTATTCTAGGTGGAAATATCTGGTTTTTTAATGAAATATCTACATAGGAGTATAGAGGCCCATTTCCAGCAACTATCCCTCCAGTGTTCTAATAGTACATTGTTTTTGCTAATTGCCTTGGAAGACTAATGGATGATTAGAAAACCCTTGAAAACCCTTGAAACCCTTGTGCACTTATGTTAGCACAGCAGAAAACTGTTTAGCTAGTAAGAGAAGCTATAAAACTGGCCTTCCTTTGAGCTAGTTGAGTATCTGGAGCATCACATGTGTGGGTTCGATTATTCTCTCAAAATGGCCAGAAAAAGAGAACTTTCATGTGGAACTCGCCAGTCTATTCTTGTTCTTAGAACTGAAGGCTATTAAATGCGAGAGATTTCGAAGAAACTGAACATTTCCTACAACAGTGTGAACTACTCTCTTCAGAGAACAGCACAAACAGGCTCTAACCAGAGTAGAAAGGGAAGTGGGAGGCCCCGGTGCACAACTCAGCAAGAAGACAAGTACATTAGAGTCTCCAGTTTGAGAAATAGACGCCTCACAGGTCCTCAACTGGCAGCTTCTTTAAATGGTACCCGCAAAACACCAGTGTCAACGTCTACAGTGAAGAGGTGACTCCGGGATGCTGGCCTTCTAGGCAGAGTGGCAAAGAATAAGCCATATCTGAGACTGGCCAGTAAAAAGAAAAGATTGATATGAGCAAAAGAACACAGACATTGGACAGAGGAAGCTTGGAATAAAGGGTTATGGACAGACGAATCAAAGTTTGAGGTGTTTGGATCAAACAGAAGAACATTTGTGAGACGCAGAACAGGTGAAAAGATGCTGGAAGAGTCCTGACGCCACCTGTCAAGCAGTGTTGTGCATGAACGAACGCAAAAGAACGCTCTTGATACGCCAACTGATCAGCCAATAAGAGCCTGCCATCCCACAAAACTCTACAGCCATTGGCCTAGAACTGTCGTGTGCCCCACCCCTACCTGTTCACTGACCCTCAGGACATTTCAATGCTTTCTCCTCAGGAGAGACGCTGTCTAAATCGAATGCTTTCACCATGTCGTTGCTCAGTACCGGTGAAATGTCCGCGATGTAGCCTAACCTAAACCAACAAACTCGACTTCGCACTACGTCACCCATCATTCATCGCACACACATGCAGACCAAACAAGCAACGTATTCCAAGTGTTTTCTCCTCTGGCCAGTATCTCAACTCATGGGTTATCTTGGCTCGCTGTCTGGCCGGTAACCAGCCGTCCAGACCGCTCCGTGAAGAAGGAGGAGGAGGAGATGTTTCTTTACTTGGAATGCGGCCACTTTATTTCTCGGATAAACAGCAGGAGCAACACTCACCTCTAGGTGGTCCGTCACTTCTCGTTATACACACACTTTTAGCGTCTTTTCCCATAATACCCTGGCGCACTACATCACATACTACAAACTTTTCTTAAAGGGGCAGGCCACACCTGCAACACAACAGCTCTCGGTCTCATATACAGATGGTAAGAGAAAGCAGAGACGCAGACTCAGCAACTACATCCGATGCACCTTATTATTATCTGAGGGATGTTTACACACTGTCTGATAAAGATTCTGACAGTAAAGGCAAGGGGTAGTGATGGATAAGGTTTTCTTTAACAAGTTAAGTCTTTCATTCTCACTTTCCACCCTAAAACTATGAAAGGAACTGAACTTTGAACTAGTTCATGAGAGGTGTGAACTTGCATTACACTGCTGTCCAGCATGGTGGAGGTCATGTGATGGTCTGGGGCTGCTTTGGTGCTGGTAAAGTGGGCGATTTGTACAAGGTAAAAGGGATTTTAAATAAGGAAGGCTATCACTCCATTTTGTAACGCCATGCCATACCCTGTGGACAGCTCTTGATTGGAGCCAATTTCCTCCTACAACAGGACAATGACCCAAAGCACACCTCCACATGATGCAAGAACTATTTAGGGAAGAAGCAGGCAGCTGGTAAGCTGTCTGTAATGGAGTGGCCAGCGCAGTCACCAGATCTCAACCCCATTGAGCTGTTGTGTCCACGACTCACCTGCAGCTTCTCCAGGGCTCTGGCAGCCATGTTGGCGTTCTTGAAGTTGACGAAGGCACAGAAGCGTTGGTGAAGAACTCTGACGCTCTCTATCTCACCAAACCTTTAACCGTGGAAACACAAAACCTCAAAGTGAGAGAAGTGTGGTACAGACAACACTGACCAACTCGTTCACTGCTGCTGTCAGTGATACACCTGCTGCTTTGGCTTCTACTACAAGTACTTTAACTATTAAAACACAACAAAACTACCTCCCACCTACAAAAGAACTTCTGTTCTAAATACTTCTACTACTGCATTTGAGTGTGAGTAAGTAAGACACACAGACTCTAAATAAAGATGGTTGACACGTCTGCACTTCCTCCCACTGTTCAGAAAACAAGCTATAACATCCCAGACACAAACGCGGTCATCTTCTGAGTCACAATCTGCACAGTTTAGTGATCAGGGGATTGAGCCGAGGTGTATGTGACCTATACTCCCACCAGCCACCAGGGGGGCAATGGAGACAATTTGGCTCCACTTTTAGATAGCTGTCCTGTCGTCCATCTTTAGTTACATTCAAAACAATCAGCAGGATTCTGTTAAAATATGAAATACTTACACTATATGGACAAAACATCAGTATAACCTGGATCACACACACATGCACACATATTGATTTTACGTTTTGAAGAGATCCCAGAGGTCTTTCTCTGTAACTTCTACTGTAATGTTCCTAACCCACAGAGAGCGACAGCTCCTGGAAGACAGAGGAGGAAAGAAGGAGGTGGAGATGGGGAGGGGGGGACAGGGAAGGAGGTGAATGTGAGGAGAAAGTCATGGATCACAGGAGATGAAAATGTGGGAGAGAGTGATACATAAAAAAATCCTCATCTTCATTACCCACAGATGAGACAGTGTTTATTCTACATGGTACAAGACTTTTATAATATAAATACAGTTAGTATCTTCTTCACATTCAAGCTCCACAACATATCCTGTATATACTTTCTTCTTCACATCTAAATGACGATGGTGTGATTATGAGTATTGTTCATAACCATAACACTTACCCACTCTGCTCCTGCAGAGATGTTTGCTTCAGTGCTGGAGAGGAAACAGAAAATAGATGATGTCAGTGAGATGTATTTAAAAGTTTCATTACTGTGGTCTGATGTAATTTAATATTTTCCTCTGGCTGGAACAGTATGAAGCATAGACATATTTTAATAAATCTATTTAAAGTGTACCTGACTTTTTATTTTGGGCGATATGCCGTCCACTCACACAGTTTTAAGGCCTTTACAGCAACTGGCCACCAGGGGGCTTCACTTTTGGGAGCTGTCATGTCTTCATCATATAGTCCATTGAATTAACTTTAAAATCATATTAATAAACTTAATTTGTAAACAGATAGTTCATGGATGAAACCCCCCAACAGGAAACAAAGAGCAGTGGTGCCTCCGTGTGGACAGGTATGGTACTGCATCGTGTTGAACTTCTCCAGCAGCAGTTTACTCTGCTCTTCCTCAAAACCCATATCCTACAGTACAGAAGACATTCATTTATTTAAAACTGAATAAGACAAAGATTCCTCATGTATTTACCTTTTTTTTTATTTATATACTCAAACGTGATAAATGTTCACTGATCTACTTGTCATTTTAAGATGGTGCTTGAGAAGTTCAGATAACTTGAATTCATAAACGTTTAAAGTCGTGACAGAGGAAGTGGAGTGTGTTGCTCTCTTGTGCAGTTCTCACCATGAGCTGCAGAATCCGACAGGTGACGAGTTTACTGGACGCCTCGTTAATGTGCTGATCCAACTTTAACACCTGCTCCATGGCCTCCTCCGCCTCTTTGTACCGCTGCAACATGACACACACACACACACACACACACACACACACACACACACACACACACCATCATCAGAGGAGGAGGACGGGCGGAGCATGACAAAGAGTTTCAGGAAACAGCACACCAACACCCAAAACCTGTACCCATTGGACAGTACTACCTGTCAATCACACTGTGGTATCCACTTCCAATACATCCGCTGCTTTATGGTCTGTTTGACTCTAAATTATCATAATTTACTAAATGAACATCAGCTGTTTGAAGAAGAATTGAAACTAGAGGCTGAGACAGAAACTCCTTAATGTTTACTGACGTTATAAAGACAGAAGTAGAGTCACTTTCTCAATGAATTATAGAAACTACCAGAGGACCCCTGCTGGTCATCAGAGAGAAAACAGGGAACAGGCACTTGTCAGAGTTAAAGGGGACATATTATGACCATTTCACCACAGTTGATATGGTTCCTTGGGGTCTTAATTAGATTAGATTAGATTCAACTTTATGTCATTGCACAGTACAAGTACTTATACAACGAAATGCAGATTAGCGTCTAACCTGAAGTGCAAAAAAAGTTAAAGTGCAGTGTATTGTGCGTATTTGAAATGTAAATAAATAAGATATGTACAGTAGCAAATATATATGCAATAGTACAGCATTAACAGCTTTTGTATGATAAAAGAACTATGAGCAGTAAGTAATATATCTGAAGTAGTACAGTATTAACAGGTATTGTATGATATAATAACTTTAAGCAAGATAAATATATGGAAATATATAATTATGAATATACTATAGGCAGGATAATACAGTAGTAAAAAAAGTAACAGTGTAAAAAAAGGTAACAGTGTAATGAAATGTCTGTAACATTTTTGGTCAAGAAACCACAAGGATCATTTAAAACAGCACCTTTTTACCCTGTCTAAAACAACCTTCCTCAGATTGACCTGTTATGAGTGCCAAGCCCCCCCTCTCACCGCCCCGCCCCCGACATACACACACACACACACAGACACTCACACACAGACACAGACACACACACAGACACAGACACACACACACACACACACACTCACACACACACTCACACACAGACACAGACACACCTGCTGTTTCCACCGGGCGACACACACAGAAGCATCGACTCCGAAATGGGATCTCTCCCCCCACCTCCCAGTCCTATGCTTCCCAGCCGGGGTTCCACATGCAATATTGCTGTAAATACGTTCTCAAGCAGCCATTCCAGAAAGTGCTGCAACTTTAAACACAAACTAACAGCAAACTAGCGTTAGCTCACTGCTGCTAACCGTAGCGGGACACACAGGCTGGAGATTTGTCGCAGATCGATAATGATCAATGATGAAAATGAGACATACCCTGCAGACGTGGGGAACCCTGAGCTGGTGAGACGTGTCCGGCTCTCAGGTGTGTGAAGTCAGCGGGAGCATCGCCAGCCTCGCAGTGAGCCGCCCGGGTACAGCCGGGATCCAACCTGCCACCGAGCAGCTGGCCAGCAAGCCGGCACTGATTGCTATGAGGCTAACGCCAGCTAGCTTACATGTCACCGTCAATTACCGAAACAAAACAACAGCTTTTCTAGTTGAAGACAGTCACTGCGATACGAGCAGTGTTGCCACAGTTACTTTGAAAAGTAACTTAGTTACTTTACAGATTACTTGATTTAAAAGGAACTTAGTTAGATTAAGTTACTTTATTAGTTACATTCAGCAGCTGCCGAGGATCTCCCCCCCGAGGCGTGCCGCACACCGAGCCTCCAAGGGCGACACTAGATATTAGATAATTTCCCATGGCACACCTGACGATCTATCACGGCACACTGGTTGAAAATCACTCCTTTAACACACACATGGATACAAAGAGGTGAGACGAGGGGCCTGACATGTTAAGATACTCTGACAGCAGGTTTTAAAGACCAACACGTCATGGTTGTCTCGTATGTGTGTGTGTGTGTGTGTGATTGTGTGTGTGTCCCATGCAAACTGGACAGGTGATCTTGTGGCAGCTGGCGGATGATGCAAACATCGTGTTCTGAGGTTTCTGCTTCTGGACAATACAAATATTCCACTTTATGAGCAGCGATGTAGCTAAACCACAAATATTCAACTAAAAGCCCACTCAGTCAGATGACGGGCATTAGATCATCGGTGTGAGAGATGTGTCTGTGTCTCCCTCAGCAGCCCGAGTTTCTTAAAGAGTGATGATAAATGTCCAACAATGCATCAGTGCAGTAAACATGAATAATGATGGTGGACGCTGCTCAGTACACTTCAAATTAAAATGTTCAGCTGGTTCCTTCTTCATTTGATTAAACTGAAAAACATGCAAATGAGCAGAAAGTTCCGCCTGCAGTCACACGGCTGTTAGCAGAACACCAGAAGGGAATCACACTGTCAGCCCATATACATGAAGGAAAGATTAACCTTAAACTTTATTATAAACAACTATGAGTGAAAAAGAAAAGGCAAATACAACCAGATAGATACAACTTGAATTAAGTTAGTGATCTTTGTTTTTATAATGTAAATATAATGCACCAATCACAAGCCAACCAATTCAGCTGCTGATTTAAAGTGACGAGCAATCACAGAAATGGATTATTTTATCAGTATCAAATATTTGAGGTAATTAAATAAACATATATATACGATTAGGCCCATTATCAGTAATATCTTTGTGTTTTAATTTATTGTTTCAATCAAACCTTTTAAACTAAAGTACAAGGTGAAGGTTTCTGTCACTTCCTGAATCCCTCCAAAGCTTTGACTCCTTGATGAAATAAATCGAGTCATTTGCTAATAGACTTATATTGAAAACACAGGTTTCACACACTTATATGAGAGGCGACAACAAGCAAGGTGCCTTGCTCAGGGGCACTAGACAGGGTAGGGAGAATCCTCTTGGATTTTTGGACAGATCAATCCAGGTGTGTCTTTTGTTGTCTCTCCGTGGAGTCGAACCAGAGACAAACCAGAGACCTTCTCTGCCACTAGTCCACCGCCTCTCCCCGGGTGATGGTTCCCCGGTCAGGCCCCGTCCCTCCACAGAACTTCACGTAACTACGTTTCGTTCTTTTTCTTCTAAATCCTGCTGACGATCATAAAAACCAGCAGACAAACGAACAGGTGTGAAAACATCACTGTATAAACTCTCCGATGATTTCGGGCTTGTCCTTAAAAACATGTCCATTGACAAAGCACAGAAAAAAACACAAGTTTGTTTCACAAACGGCAACAACAACATTCAAAGTGTTTCCCTCCCTCGCTGCGTCTGTCTCTCATTAGCTGAAGAGTTTCAAGGACGAGGAATGTCAAGGCTGACGAGTGTCTGTGGAGAGCTGTATCATCCACCCTTCCTTTAGACACACACACACACACACACACACACACACACACACACACACACACACAACGCTACCGCAGATTTACACCTTTGCTTCTCATAGACTGTAAAATAACCCCCCCCTCCATGTTAGCGGATGGGACATGGACCCAACTAAAAAGACAAAGTAAGCGTAAAATACTCTTTTCAAACGGGGAGAAGAGTCATGATTGACAGCTCAGTCTGAGTCCTGATTGGTCGAGTGCATTATGTCTCGGCCACCATGTGCAAGATGGCGGCGGCGTTCATATCCGGGATTTTTTTGGCTTCATTTCCAGGAAGTGCAGACGTGTCATCCATCTTTATTTACATGTTTCCGATTTAAGTTTTACAGATTTTAGTAAATATAACCTTGACTCTGTTTGTTTACAGAGCTTATTAAAATTTCTTGGCCGTCACCATATCAATAATCATATTCTGTTTCACCGGATCAAAGCAGCACCTCGTTCAACCTGAGCTGCTTGAACGCCACAGTATTATTTATTCAGGGCTGACCAGTGACGCTGTGGTCAAACCAGTTCCTGTACATTCTTGCAAAGTTAATGGACAACTCCTTATCCAGACACCTCATTGGTCGCTCTGCAGTGTAGCCGGAGCTTCCCCATTGGCTGTTGCTCTCTCAAAACCAATCAGTACTAGAACAGCTTCTTCTTCTACATCATCAGAAGACGCTTAGAGGGCAGGGATGCTACGTGATGCTACTTGATGCTACGTGATGCTACGTGATGCTACGTGATGCTACTTGATGCTACGTGATGCTACGTGATGCTACGTGATGCTACTTGATGCTACGTGATGCTACGTGATGCTACGTGATGCTACGTGCTGCTTAGCCCCTCGGGACAAATCTCACAACTTTTTAGGACCAAAATTAATCAAATTAATGTGCAATATATCTTAATCTTATTTCTATGTTATACATTTCTACCATATTTGACAATATTTTTAACATTTTATTTATTCAATTGTCAATTTATTTAGTTTTGTTAGTTAAGTTCATATTTGCTGCTAAGTGGAAGACATTTAGTTGTGTATCGATGCACAGTGAAAAACAAATAATCTATAAAGATAGATAATTACATTTTAGTGCTTTTAACAGTTTAATTAATTCTGTATTTCTATTTGTTTTTTTGTGTTTTCACTTGTGCTTCTTTTACGGCTGAATCTTTGTAGATTTATTTATGTTTTTATTACATTTGTTAAGTCATAAAATGTGATTTATTCATCTTCGCATTAGCAGTTGACCGGACTGAGTGGTTCGCAGAGGACGCCTGTCAGACGCACACCCTCCTCTGAATGTTTTTAAACCTGGATCATCACTGGTAAGAGAGGAAC